>KQ964270.1:0-322051 GCA_001566295.1 Microdochium bolleyi
CCAAAGACAGCTTCTGTTGAGCGCGTGCAGGCCATGCTCATGTTGGGTCTCTACGAATGGGGCCAGACAAGACCGAAGCCGGGTGGTTTGGGTGCTTGGATGTCCATTGGCGGTGCGATCAGATTGGCCCAATTCCTCAAGCTCGGTCTCGTCGACCAAGCGACCACCCCTTCAGACACACCCAACGACCACAGCTCTGCCTCTGACTCTCATGTCATTCTTGAGAGAGAAGTCAGGCGACGCACCATGTTTGGCTGTTTTGTTCTGGACCGTATGCTCGCATGCGGGAAGGGCAGGGTCACCATGATCCAGCGGGAAGACCTTTCTATCCAGTTGCCGTGCTCAGAGGACAAATTCGATCTTGCTATTGAGGTTAACACAGGAATGCTGCCTCGGAGCAGCCTTGAAGAGTCAGATCGGCGGGATGTCAATGATGATAGTGTTTTGAGCAGGTTCATCCGCTTGGTCGACATATGGGGCGAGATCTCCAAGTATAGTTCAGCAGGTGGTCGCCTCACTGAAAAATTCCCACCCTGGGATTCCCGGACGACCTTCCACCAGCTCAACAAACGACTACAATTCTTCGACGCGTCTCTGCCGGGAGCATTCAAATTTTCGGAGTCGAACTATCGCAAACACGAAAATCACCAGGCCTCTAGCGCCTACGTGCTCCTGCACGTTCTCCGATGCATCTCTCTCATTATGCTCCACCGGGAGTACATACCGTTTGTTCCAATCCGATGCAAAGGGCCTGAAGGACCCCGCGACGAGCCGACATTCCCTCAGAAAGAGTATAATTGGCCTCAGGGGTTCTGGAGTGAGAGCGCAGAGCATGTATTTCGCGCAGCGAAGGATATCGTGGAGCTCATTGAGATCTGTGAGCGCAAGAATCAGCTGCCTCAATCTACTCTCGTGCTCTTTGGGATCTGGACAGCCGCTTTCGTCGGTCTATATGCTCACCATTTCCCCCAGATGGACGAGAAACAGCACATGAAGGGCGAGCAGGTTGTGCGGAAGGCTGATCCCTCCATTCCTCAAGTCTACCAACAGGGACCTACCGCGATCGCGTACAACACCCTTGACAAGATGTCGACATGGCTGAAGATGGCGTCCACCTACGTATCAATTCTGCTTCAGATGGACAAGTACTTTACTGACATCAAGCGCGAGTTCTACAAGCATGAAGACCGGAATCAGACCGACCTCACGGAGACAGCCAGAATGGCCACTAGTAGAGTGCGTGATGGCGGCTCGGGCGGCGGTCTGGAGGAGTACGAGATGATGCGGCCACAGCTCAAAGACTTTGGTGCGCTCAACCCAGTCGACTCGGACAGATCCAGATCCAGCACAGTTGATCGCGCCTCTTCCCTCGGAGCCGAAAGTCAAGGACCCATCTGCACCCCAAAGTCAATCCCGTCGTCTTTCACAGCAATCAACCATGGGCATAGCCTCATTCTCCCCGCCCCATCAGAGTCGACTCAACAGGCCAATGGTACACTTCCTGATGCTTATCCTGAGCCATGGGGACGCTCCGAGGCTTCAAACTCACGCGGCCTGCAGTCTCCGGTAGAAGGGAATGGAAGCACGACGAATATGACGGCGCCTCAAGGCAGACAGGAGGACAGCGAAAGCATCTTCCCAGCGTCGTTGACCACCGATGAGCTCTATGCTCACGAGAATCAGCGCATGCACTGGGATGTGGACACCTGGCTGTGTGGAGACATTGGCGATCTACCTGGGCATTTTTGGGCACCAAATGCGCAAAGATAGAGCTCGACATGTTGGTCTGCAGCTCCCGGATTTTCCCCTTAAGTCTGTACCGCCCGTCCGGAGTTCCCTAGCGAAATGGACAGCTAGGCCATGGGGTTTTGAGGCCCTTTCCCGGCCTGGCACTTGCTAGGTCCTCTCTTTTTCCACCTGCTTCAATCCTGTCATCATGGACAACCGTCTTCTTCTAGGGAGCGGTAGTAGAAACACGAAAAATTGGGAGCGGTCGGAACAATTGCGCTTTATTTGTTCCTTTATATACTCACGGATTGTCATATCCTTAGCCAGAGTTTACAGCGTACACGAAATGCGAACATACTTTGAACATCCAACGCTAGCAAGCAATGCAGTAAGGTGTCAAGGGGTGTGCCTCTGCCATTAGATTGATGCATAGGAGACTGAGCAAACGTGGCTGGCAGGCTCGGCAGGGTACCTTTGCTCGGGGGGAGAGCCAACATCCACAAGCCGAGAGAATCTCTGTTCCTGTCGGCACGAGCACCGGATGTTCTGAATGCCCGATTGGCGGATCGAGTACCCGTGCGGGTCTCTGGTGTTGCTGTCTGGAGGAGCGAGTCTGGTGCATAGATCCATGGCTGTCTTTGATGGATGAGTGCTCGGCCGAGACTGCTCAACGGTGCGCACGGCCTGCGGTGCAGCTCGCGAACACAGTAAACCTGGGCAGCAGTCCGTGCCTGTCAGCAAGAAATAAAGGAGGATATACTCCGTAGTTCCCGCACTTCCCGAGGCTGGCACACGGGCATCCCGGCCAGCGTCCCGGTGGGCCATGTCAGTCGGAACGCCCTTTGTTCTGTGTCGTGGCGGTGATAAATGTGATGGGCGGGTGTTGCCTTGTTCGATGGGCAACTCACCCTGTCTGCCCCGGAGTGTCTCGCCCGTCTGTGGCTCGGGCTGGCCCACAGAGTGAGGATGGACTTCCGCGGGCCTATGTGCGAGAGCATTCCATGCCGTTGGCGTCGGCAAGACATGAAGCGGACGGGGAGCCCGGTGAGCCGTGTGAGCCGCCCCCTGGAGCTGAACGGCCCCGGACCTAGGTACTGCGTAGGGGGGTGTTTGCTTAGACGGCGTTTTTTCCGGCAAGCCAATGGGCGCTTCGTAAAGCAGACGTGGGGCGGGGGAAGGGCAGCAGGGATCGGGCCTGCGTCTCGAATCTCTGAATGACCTGGAAGCAAGCCCACACCAAGGCTATTGTGTGCGTGCATCTACGGAGTCTACATGCCACACTGTAGACGCCCTCGTTTTCCGCCTGTCTCAAGACTCGGGCACTTTGGGCAAATTGGTATTGAGTACTCGGTTGCCAATTGCACTGCTGAGCAAGCGGGCACCAGCGCATGGTCGCACAGTCACGGAGTGCAGACAGAGTGGCCGGGACACTCCTCGATAGCTGGTGCAGGTAAAGTCCACTTCCAAGTCTCACCACATCGATGATGCGATGCGTGGCCGCCGCCGTGCGAGCCGGGCTCCGTGTGGTACTCTGAGACCTTAGTTATCGCACTTACTCGGTGGGCGTGCGCGCCAAGGTGGCCGTCGTGGCAGCATGCTGCGACTCGGAATCGACGCCATGGAAGTGGTCCGTCTCCCCGCCCCTGGAGAGTCGGGCCGGTGTTGGACGGTTTCGACGAGGGGGCCTCACTGCCAGCCACTACGCTGCGCAGCACAGCACGACGGCCATACCGATCGATCGGCTGCTTCAGGCATCAGCATCAGTCTGATTGAGCAGCACTCTCGGCGGGTCTTGCAGCCAGCGCGGGCGGCAATTGGCCCAAGCCCTCGTCGTGCATGCCGGGCTTACGGATCCCCTGCGTACAGGTAAGACAAGGCACGCAGGCAGAGGGACGGAATAATTACATGCAGTTGGTGAGCACAGTGGGCAGCGAGCAATCCGCGAGATGTCCGCGAAGACCGCGCGGTAACCGGTGGAGGCACCAACACTGCGAGGGGGCCGAATGTGATGCCGGAAGACGGGGCTCTGAGGGCCGAGCCGCCATGAGTACGCTGTAACCAGGAGATCGTGACGATTGTCAATGTCGCAGCTGGCGCAATGTGTTTGGCTGCCAAGGGAGACGCACGCATCGGCCAAATGTTGAAGCACCCGCCGCAAGTAAAGTCATCTGCGAGATGAGCACCTGCAGCACCTGACACACCACAACGCAGAACCTTGCCCCCGGAGGCCCGGAGGGGTCACACGCCAATGAGCGAGGCGAGTGCCCGGCGCAGAGCCCGTGTCTTGCCCGCAACCTAACCAATAGGCCACTTGGATGATTTGCATGGCGCAGATCCAGCCAGCACCATACAACCGCCGAGATCGACCTCTTGGCCCTGTTGCTCACAAGCGCAATCGCAAGCGCAACCAGCCGCAACCGTAACGGCCAGCAACGGCCCAGCACAGGACTCTGGCAAATCCCATGGACACCAGGGCAGGAGCGATGCGGGGAAAAGGGAATCCCATGATGCCGTCCAGCGCCGCGGCCACCGAACCACCCGCTGCCATCCCACCATCCCACCACCCAGCATCGTATAAATGTGTAATGGATACACGTTTAGCGCAGCCAGGCGACCCCACGATTGCCTATGGCTGACATCATTACTCTGCCGCCACGCCGCAGAGTTCGGGCGGTGCGGCTCCAAGCTGGGAAGCCTCCTCACCTCGACCCCGCACCGCGCACTCCGTGTACCTCGCAGGGACCTCGCATGCCTCCTCTCCAGGGTCGCCAGCAAAGTCGTCGTCATGTCGCTTTGTGTCCGCTCTCCCCGCACGACTGCTGCTCATCCCGCGTCGCGCCCTTTTGTCATCTGCTTTCTCCGCGTCATACCTTTGCTGTTCCTGACTGCTCGGCAAGACCCCAAAGACCTCCCGTGGAGTTCTGCTCGCTCCTTTGTCCCTTAAAAGTGCTCCAGGGGCGATTCCGTGCTCTTGTAGACCCTTTCTCCTCCCGTAGTCCAGGCACATTTTGGCGCCAATCAATTCATAAAGTTCATCTGTCGAGGATTGGATCATCAGTAAATACAACAGCCAATTGCTCTCCTGACAGCGCTTGCAAGCACGGGCTTCGTGGTCCTAGTATACCTACGACCCTTGGTCTGATCCTCATTCGCCCTCATTACTGCAGCTTTGACTCCGACTGAAAGAAATATGACCACTTTTGCGATCCGACCCTCCGAAGGGTCTCTGCCGACTCCGAACGGCTTGGCAGCCGGCAAGCCGAAGAACCAGTCGGCCATTCCTCGCTCTCTGCCCGACGCGATCGACATCATCGACATCCGTTCCGATGCGGTTGCCTTCAACCTCAAGCAGGAAATCTTCCAGCTATTCCGGCCCCAGGAAGGGCCGCGCCAGCTCCCGACGCTGCTTCTCTACGACGAGAAAGGCCTTCAGCTCTTCGAAAAGGTTGACGACATTCCACGACGGCTCTAGATGCCCGTATAGCGACCGTTGCTAATACCGTACCAGATCACGTACCTTGAGGAATACTACCTGACTAACTCCGAGATTCAATTGCTCCGCCGCGATGCTTCCAATATTGCAAAGTCGATTCCAAATGGCTCCATGTTCATCGAGCTTGGTAGCGGGTATGTCTTGATGTGTCCAAGGCCTGCGTCAGGCGAATTGTGGTTGACTGACAGCCGTGGAAATAGGAACCTTCGGAAAATCTGCCTCGTACTCCAGGCACTAGACGACGCTGGAAAAGACGTCGACTACTATGCCCTCGACCTATCTCGCGAAGAGCTCGAACGAACGCTGGCCCAGCTTCCGACATTTGAACACGTCAAGTGTCATGGACTACTTGGAACCTACGACGACGGTCGCGAATGGCTCAAGCAATCGTCGCTTAGGTCCCGGCCCAAGTGCATCGCCAGCTTGGGCTCCAGCCTCGGTATGGGGTCAGCACCACGATTTTGTACGCTATTACTGACTATTCGACATAGGCAACTTCTCTCGAGACGGGGCAGCATCCTTCCTGAGGGACTTTACAGAGATTCTCCGACCATCGGATACACTACTGGTTGGCTTAGACTCATGCGCCAACCCGTCCAAAGTTTAGTAGGTTATCCAAGATAACCTCCTGATCCTCTTGCCATGATGACTTGCTTACATTGATAGAAGTCACGCATACAATGGTCAGTGATTCTTTCGACCACATCGGCGAGGATGATGTACTAAAGAACAGCATTTTCAGACAAGGAAGGCGTGACGCATCAGTAAGACCGAGCTCGAAAACGCTGCCACACGAGATAATGCTCCGAACTCCGCTTACCTCTTTTGTTTCATCAGGTTCATTCTCAATGGACTCTTGCAAGCCAACGAAGTTCTGGGAGAGGAAGCCTTCAAACCAGAAGACTGGACCGTCATTGGCGAGTATGTCTATGACGTTCAAGGTGGACACCACCAAGCGTTCTATGCCCCAGTCCGCGATGTGACTGTCCTCGGAGAACACATTCCGGCAGGAGAGCGTATCAAAGTGGAGCAAAGTCTCAAGTTCTCTGCTGAGAACCGCGCGGAACTGCTGCAGACCGCCGGCCTGGTGGAAAAGACGAACTGGATCACAAAGGATGGTGATTATGGTATGCATGCTGCACCAGCCCCTCTCCGTGTTGGTTCACAAAGCTGATACTTCTGTTTTCTTCTAGGCCTTCATCTGTTCGCCAAAGCAAACTCCCCATTCGATCTGCGACCATCCCAGTATGCGGACTCCAGTGTACCAACACTCAAGGAGTGGCAAGGCCTCTGGGAGAAGTGGGACAGTGTCACCAGAGGCATGCTGCCAGACGAAGAACTTCTCGGCCAACCCATCAAGCTTCGCAACGCATGCATCTTTTACCTCGGGCACATCCCGACTTTCCTCGATATACAACTCACAAAGACCACGGGGACGGCACCCACCGATCCCAGTTCCTATTCGAGCATCTTTGAGCGTGGCGTGGACCCAGATGTGGACAATCCAGAGCACTGCCACGCACACTCAGAGATCCCAGATGAATGGCCATTGGTGGACGAGATCCTGGCGTATCAGTATCGGGTCCGATCACGGCTCGAGTCGTTGTACTCCCGCGGCATCGAGAACATACCCCGTGATGTCAGTAGGGCCATCTGGGTCGGCTTCGAACACGAGGCCATGCACTTGGAAACCCTGCTGTACATGATGTTGCAGAGCGACAAGACTGCTCCACCCCCCAACGTTCCCCATCCCGACTTTGAAGAGATGGCCAAAGTAGCCGCATCTGCTCGCGTCGAAAATGCTTGGGTCGACATTCCGGCTCACGAGATTCCCGTTGGCATGGATGATCCTGAGTCTGACCTGACCACGGATAGGCCGTTTGGCTGGTAAGTGCGATGCAACTCGTCACGGATGTCACAGCTCTGACATCCAGATCGTTCAGGGATAACGAAAAGCCCTCCCGAAGCACCCAAGTCCAACGCTTCCAAGCTTCCGGACAACCCATCACCAACAAAGAGGTACGGCAGCCCGCTGTAATCGAATACACTCGATTCGGAACTACTGGCTAACAGTTTCTGTAGTACGGCCGATTCATGCTCGAAACAGACCGAACAAAACTCCCAGCTTCATGGGCTATCACGCAGCAGACGTGCAACGGCGTCACAAATGGCCATGTGAACGGCGACGGCAACCACACCGAGCCTCTGTCCTCCTTCCTGGCTGGTAAATCCGTGCGTACCGTCTACGGGCTTGTACCACTTAAGTACGCGCTCGACTGGCCAGTGTTCGCTTCGTACGACGAGCTCGCCGCCTGCGCAACTTGGAAGGGCGGCCGGATCCCCACGGCAGAAGAGGTGCAGAGCATCTACGCCTACGTCGACTACCTCAAGCGCGAGCGAGCAGAGAACAAGCTCGGCAAGACGCTCCCTGCAGTCAATGCGTGCGTGCTTTCGAGTCCTTCACTATCTTCCAATACCTTTGGCTTGTTGGATGGCGTGCAGAAAGCTAACAAAATATGTTTTCGATATAGACACCTCGTCAACAACGGCGTCCAGGAGACCCCGCCGACCGCTGTCATTCAGGATGACGACAAGACGGTCGGCGAGTCGTCGTCTTCCCTCTACGCCGACCTCGTCGGTGCCAACGTGGGCTTCCAGCACTGGCATCCGACCCCCGTGACGGCACACGGCAATGACCGCCCCGCCGGGCGCGGCGAGCTGGGCGGCGTCTGGGAGTGGACGAGTTCGCCCCTGCGCAAACACGAAGGCTTCGAGCCGATGGCGCTATATCCAAACTATACCGGTAAGTCTCTGTCTCTCCTTTATTCCTTCAGGAGGATGTATACACGGAGGGCCGAAAAGACACCCCTGAAGTTGGATGAATGGAGTCCTTTAAGTGCAACTTTCAAAAGGCGTAGCTCATGCTGACCATATGCGCTTGTGCGGTTGTCCCAGCCGACTTCTTCGACGGCAAGCACAACATCGTGCTTGGTGGCTCCTGGGCTACTCATCCCCGCATCGCCGGCCGGAAGTCTTTGTAAGTCCACGTCAACCTGAATATTCACACATTCGTGACTGAGAGGAGTGTCTGAGACGACACCTGGCAATCGGTCCTTGGTAGCATAACTAAACTAATCTGCGCCGTGTAGTGTCAACTGGTACCAGCGCAACTATCCGTACGCATGGGCCGGCGCGCGTGTGGTGCGAGACATCTAGGACGTGGACTCTGTGCTCACCCTAAAGTACCAAGTTCCTCATGTTCCGCAAATCATTGTGGGCATACACAAGAATGGAATCAGTAGGACGAGAAAACCGTCATGCATATAGCAGACCTCGTAGGGAACCCACACACACTGTCATTTCCTTAGTCGCTTGGATACGTTGCTGGTTATTTTTGTCGCAATCTAAGTTGATTTCTCTGATATTCCGACATGACCAGCTGCGCTCGGTTCTATACAAGCTAGCTACACATGCATTTGCTCGAGAATCGCATCTTCTGCACTTCATACAACAGCATCGGTGATGGTGCTGTGGCGCTTTGCCCTGCGAATCGTGCATCGCGAGCTCTTAATCCCCTCACGACGACTTCGATACGTCCCGCGGCAGGAAATTCTAAGCCCAGCCTTGTGACCGATCGGGTCTTTCATGCCTAGTCTAATCCTTAATCTAGAAGCTGGCGTTGGTGATGTCATGCTAGTTGCAGTCGTGAGTGTGACCGAGCGTGCTGGCTGATGAAATGTCCTACGAGTGCAAAAAGTCTCGGCTGTGGAAAACTACCTCGAATGAGGATTAGGTCATGCCGCGACAGCGACTATAGGTACTGAATACCAGTATGCTACTGCCCTGCTGCTCCGCGCTTCTGGGGCTCTGCACGCCGGTGATGTCGAGACTTGGGACGAGCGGCCGACGAATGCTGGAGCCGCGTGCATATCACTTGTTCTTCTCCTATCCTTTTTCCTCCCCACGAACGGATTTATGCTTGGTGACGTGGCGGTGGTCGTGCTCACATCAAGAAGTCAAGAATCTCCTTGCTGACCGCCGAGGGCGCAAGGACGCCGTGGTCGGCGAAGAACGAAGTAATCAGTTCCGGTGGCTTCAGGAGAATATGTTAGCTTGCACAGTCCTGCTACTACTCAGAGCTGCATAGAATGAGATGACGTACCGTATAGTCCACGGGCTCGGCAGCAGGCTTCTTGTCCTGCTTGGCCCGCTCCTCTGTGTCCTCGTGGGCCTTGCTGGCGCGGAAATCGAGCAGGTTCTGCTCGAACCCGATGTCGAACTGGTCGAGGGGGAACGTCTTGCCGAACTTGTGCTGCTCGCCTGCGACGAAAAAGTCTTTCCTCGCGGCCCGCGCGAGGAGCGCGATCTGATACGTGCCCAGGCGGGAGATGATGCCGCCGTTGCTGGTGACGGCCTCGGCGCCGACGACGACCATGCTGACCTTGGACATGGCGTAGGCGACGGCCGAGTCCGGGATCGTGGCCACGGGGATGCCCTTTGCGCGCAGCGCGGCCACGACGCGGTTCGCCTCGGTCGCCTCGGCCTCGTTAACAACGTGGATGACCTTGAACCGCCGGGGCGCGTCGCTGCCCGCGGGCTCGGCCGCCCTGCCGAGCAGCGTGCCGACCACGCGCGACCCGCCATGGGTGAGCACGACCGAGTCGTTGGCGATGAAGCGCCTCCCGAGGCTGGCAATCTTCTCGCGCGACTCCTTCGCCCTGGATGCGAACAGCCGGCCGTTGCGGAGCAGGTGTTGCCGGACCTCCTCGAAGTTCTCGTGCGGGCTGAGGAGCATGCTGTCGGCGCCCTTGGTCGTGGAGGGGTCCTGCTTGAGGCTCATGACGAGGTACTGCTGGAAGAGGTCGGTGCCGTGGGAGAGGGGGATGGGGTTCGCTATACTGGCGAGCAGCTTGGCGGACTGCGTCTTGACGAGGTCCATAGTCTCGAAGACGGTCGAGCTGCGTGAGTGGCCAAGGGCCTCGATCAAGGCCTCGATGGCGGCGACAGGCATCGTCAGGTCCGGGTCATCGGCGAGGAGGCGGTGGTAGACCTTGACGATGCTGAGAGACACACGACAGGTGTAAGTCACGGAGGCCTGGGGTGTGCGCGCTGGCGGAGCTGGTGGTGCTTACTCGAAGTCATCGTCGGCATCGGGCTTGGACCGGACGGCGAGATCGGTCGTCGCTGCAGCGTCGAGGCTGGCGACGGCGGTGGCCATCTTCGGTGGTCGAAAGCTGCGGCCCAACTGGTCGATTTCAAGTGCTGTCCGCAGGCTGTGTGGCTGGGCAGTTGGTCGTCACGAGAAACAACGTTGTCGTGCTGGGCTGGTGGTCTTTGTCGCAAAGAATGAGTCAATCCGTCTCGGCGTCACCAAAAGTTTTGGCGGGGTTTGCCTTGTGATGCGATGCGCACTCGCGGGGTGCTGGGTGGCAGTTCCAGGGAAGTACCAGAGAAGTACTCTAGTGCTCCCAGAACGGGTAAAGATCCGTCAAGACCCCGGCGCTCTACTTTAAAGTACTTTGCCCGACAGCGCTCGCCAGGGTCTTCCGTGCCTAGCGCCAACCCGAGATCCAGATTTCGATGTCATTCTGCATTCTGCAGCAAACGCAGACAGCACGTCTAGAAATTTGACCAGACTGCCGTAATAACTCGTAGGGATAGAGTCTTGAAGTATTCCTGGTGCTATAGTTTTCAAAGCGTCGCCCGTGGAGCGATGCTCAGGAGGATGGCCAGCACCATCGCCTCACAGTCGTCGGCCGCCCTCACGTTCGATCTCATAGCTCGATGCTCAGTAAGTCCTGTCGGAGCAAGCTCGCTTCGACTCCCGATATCACTGCTGACGGACGACACATCAACAGACCACGAGAGCGCGGGCCTCGAATCTCACACTGCCTCATGGCCCCGTGCAGCTCCCCATCTTCATGCCCGTGGCCACCCAGGCCTCCCTGAAGGGTCTGACGCCAGAGCAGCTCGAGGAGACGGGCTGCCGGCTATGTCTCAACAACACATACCACCTCGGTCTCAAGCCGGGCCAGGACGTCCTTGATGCCGTCGGCGGCGCGCACAAGCTGCAGGGCTGGGATCATAACATCCTGACGGACAGTGGGGGGTAAGATAGATCCTACTCTTTTATACGCATGCGAACTCCCGGGCCGCAGCCTGACTTCTGAACCTCTCTCTGATGCACCCTATAGCTTCCAAATGGTCTCCCTCCTCAAGCTCGCCAACATCACCGAGGACGGCGTGCGGTTTCTCTCGCCGCACGATGGCAGCCCGATGCTGCTGACGCCGGAGCACTCGATCGACCTGCAGAACAGCATCGGGAGCGACATCATCATGCAGCTCGACGACGTGCTCGTCACCACCAGCCCGGACGCCGCGCGCATGCGCGAGGCCATGCTGCGCAGCGTGCGCTGGCTCGACCGGTGCGTCGCCGCGCACAGGAACCCGACCACCCAGAACCTGTTCTGCATCATCCAGGGCGGCCTCGACGACGAGATGCGCCGCGAGTGTTGCGCCGCCATGGTCCAGCGCGACACGCCCGGGATCGCAATCGGCGGGCTCAGTGGCGGCGAGGCAAAGTCGGACTTCTGCCGCGTCGTCGCGACATGCACCGAGATGCTGCCTGAGCTCAAGCCCCGCTACGTCATGGGCATCGGGTACCCGGAGGACCTGGTCGTCAGCGTCGCGCTGGGCGCCGACATGTTCGACTGCGTGTGGCCGACGCGCACGGCGCGCTTCGGCAACGCTATCACTAGGCACGGCGTGCTGAACCTCAAGAACGCCGTGTATGCGGACGACTTTGGGCCGATAGAGGACGGGTGCGGGTGTATATGCTGCCGGAGGCCAGACAGCGCTTCGAGTACATCACCATCACAAACGCAATCAATACCAACAACAACGACGGCAGAAGGAGGGGACAGCAGCGGCGCGATCAATGTCACGAGGGCGTTCGTGCACCACAACACGGCCAAGGAGACGGCCGCCGCGCACCTGCTCACGATACACAACGTGTGGCACCAGCTGAACCTCATGCGCGAGATCCGGGCCGCCATCATCGAGGACCGGTACCCGGCGTATCTGCACCAGTGGTTTGCCGACTTCTACGGTGACAAGAGCAGGTATCCGGACTGGGCTGTTAATGCGCTGCGAGGGGTCGACGTGGACCTTATTCCATAGATTGGGAAATGAGCCATGGTTCATGACTCGTCTGACCGACATAGAGAACAAAACTTGAAAGAGGAAATCGGAAGGTCAAGACATATAGATCTTTTGTGCTCTTGTGTATTGTGGGAATGTATAAGAATAGAGCATCTCTGCAGAATGACCTGCTAGCGGTCCAAGAAAGGAAGAAATATGAATGACACATCGTTTCGAAGAACGTGTGCCGACTTAGAAGCTTAGATGTATGTACAAAAGGATAGAGCGCTAGGCATGAAAAGGTATTGCCGCTACAGAGGCGAAGCAGGGCCCGTCGTAATGGAAACCCTGAAATTGGTATAAACAAGAAGAAAGGGGTATATGTCGAAGTGCATGAGCTGGCTGCCTTCCCGGGGGCTGCTCTGCTCAGCTCATCGATGAAAAGAAATGGTCTTGATCGTTACTGTGCTTCACTTGAAGTGTCGTACTGCTCCTGCACTATGCGCCGAGCCAGCTGGCCCACGCCAGAGCACCGGCACAGACTGCCCACGAAGCGAGACAACGGACACTGGCAGCAGCACTCGTAGGTGTGGGCGACGTCATCGAGTCCGCGGCGGTCGGACCAGGCGCTGGTGTCTGAGATGCCGTGTCGATGTGCTGGGCAAGAGCTGCTGGCGATGTGGAAGGTCCGCCCAAGCCGAGGGTCGGGAGCGCAGCAGCTGCCACCGTGACCTGGGCTGCGCCGGAGCCGATGAAGTCGCCGTAGTTGTGGCAGAACCCAATGAGTTGCGAAGCCGCTGTGCCTGAAAGTTAGTGGTCATGATTTTTGGCCGGCGAGCTTCAAGATTACCACATACCGTTTTCAAGAGACGACTGGCCCGCCACTGAGGCCCAGCTGGCACACTTCGTGGCATGCTTGTCGAGTCTGTCTGGGATCCATACTTGCGTTTGCGTGCTGGACGAGTAGCTGTTTCATAGCAATGGGTCAGTCACATGATGGTCGAGTGAGCACAGCAGATCATAGCCAGCTGTACTGACCAGTAGCACAGGGCTTGCGACTTCTGGGGGAGCATCCCGAAGCCTGGCGTCTCTTGCATGCAAGACTTGCCCATCGCCTCTAAAGCCTTGCAAGCTGGTTCCATCGCCGCTGATACAGGAGGTGCCACGTTTGCGATAGTCTTGGGCGCCGGTGGCTTGTAGGTGTATGACTTTGTGCAAACTCCCGCCATGTCGCCTGCTGGGCCCTTCGGGCCACAAAAGGTCGCCAGTCCAGCCCACTCTACAAAGTTGTCAGACATGTCCAGCTAGTCGTGAAGACAGCGTAAGGCTTACGGTTGATGGCATCAGTAGACTGGGGGGCTAGGCCCTTGATATGGGACGCACATTGCGCAGCCTTGCCCTCGAAAAGCTTTGGGCGGAACTTTGTGCCGTCACAGCAGAGGCACTGCCCGATCTGCTGGGCATCGGCCTTGTTGAAGTTGGGGATGATGTCGGAGCAACCGACGATTTGCTCATTGACCTCACCGCAGGAGTCCCCGAGTGAGGCCGGGGCTGTCGTCTGTGCTGCTCTGCCATTGTCCAGGACCAGTCCACCGCCCACAACCTCTGTCGGCACGGGGAGCGTCATCATCGGCACTGCCAACGGCTCGTGACGAACATGGTGAAGATGAGCGTGATGGTGATGGTGATGGCCAACGCTAGCCAGAGCGTGGCTCGCAAGGACCATCCAGCTGCCGATCAGGTAAGCGGGCGCCATTGTCGTGTCGTCGGGGTCCAGGGACGTCCTCGAATTAAGCTCCTGGGTCCTGCGGGCGTCTGGGCTGGTGGATTTGGCGATGTGTAAGTTCTGGCTGAGCACTTGGTTGGATGAGAACTCAAGATCGGAGACTATTGGAGTGCCACATTTCTGCGTAACATGGCCGGGCGCCCACGAGGCTTTTGTTCTAAGAGCCGGGGCCGGCAGGCGGATAGACGCCCAGCGCGCAATCTTAAAATGAAGCCTGCTCGCGGAGTAGGGCTCGAGGTCGAGCAGGCCGTGGGAAATTAGCAGGGGCCTTGTGATTCGCCGAGCCCACTGCGACAGCCAGGGTCTGATGTCCGAGGCCCTGGTCAAGCTCCAGGGCTTACTTTAGGGCGGCCTGGCTGCCGAAGTCGAGGGGCGACCTTGGGGCAGGCTGCACTCATTCGGGCAGCGTGGTGGGTCGGGGGACATTGGAGGATCCCATTTCGGAGCTGTGACGCAGATCTCGAGCTAGGCACAGAGGAGAGAGGTCACCCGGCTCCATCGACAACAGCATCACAGCCCCATGTTTTGGGAAGCCGGAGCTGCTGGACTGGGCTACGGATACTGAAGGTGCCTCGTCCTCTCTGTAGTAATGAGTGCGGAGTATGCTGGCGTGACAGAAGACTTCGGGAGCCCAACATTGTGTGCAAGTTGGCGCGCGCTGACCTTGGGAATCTCTTTCACTGCCTACGAGTCGTGTCAGGCTAGGGTCGCGACGGCATCCACACGACACAAGGGCCAGCCAGGTTGGTAGCGGACCGGCAAGTCGAAAGGGTCGGGTGCAGACCGCAGGGCGGAGATCGCACAGCAGGCTCGGCAAGACTCGGCAGGATGGGTGCGACTTGTGTGTTTCTGCTGTATTCCGAGCTGAATTCGAGAAAGCTGAACAAGCCTCCGGTCTGGAATACTGCGTAAGAACATCTGTCGCTCCGTCGGAAGCAACAACACAAACAGACAGCTTCGCTTACCCCACACTGCGAGTCCTACGTAGACTCGGCAGTTTGCTCTACCCCACCTTGTGTGCTCTCAGCTTCGGCTTCGCAACAACGATTTCATGACGCAAAGGCAGACAACCACAACCGCTTGTGTCGCAACCAACACTCAAGACGGCGCAGACGAAACGATCGCAACGTTCGAATTTCCGCTCCACTTGCATCTGCAGCTTGCTGCGCTGACTCATCCCAGTTACAAGGGCTTAACCTTAACCCAGGGTCGCCGCTCCCGTGCATCATTCAAGACAAGCATCTCAAAGTCCTGCAATGTCTGGCACCAAACCTTCCACCAAGGCCATGGGCAATCTGACCATTTCCACGCCGGCCACAAATCCCCAGGCGGCCAAGTCCAAGAAGAAGCCCGTCGCCGACTCGTGGGAGGATGAGTCCTCGGACGACGACGAACCCTCATCTCCTTCCGCACTCCAGTCACCACCAATCGTGTCGACAACATCAGACAAGCCGGGTGTCAGCGCCCCTCCGCCGACTCCCAGCTCGCCCGCGAATGGCGTGCCGTGGCGGGGACCACTGGGCTATGCAGAGCCCGCTGCGGGGTCGAGGCGTCCTGAGAAGACCGATGCCGTGGCGAGACGTATGATCGCAAGTGCATTGGGTGTCAAGGTGCCGAAAGCCACAGAGGAGCAGAAGGCGTACGATCGTGCCGTCCGCGAAGCAGAACGCAAGAAGAGAGAGGAAGAGCGCGAGGCAGAGCGGAAGCGCGCTGAAGAGACAGCCCGAGCCAAGCAGGCTGTCTGGGACGACTAGCCCTGACTCTGAAGCACAAGACCTTATGCTTCGGCACTATTTGTCTGGTGCCTCGTTCGCAACTACGCACAATGAGCCAATTCGTGACTTGAACTTCCTGGTTCTTTACGCACTTATCCTTTCGTATATGTCGCTTCGTACTACGGGCCAAACGGCATCCAGGGGAGGCTTGGGTCATTTCTCGTGTCTTGTTGGACATTCAAGAATTCCCCACAGCCGTTTTGGGTGCAAGAACCGCGGCGCAATTCGCTCTGGAGATCCTACACGTTCCCAGGTATTCTTTACATGCCAGTCTACGAGTACGATCTTGTCGTCAAAACAGAAAGCCACGGATCTACATCTGCAATGGGCAACACAATGTCGTCACGGCACTCCCGTACCAGTGTCGCTTGCCGTGTACGGCAATCCTTGCCAAGTAAGGACCAATTCTTCCACTTTCTCGCCGGCCTGGCCTTCGCTATGCTGAACGGCCACACCCATCCCCGCAAGCCCTTGCTCCTCCGCCTGGCGATTCCAGAGCAGTTGCTCGACTCTGCCATCCTTGGTACACGACATGTATGCCATCGGCCAGCGGCTCCTGGTTAGAGAGTCTCTGACGCCCTTAGTGGCTGGCTTCTGCGTGACCAACACGCCCACGACGCCCTGCTTCCCAGTGCTACCTCCACGCCACCCAGGCGGCGCAGCGACGAAGGCGCCTTCGAGCTCGCGCACGTGCTGAGGGCCAACCTTCGAGCTCTGTTTGGGGCCGAACGCTTTACATTGTAGGATGATCCGTAGCGGCGGTGGCGCATGCCCGTCCACTGGAGTCGCTACAGACGGGACGGCCCACGTGCCGAGAAGGTCGATACCACCGTCGGAGCGACCGCCTACCCGCCGCAGGTCAAAACCCAGTCGGCCTAGGGAGGCTGCCACGGTGTACTCGTAGTGCGTGCCTGTGTATGTTGTGGATGATGGGTCCAGGCCTGTACGGAAGGCATATGCTGTGTATGAGCTCAGGTCGTTGTGCGCGATGCTGGGAGGGTCTGGGTAGATCAGGCGGGATTGGGCCTTTGACTGTGCGGGTGTGGAAGTTTGGTTTGCGGTGGTTGATTCAACGCTCCTTGATGAAAACCAGGCTGCTCGAGGTGCTGCTTGTGCCAAGCTTCGTGACAAACAAGCCGTAGAGAATATCGATATTCCCCGGAAAACTGAGACTGCCCCAAAGAGGCGACTCACGCTCATCTGGATGGTGTATGTCATGATGGGAGTGAGTACATGGCCGGCAGACTGCCTATAAGCTTGACAGCAAACATCAGGATCTGATGTCGTACGCAAGCATTCGTGCAATGACCCGTGTTTTCAGCTCCTTTCCCGCTGTCTGGTGTCTCCTGTCCTCTTTGCCCGTGTCCGCTGTGATCGGACAAGCAGAGTCACTACCTGTCTGTGGTGTGCTCGTGAGGTTGCGATACTGTCCCGCCAGGCCGGTAGCAGCTGGCGGTCTGGATGAGCATTGGCGGGTCCACTTCACCGCAGCGAAGCTCGAGAGGCAGGAGCTCTCCACAGCCCAGCAGTACGCGTGGGGCCCGCTGCCTTGAGCTCCGCAGCCTCGCCCAAGCACTGCGAGGGAGCACCTCCAAGCTCCGGCCGCAACCACACCTCGTCATCCCGCCGCCAGCCTGCAAGCACGGCATCCGTTCAACAGATCATCAGCGTCGTCGACATCGCACTGCGCCCAGCACCCGAGGAGCCCGACCAAGAAGCCTCTCACCCACGACCAGACAGAGGCAGCTGCCCACTGATTGTCCTGCACCAGCACCGACAGCAACACCCCGCCCGCATCGTCACCCGCTGCTGGCCAGCACACATTGTCAGAATGGATACCCTCGTCACCCGGTACAGCCGCCCCGCGGCGCTCCAGCGCGAGACACACCACGAGGACAGCTTCGAGGATGTCCAGGACGACATGGCGCCCTCCTTGTCTCTCAAGTTCGCCATGCCCCCCGTAGCACAGGTCAGTCTTTCGCCAGCATTCGTCTTTAGGGTGTGGTGTTTGGTCCCGGTTGTGGACTGGCAGGAGACTCCTGGGAAGATGGCTCGACGCTATTGTAGTGCCTGACACTGGGGGAGCTATACCCAACCCTATCCTATATTCCAGTAATTGCGTTTGTGAATGTGCCCGGACACCGCCGCTGACATTGTGTCCAGCCCTCTGCCTGGCTCCGCGCCGCCACCGACGACCGCTCAAACCCGGACTGCCCAATCAAGATTGCCCACGGCACAACAACACTCGCTTTCCGCTTCAAGGGCGGCATTATAGTAGCCACAGACTCCCGCGCGACGGCGGGCAACTGGATCGCCTCGCAGACAGTCAAGAAGGTCATCGAGATCAACGACAAGATGCTGGGTACGATGGCTGGAGGTGCCGCCGACTGCCAGTACTGGCTCGGCTGGCTGGGAATGCAATGCCGCCTGCACGAGCTGCGCCACAAGCGCCGCATCAGTGTCGCTGCGGCCTCCAAGATCCTCGCAAACCTCGTCTACCAGTACAAGGGCATGGGCTTGTCCATGGGTACCATGTGCGCGGGCGTCACAAAGGAGGAGGGACCCGCGCTGTACTACATCGACAGCGACGGCACACGGCTGGCGGGTAATCTTTTCTGTGTGGGATCTGGTCAGACGTTTGCGTACGGTGTGCTCGACGCCGAGTACGACTACAACCTCAGCGACGAGGCGGCGCTCGAGCTCGGCAAGCGTAGCATTCTCGCTGCCGCGCATCGTGACGCGTACTCTGGTGGCTTTGTCAACCTGTACCACGTCAAGGAGGCCGGCTGGACCAAGCACGGCTTCATGGACACGAACCCGATGTTCTGGGAGACCAAGCTCGAGAAGGGCGAGTTCAGCAATGTCACGAGTGCGCTGGAGTAGGGCAGGTGTTCTGAGCAATAAACATTTAGACAGGAGCCACAGACAGAAGGGCAACGATGAACAAGAAGGTCAAACCAAAACTGTGTATTCGCACTTGTCAAGCATTTTGAGGTTGTGGATCACGACCGTTTCCATTCCGTGTACCCTAATGTGCGGAGGAGTAGAAGTCAGGATTCTTGCTGTCCGCAAAACCATGATACTTTTGGGAGTCAAGAAAGGTCTCCATGCTGTGCTATTTCATCACAAGCGAGTGCGTTTGTGGGGTCTAACCAGGATGATATAGATTTCAATCATGCTATGCTAGTGAAGTACAGAGTCTTTTACAATGTTGTATACAGGTACCTGTACAGCTACTTCGTGGTGTCATCGTCATCGTCGTCGTCGTCGTCGTCGTTGCGCCCCGGAAATGAAGAGAGCTCACTCCCCCACAGGCTGTTTCTCACTATACCACCCGGGAACACCCAGCACGCCGCCCTCGCCCTCGCCGCCAGGATCAAGTGGCCACTTCTTGATCGGCCGGACGTCCAGCTCGGAGCGCCAGCCGGCCTCGTACATCTCCATCCCCGCCCAGGCGATCATGGCCGCGTTGTCGGTGCACAGGTGCACGGGCGGGCACACAATCTCCACGCCCGCGAAGCCGCGCGCGTCGAGCATGGCGCGCAGGATGTGCCGGAGGTACTTGTTCGACGCGACGCCGCCGGACACCACGACCGTCTTGATGGCCCGCAACTGGGGGCCCTCCTCCTTCTCCTGCACCTTGGGGGCAAGCTTCTTGAGCGCCATGAGCAGCCTGCTGGCCAGGTGCTCGAACGCGATGCGCATCGTGACCCGCGCAAGCTCGCGCCTGTTCCTGACGCTCAGCGGGTGGGCGTTGATGTTGACGCCCACGTCCTCGCCGCCGCCGCCGCCGCCGCGCGGGGGCAGCGCGCTCGGGTCGCCCCGCATGATGGCGTGCACGCGGCCGTTGAGCCCGGAGAAGTCGAAGCGCATGGCCGCGGACTCGTGCAGGGGCGGCGTGAGCGACCACCCCCGCGCCTGGGACCTGTAGGTGCGCTTCTCGTCGAGCTTGGTCCGCGGCGGCGCGTACTCGTAGCCCTGGTCCACGATCTCGGCGGCGTCCCAGCCCTTCGGGCTCCCCGCGCTCGTGGGGAAGGCGAACTCCTCGAGCAGCCGGCCGTACATGACGTCGGGCGCCGCGGCGATGTAGGACTCCGGGAGGATCACGCGCGCGCACTTGTCGAGCAGGTCGCCGATGGCGATGTTGTGCGCCTCGGCGAGGATGCTGTGGTCGTTGAGCCCGCGCGAGTGCACGAGCAGGCTGTGTCCGCCGGAGACGAGGAGCGAGAGGAACGGGAACTCGGTCCTACCTGGGGCGCCGGTGTCGTTCTCCTGCTTCTTCGTCATCTTCTCGTCGTCAGTATCGCTCTTGCCGTCCTCGTCCGCTGAGGATGCAGAGGAGGATGAGGAGGAGGCAGTCTCTGTTGCTGGCGAGGCGAGTTTCCCTTGCTCCAGCGCATGCACGAGCCGCGGCGTGAGGGCGTGCGCCTCCATGTGGTGCACCGCCAGCAGCGGCACGTCCCAGGCCACGGCGAGGCTTTTTGCCGTCATGAGCCCGACCGTCAGGTTCGACAGCATGCCCGGGCCTCGCGTCACGGTGACAAAGTCTGGCTTTCGCCGGGCCTTGCCAGCAGCCCAGACGATCCCGCCCCCGCCAGTACTTCCCACGCCCTCATCGGCGGGCAGCGCCTTGAGCGCCCTCTTGAGCAAAGGGGCCATGCTGGAGACGTGCGACTGCACCGCGGCCTCCGGGTACACCCCTCCGAAGCTGCGGTTATCAGAGGTGATCTTCTTGTTGAAGTGCAGCTTCGCGGCGCTGCCAGTCTTCTCGAGGATCGCGACGCACGTGTCGTCGCAGGATGACTCGATCGCGAGCGTCAGCAGGCTACGCTGTCGCGCAGACCGCCGCTGGGGCTCATTCTTCTTCTCGCCGGGCTCGTTGTTGGGTGGGGTGGCAGTTGGTGTGGACGCAGTATTGTCGGGAATTACTGAAGATGGGACGCTCGAAGGTGTCGGTGATGCCGTAGCGAGTCTGCCCGCCGTTGTCGACAGCCGACGGCGGGTTGTCAGGAGGGAAGTGCTGCTGCCCGCGCGAGCCGTACTCAACAGCGTCGCAGGCAGGTCATGTCGTCGGAGGCGACATGGTCGCGCGAGGAGGGTGCATGACCTCCTCATCAAGTCCGACGGTGCCAGTATCTCAAGCCCAGCAAGTCACAGGCGCGAGGTGGGAAGCGGTTGTGTGGTGTCGCAGCTACTAATAGAGCTGTGAAATGGTGGTGACTTTATTGTGCATGACGAACTTAAAGATTGGCATCGAGGCAGCGGTCCGCTTCGTGCAATGCGATCCACTTATCTTATCGGGATGGTTGAGGGTCGGTCCTGGCAGGCGGAGTGCCGCCACCTTGGGAGCACCGCAGTAACGTCAGCAACGACAAAGGAGCCAGCTGAGGGAAATCTTAAGACCAAAGCTTTCGGCAGGGCAGAGGAATCATATTTATGTTTCCGGTCGGAAAATCCGAAAATTTGGCTGATGTTGGTGCTTTCCGTACGATACTTCTTGCACACTGCAGCCGAGGGACGGACGGAGGGAGGATCCCCTTGCGTCTGCCGCTCCTGGCCAATCAACTTACACACTTCTGGGCACTCATGGGACAATAGCATATGATCAACAACGACGAATAATCGTAAGAGTCTAGGCTGTGACAAAGGAGCTACCAATCTCTTCTTGGACTTACCAGGACAGGACACGCTGCACATTTCGTCTCGGCACGACTAGGAATATCATTGGTTTCCGGCTCCAGAACTTCAGTGCATTTACGAGCGAAGCTCTATGGACCGACAAGACTGCCACTCACTTAGACAGACACGGCACCCCAAGAGTTCCGTCTATCTTTGATCATCACAGACCATTTGCACTCAAAGAAAATAGAGGCATGCTTCATAACATTTCCTGAGACTGTCCTCCTGGCTGACCGATTATTTCATCACAGCCGTGCTGACACAACTCCAACCCCCGCAAGAAATACACAAGAAAAATAGTGAGCAACTACAAGTATTTGGCTCACAGCATCATCCACATAGCCGCGACGCTCGCCAGCACCAAGCTGCCGGCGCTCACCGACACGGCCGGAGCAGCGTTGGCAGGGACGAGGATGAGGCCGCTGCTGGCAGCAGCTGGTGGCACAATGCCGCCGGTACCCGTGGGCAGGATGTTTGGCAAGGCGGCCGGGCCGGTCTGGGCTCCGCCCGCAGGGACAGTGACGAGACTGCTCGGGAAGGCGAACGGGGGGATGCCAGAGCTCTGGGCCAAGGGAGCCCCAGGGGTCTGCGAGGGAGACAGGATGAGCGTCTCGCTGGAAGAGCCGGTGGCGGCCTCTCCGGGAGCGGTGGCTGTGGGCTCTCCGGAGGAGGCAGTCTGCGTCTCTCCGGCAGGAACGGACTGGGTCGCCTCGGCAGGAACGGACTGGGTCGCCTCGGCAGTAGGAAGAGTCTGGCTCTCTGCCGAAGAGACAACCGCAGTCTCGCCAGGAGGAGAAGCGCCGGACTCCTGGGGAGGACTGACGGCGTCGGACGGCTGGACCATCGAGTCCTCTGCAGGCTTGGAAAGTGTGGGGAACACAGGAGGTTCGGGGATCATGCTGTGGGAAGGCGAGAGCTTTGTGGTTCGAGATGTCAGTAGAGTGCTTCGATAGCGGGGATTTCGTGTTCGGGTAATACTCACAATGGTCGTTGGGCCAGCCTCGACGCCAGTCGAAGCCGAGGCGGAGGCAGATGCGGATCCAGACTCAGTGGCCGGGACCTCAACAACCTCAGGCGGGCTCGAGATCGAGGCTGAGGTAGACTCCGTGGTTGAGGCAGATGTGGATTCCGAAACAGAAGAGACTGACGCAGACTCGGTAACGGAGACAGCCTCAGAAACCGACGCAGATGCAGATTCAGAGGCTGAAGCCGAGCCACCGGGAAGCAGGTGAGCTGGAGGAATCGGCAGCGTGCCGGGCAGGACAGCCGAGGACGTGTGTGCAGCAGGAATCTCGCTCATCCTGGCGGGCTCGGGGACCGAGATGGTTGACACTGTGTGGCTTGCAGAAGGGAGCACAAAGGGCGGGAGAGCCGCCGGAGTTGTTTGGACAGGAACCTCTGCAGCGGGAGGAGCCACGACGTACGTAGGAGGCTGCGATACATGCTCTGAGGATGTGGCGGCCTCCGCAGAAGAAGTGGCAATGTGCTCAGAGGATGCGGCGGCCTCGGCGGAAGACGTGGCAATGTGCTCAGAGGATGTGACCGCCGCCGCAGGGGGGGTCACGATGTGTGATGGACGTTCGATAACGACATGGGCAGGAGGAACGACACCGTGTGCCGGGGGGGCGGCTTCGTGCGCCGGAGGAGGAGTGGCCTTGGCGGGAGGAGGAGCAACAATGTGCTCGCTGGTGGTCGTCTGCTCGGCCTCCTTGGTGGTGGTCTCGGTGGGCTTCTCTGCCTTCGAAGTGGTAGTCTCGGTTTCCCGCTCAGGTGCCGCAGGTCGCTCTGGCTTCTCTGGCTTCTCAACGACCTCGGGCTCCTCCGGCCGCTCATCCTGATCAGGCTTCTCTGGCTTTTGGGGCTTCTCAACCACCTCAGGCTTCTCGGGTTTCTCAGGCTTCTCAACCGCTTCGGGCTTCTCGGTCTTCTTAGGCTTATCGACGGCGATGGGCTCAGAAGGCTTGACAACAGGCGTGACATCCGCAACCGGCACGACCTCTTCGGCACCCTTGCCGCCAGAGAGGATCTCCTCCCCACGAGCCACCTCGTTCATGATCTTGGCCTTGCGTGTCGAGTGGGTGTGGGCCCTGCGGGCAGGAGCGGCGGCGGCCAGCGACATGGTGCCGAGCAGTGCAAGCACCACGGATGACTGTGAGACCTTCATCTTTGCTGAGAGGATAACAGTGCACGATTGTGTATGTGTTGGCGAAGTTGCTGTATTTTTCCAGGTCCGGGAATGGAGAAGGCGATATTAGACGGGCTTGAGGATGTAGATCGGGCTGGATCTGATAGAATTGGCGATATTGTCGGCTCGCAGAGCTCGGAAGGGTGTTCGAACGTTACAAAGATCGTAGTGTGGTGAAGAAGGGAGCCGGACACGAAAGAAGTAAAGTAAAGTTTGACGTATTGACTGATCAACAGTACCGAAAGAACAGAGCTGGCCAGCAGGCGGGTTGTCGTAAAGAAAAGGGTTGAAGAAACGAAGACCGAACAACGGACAATGAATGGACGGAAACTGATGGTCAGTAGTCTAGAGAAGGAAAGGAAGAAGAAAACATCCAGAAGGAGAAAAGGAAACGAGTGAAGTGATATTAGAAGGGTGTCCGCCTCGCCTGGCCCCCGGCACACAGTCACGACCAAGGAGCCTGGCCGGGTCCCTGTGCCGGGAAACAAAAAAAACCACAGCTCCATAACACGATACCACACCCCGTCCATGGCTACCGGCACGACATTGAAGATTGAACGAATCGACAACGGCCCATGGCCGGACGATGGGGTCGGAGCCCCTGCGCCAGCAGCCCCGTCCGGGCCCCCGTTGTTGTCGGGCAGGGCTGGGCGTTGTCAGAGCAGGCACCCAAGGGCACCCAAGGGCACGGCAAAGCGGCTGAGCAGAGCCTCGGGTGGTGGCCCTGATAGGTAGCTGGGATGAAGCTTGGACGCCGAGACTCCTGACCGCCGCCGGAAGGGTGTCGCTTCCGTGCACATCTGAAGCGACTGCCCCATGCGGCCAGGGCGGGATGGCTGAATTAAGGTGTGATGCGGGCCAGGGTGAGGATGTCGAGGTCATTGGCCTTGTGCATGGCTTGCATGCACAGTAGTAGTCGTCCCCCTGGCCACGTTTCGAGGCCAGGACGCCCAGCGCCACGGGGGCGGCGGCCAACGGTCGATCACGCCCCAAGTGAGATGAGCCTTGTGAGGTTCCGCAGTGCGGCTCCGATCTCAAGGTTTGACAGGGGTGCATGCACCGTGGCATGTCGTGGTATCGACAAGGCAGCCATGCTCCAGGTCACTGCGGGAGACGGACAGCAAGATCTCGCGGAAGCGCCGGCGGCGTGGGACTGCATGTCTGTTGGTGGACATGTGGTTGCGAGAGCTGTTGTGTCGGTCACGGTGCATCTATGGGGACCTACTTACTTGATGCTGGGCGAGGTGCAGGACCGAGGCAATCTCGCAGCAGCGATGCTGAGCTGGCTGTCTGTCCGTCGTCCCAACTCGATGCCCCGTCCCCCAACGCTCCTGCCATCTCCGCCTGTGGGGGATCTCCTTGCGACTTGCGACCCCCTGCTTGCGGCTCTCGGGGGCTGAGACAAGGAGGCGCTGCTCTGCAACTCCAACGTCTCCAGACACAGTTTCACACCCTGGTCGTGTCCCCTGCGATGGGAGCCGCCATCGTCGGAGCCTCCTTGAGCATCAGCCATCGATTCACGCTTGTTGTTGGGTCCTCTCAACGTCATCAGAACTTCCTCTTCTCGTGGAAGCCGTCGGCAATACCTACCTCAACACCCCGACACCCCTGACGGCTCGGAGAAGCGGCATGCATGCCCTCTTTCTTTCCACATGGATCGTCTAGACGCTGCCGTTCAAACTGGCAAAACGTCACCACAGAAAACACACATGATCTGCTTGGCAACACAGTCACCCAAGGCCAAGAGTTTCACGTCGTCTGTTTGTTCCCCAATGTATGCACCTCCGAACCAAGCTGGAGGGCTCGTTTCTCTCATGATCAATCGCATTATCAATGTCATTCTTAGCCTCCAAGAAAAGTAAACCCAGGTCTTGCTCCAAATCGCGCCACTGCCCAGCCGCCCGGGGATTGGCCCTCACCCTATGATACAACCATCGAGTCTCACCGTAGACCATCAAAGAAGGTTTCCTACATGTCCATCTCCGTGCCCAGGTCGAGATCAGCCCCCAGGTCGCCAGGCGTATCGCCATACCCGGCCAGCGCGTCCCCGGCAGTGTCCAGGTCACCTAGTGATCCAAAGTCCACAAAGTCGTTCGTGGTGGATGCGCCAGCAGGCGTGCCCACAGCAGAGGCCTGCTTGCTCGATGTGTTGGTCGCTGGTGCGGCCTTGGACGGGTCGCTACCGCCATCGTAAGCCATGCCCGCGCCCACGCCCACGCTGTTGCTGCTACCGGGAGTCACTCCGTCCTTGGGTACCACCACCCAGTCGCCAGATCCAGAGCCTCCGTCGGGCAGACTACCGCCAGGGGCCTCGTGGGATTTGGCTGTTTCCGTGTCCCCCATCTTGATATCGGCATTCTCCATGTGGCTGGCCTGTTGTGATTGCGCTTGTGGTGATGCGACGTGAACTGGTGTGGCAGCGTGTGACTGCGCCGCAGACAGGTGAGCCTGCGGTGTGGGGAAATTGTTGTTAGGTGTCGAAGTCGAGGACATGCCTGTGTACATCTGGTCCAAGAGGCCAGCAGCCGTGCCGCCCATATCAATGTCTGAGTCGCCAATCATGATGCCGCTGTGGTTTGAACCGGCTTGTGAGGGCTGCGGCGACATGCCACTGCTCCCATTGGCTCCAGCCGCAGCACCAGCCGGCGCCTCGATGGAAGCAGTAGCCACGGGCTCGGGCTCGGGCTCGGGGATGGGCTCGGGCGCGGGCTCCTGGTAGCCGCCTTCCTGGATCCTGCGTAGCTCGATCACTGCTTCCGCGTGGCGGCCCAGCTGGGATTCCACGTTGGCAATAATCTGGTCAACCGTCTCGGAGGACTTGGCGTGCCACCGACCAGATCCATCAGCGCTCTCGTCAGGACGACCCTCGAGGTTGAATCCATCTCTACTCGCGTCGTCGATAGCTTGGCGAAGCTTCTTCTCCGAGGCTGTGAGGACTGAGTTCTTCTTGAACTTGCGCAGCTTCATCTCGTGCTCGGCCTTTATCTTCTCGATTTCAGAATTGGTAGCAGAAATCCGGTCATTGACCCGCTTGCGGAACTCCTCGGCCTGCTCAGGCTCAAGGCGTGTCTTTGGCGCGGCCGTCGAGGGCTGCAACAAGGTCTTGTAGTCCTGAGGGTCAAAGATGCCCTCCGTCAAACCCGACAGCTCTCCCTTCAGCCCGAGGCCGATGTCAGCAAAACCAATTTGTCCCATGCTGTACGGGGAAGAGAGAATCTCCTCCATCCACTCATGGTTCTGGCGATATCGGTGTAGGCTGATCTCTCTCGGGGTAAGGTGATCGAACATGTCGCCCCGAGACGTGTCCTCGTCATCGTCGTATGCACTATCCTGGTGGGCGAGTGCGCCCATTGGTGGCGCGCCTTGGGCATGTGCAGCCTGAGATGTCCTGGCTCGTTTCGATGGCGGGCCACTCGCGGACGGAGGTTGGCTGGGATAGGCCATAGACTGGGGCACTCGGTTGCCAGCATAAACCGGTTGTCTCTGCGCTTCTCTCGGCCAACCAATCTGTGGCCAGTTGGGACGGTCTCCCAAGATAAATTCCTTGCGCTGGATCTGCCCGCACCTGTGCAGATAGCTGCGGGTCTCGTGGATCTGCTGTGTCCGGGCATCTCGGGGCAGCTGGCTGGCATGGATGCGGTCATTTGGCTCATTGGGGCCATAGTGGACGATCCAGAGGCTCGGGTCGACTTGCGGCGCGTTCGGGTTGGGGACATTCGGCGGGATCAGTCGGAATCGTCGACGAGAGTGCATGGCATACTGCTCGCCGAACGCAAAGCCAGTCTTCTGCAGATACATCTCGAGAATCTGTGCCGAGCTGTCAGTATGTATTCTGTAGAGCAGTAACGGATAGCGCCTCTTGATGAAAGTCCAGCGTGGATTTCGGGTCAGAACTTACAACGCCATTCCCGACTTCCTGCTGGTAGTAGGTCTCTTGTGGTGGCCAGACGTAACCATCACTGGCGAATTGGACGTTCATCTGCTGCAGAGGCTGCCAGGTGAGGAATATCGAGCCATTCTCGGGCTTGTCAAGATATGTCCAGTAGAACGGAGCCGTGTCGCGAGCAATCTTAGGAGCTTGAATCAACAACGATGTCACTTCGTTCGGTTGGATGGTCGCCTTGACGGGGTATCGGTACGTCGAGACGAGGTGAACATGAGGCAGCTAGGTCGTGTTAGCACCGCGTGAATTTGCACAAGGACAGCGTCGCCAGAGGGTCCAGAACGTACAAGGTCTCTGTTCACCCCAAAGCTGGGGTCGGCCATTTGCGACATCGCCGAAATCGAGGCCCGGACGGTGTCGCGTCGGGCTTTTAAGTGCGAACTTGTGGTATCTGACTGAGGCTGATGCGTCAATCGCGCGCAATGCGGAGTTGCAAGACGTGTGCCAAGTGTGGGCGGCCGATGCGCATCGATGCGATGATTGCAGCAGCGCGGACGAAGCCAAAAGTTGCAGGATGCTGAGTGGTCGCGAATCTCGCGACACGTCCCGGACGGGCGCCAGCTTGGTGGTGGATGTGGGTCTCACCATGCCAGGCACGGTGGGTCTTTGAGCAGAATGCTGCGCCACACCTGGAGGCTTGCGTGGCTGGTCCAACGCATAGTGCGCTTAGTCAGACAGTCAGCCAAGTCTGCTCCAGTCTCGATCAGTTCAACCAGGGCTTGCCTTCGCCTTGCATCAAGCAGAACGCACTCCAGTCTCATCTAGAATTTGCACATTGAATGTGTGGACAAGTGTAGTCATCAAAGCATTCGCATTTCATTCCATATCTATAATACCCGGTACCGTCGTGCCGTTCAATACGTCAGTCTTTAGCTCGTGAGCTTCTGGCACGCGCGAGGCGACAATGTCCACCCTATGCACAACTCCTCATTATTGAATCGTCACTCTAAGCCTGGTACGTCGAAGCAGAGACGTTGCCGCCACGTCCAGTCCAGTTGACGTGGGTGTAGGCACCCTCCTTGTACTTGTCGTTGGCGAACTCGGGCTTGATCTGGAAGGTGTGGGCACCGAAGTAGTCACGCTGGGCCTGCAGCAGGTTGGCGGGCAGGTCCTTGGTGCGGTAGCCGTCGAACCACGACAGAGCAGTGGAGAAGGCGGGAGTCGGGATACCAAGCTGGGCAGTCTTGGCAATGACCTCTCTCCAGCCAGGCTGCGCCTTGTGGATGGCTTTGTTGAAGAAGTCGTCGAACAGAAGGTTCTTGAGGTCGGGGTTGCTGCGGTAGGCCGCGGTGATGTCCTTGAGGAACACAGAGCGGATAATGCAGCCGCCTCTCCACATAAGGGCGATGGAGGGCTTGTTGAGCTTCCAGTTGTACTCGCGGGCAGCCTACACGATCGCAGTTGTCAGTACATGTATCGGTGATTGTCATTGGACTTGCCGCTTCACGGAACATTGCGGATTCCACTTACCTCCTGCATAAGCATGAAGCCCTGGGCGTAGGAGATGATCTTGGAGGCGTACAGGGCCTGCTCAAGGTCCTCGAGGAACTGCTCACGGTCACCCTCAAACTTGGTGACGCGGCTAACGAACTCGAGCTTGGTGGAGGCCTCGGCACGCTCAGACTTGATGGAAGACAAGCAGCGAGCGAGGACGGCCTCGGCGATCAGGGTAACGGGCATGCCGAGGTCAAGCGCGTTGATGGCAGTCCACTTGCCGGTGCCCTTCTGGCCAGCCTGGTCGAGGATCTTCTCAACGAGAGGGGTTCCGTCGTCGTCGTTGAAGTACATGATGTCGCGAGTAATCTCGATGAGGAAAGAGTCCAAAACACCCTTGTTCCACTTGGCGAAGACATCGCCAATCTCCTTGCCGCTCATGCCAAGGCCGCGCTTCATGATATCGTAGGCCTAAAGCTGGAGTGGTTAGCAAAGCCGTGCCTGAACTACAACTTCAAGAGCGCGTAGCGCGTAGACTAACCTCGCAGATGAGCTGCATGTCACCGTACTCAATACCGTTGTGGACCATCTTGACGTAGTGGCCAGCACCCTCGTCACCAACCCACTCGCAGCAAGGCTCGTTGTCGCTCTTGGCCGAGATGCTCTGGAAGATGTCCTTGATGTGAGGCCAGGCAGCCTCGTCACCACCGGGCATGATGGAAGGGCCGTAGCGGGCACCCTCCTCACCACCAGAGACACCGGAGCCAACGAAGCGGAGGCCCTTGGTCTTGAGGTACTGGGTGCGGCGGTTCGAGTCGGGGTAGTGGGAGTTGCCACCATCGATGATGATGTCGCCCTGCTCAAGGAGGGGCAGCAGTCTCTCGATCCAGTCGTCGACAGCCTTGCCAGCCTGGACAAGGAGCATAATACGGCGAGGAGACTTGAGGCTAGCAACAAACTCCTTGTCGTCGTGGGCACCGACAATGGACTTGCCCTTAGCCTCGTTCTCGAGGAAGTGGTCGACCTTGGAAACAGTTCGGTTGTAGGCAGTGATGGTGAAGCCGTTGTCAGCCATGTTGAGAATCAGGTTCTGTCCCCTACAGGTGGAAAGCGTTAGAGCTGCCTAGACGAAGCGAGGCCTCAATGTGGGAGGTCATTTTGGGGAAGGGCGACTTACATGACAGCCAGGCCGATGAGGCCGAGGTCGGAACTTTGGCAAAAGTTAGCATTCTACTTGCAAAAGGACTCGGAGCTGAAAGTGCTGGTCGAAGCGGCTGGGTGTGTCTGTGAGGAAGAAGTGCTTGGAGGCAGGCGGGGGCTTCACGTTGGTGCTCGCGTTGGGCCTCCTCCGCCGAGGACGGAGTTGGTGATGTTCTTCAGACGAGCGCTGGTGATCCATTGAGGCAGTTCAGTGAGACTTTGACCTCGGAGGATAGCATGGAGCCAGCCAGAGAAATGCTGGGTAGCTCGCTGGGCAGCATGGGCAAGACGAGGTTTGAAGGGCAGGGAGCACGACGTAACCACGACGCGCAGGCGGGCAGATCGGATGCCCGCACTGAGGGGTTTAGAGGGGTAGCGGGCGACTTACACAGCTCCAGACATGATGGGCGAGTGGATGTTCGAGCACGAGAGGTCAAGTCGGTAGGGGAAGGTGCTGGTGCGACGCAGTCGACGAGGAATCCAGCAGTCAATACTGGATGGCGAAGTGCGAAGAGAGTTGGGGAGGTTGAGGGGTGGAAAGGCGCTCGGCGATGGGCGGGATGCGCGCGGATGTGCATTTGTATGCTCGATGGAGCCCCTTCCGTCACCTTGCCAATCCACCCGTTCACCACCATCCACACGCACCCCCCCCCCTCCCGAAATTTTTGGAGGGGCACCCACAGCCGCCCGCCTGTCGCATCTCCAAGTGCAACATCCCGGGCGTCCTACGGCGCACCCGGCCGGACCAAGGCGCCTGCCGCTCCGCCTGGCCATTGATCTGCTGGTAGAGCTCAAACGCAGCTTCCTGGCACCGGCCCAGCATGAGCATACTGCACTCCCGTCTGGGGAGCGCAGGAACCAGGAGAAGGTATGCTCATCGGGGTCCGGGCACGATACATGCACTGTTTGAGCCTTTCCCGGACGTCCCGTCGAAGAAAAGCTGTTCCAACGTTAGGTGCAATACCCAGTGGCCCCAGATGATGCGAATGACCTCATCCGCCACGGGGTTACCCACAACTTACAGCTACACTTCACGGCTAAAAGCTAGATCATGGCCAGGCGGTTCTGCACTCTTCTCCCAAGAGTTCTCGCCTCGTAATATCGTGCCGCCAGAGGACGCTTGAGCAGGATACTAGCTTGCATCGCCGAAGGTTCCAGCTCTTCGGCGTGCTCAGCTGAAGCAACTCCAATTTGAGGTCACGGCGAAAGAGAGCTCCGATGTTCTCCACTCTGGTCGTGCATCACTCGCGTTTCGTAAGCCCGACCAGCATCCCTGCAGGGGGCTGACCAAGCGGCCTTTCTTTCCCAGAGCTCAGTCATGGTGGGCCGATAAAGCTCGGTCGTCAACGGCGTCTCCAAAACGCGGCCCGATTCGAGACACGATGTTCAAAGCTGTGGCTATTCACCTAGTAGTATCTTAGGTATGCAGAGAATTGTTTGGACGGGGCTTCGACACACAAAACTTCGCAGGGCTAATCTAATGGCCGAGCGGCGCTCGATTCTGTTGGCTGGGAGAGTCAATTTTTGGGTAAACTCCGCCTAACAATGTCCGCGGGATTATATGTACCGATACCGGTTGAGCCACGAGCAGCTCCGCCGAGAATTGCGAGGCGTCTCTTAGCCCGCCCAGCAACGAGGATCTCGCTCCACCCAGGCACCGTCTGTATGTACCAACATTATCTCCCAACGTGTGTCAAGCCAGGGTGACCCCCACGGGATATCATGGTAACTAAGAGCTCGTCCAGCGTGTTGACAACACTGACTGTGGCTCATGGCTCACTCCATGAGAGGGTCTCCGAGGAGCACAATACCTACAGGACCTCCTTTAGGTAACTCCAGTCAAGCTTTACTGAGCATCGGCATGACTTCCTTGCACAAGGCGACGTTAGCAAGCAATGCATGATGAGCGGTTCTGCCGGGCCGGTGCTGGCCATAGTGTTGCGTCTCCAGGCTGGTTCTGTTTGTGATATACTGCCGGCCGACGGACCGTGAGACGGGATTACATTCAGACGAACCATGTATTTGGGCTGTGCAGGCGATTTAAAAGACCGCCTCAAGCAACGCCAGTTCCAGGTCCCACGACACTACACATGACAAGTCGGCGTGGTCGCAAGGCCGCAGTTGTCTGAGCGTGGATTTGTGCGGACTCCCTGCCCTTCGACACCGATTTCCTTCTCATCGTCGCAGTGCATGGTTCTGGACGACAACTTCTTGGGCAATGCAAGGCAAGCGCATCTCTGAGTTGAGTAATTTATGGGCAAGTAGAGAGAAAACCGCGCTCAAGTCTACGCCTACAAAGACCAGGAACTTTCAAGACGAGGAAATCAGATAGTATGCCACGTCAATGCAGAGGCAAAGATGTGTCAGCTCATTGAAAAAGAGGCTCTGCCACCGCCGATGTGCAGTACCTAATTAAGGGACGCCCACAACTTCCAAGGTTCACTAGGCCACAGACTTGAAAGTGAGGAGTGCCGTCTTACATAATCGAGATGCCATCCACCCAACTTCGATAAGATAAGGCACCAGTTTCGAGAATCGTCGAAGGACGCCAACCTTAACACTGTCCGCGGCTGATCCCGAGGTCGTCGTCAGCCATCAACTCTCACCAGCATCTCAGATCTAGGCCTCGCACCTCCCACCACAAACTCTTGACACCAAAGGTCTTCTGCCTCCTCGGGACAGCGACCTTGAACATCCAGCGCACGCACATTTGTTGTCGCAAGCAGGCCCAATAGGTACGTGCTGAGAGCAAGAACACAAATCACCTGTGACGCGCAGCACGTTCATCATGTCGTATCCGCAACCTCCAGGTGCGAATCCCGGCTCGCTTCCACCACGCCCGCCGCCATCAAAGGTCTCGGGCTTCAAGCCAGCCTTCTCGACATCAACTCCTTCGTCGCACACCCCGAGCCCTGGCATTGGGGCATCACCATACAGTGCGCCACCATCGTACACCGGCACCCCCAGCTACGCGAGCGCGGCAGTCCCCAGTCACTATGGATCGTCATATCAACAGTATCCCCCACAAGGGCAGAGCCAGATGAGCTCCGCCGGCTACCAGTACCCTGGTTCCACGGGATACGGACAAACCACACAACACAGCTACTACGGTGCACTGCAGGCAGATGCCAGCTCTTACTCTGCCACGCCGCAGATTCGAAACCCTTTTCCGGCTCCTGCCCCAGCTAGTAATGCCGGTGGTGGCAGCAGTCAACACGCAGTGCGATCCGACGACAACGACCCGGAGCTAGCAGCGCAGATAGCGCAGTGGCAGAGCGCCTATGTCAAAGACCCCAAAGACTCGACCGCACCGCCGGCCGCGCGCGCTGGCTCGGGCGGTGCAAACATCGGCGCCCCATACCCAGGTGCGCAGGTCGCTGTCCCAGATTCGAACGCAACGACTGGAGAGCGGAAGAAGACGGTAGCGCGTGCTGGCGGTGGCACGAAATGGACCGATGACACGCTGCTCGAATGGGACCCTACGCATCTACGCCTGTTCGTGGGTAACTTGGCAGGCGAGACGACCGACGAGAGCCTGCACAAGGCTTTCTCGCGATGGAAATCGCTGCAAAAGGCCCGGGTAATCCGCGACAAGGTCACCAGCAAGTCCAAGGGCTATGGATTTGTTTCTTTCAGCGATCCAGACGATTTCTTCCAAGCTGCGAAAGAGATGAACGGCAAATACATCCAGAGTCATCCGGTTCGTGTCAGCAAGGCAACGACCGAGATCAAGACTGTAAACGTCAAGGACAAACACAGCGGTGGCAAGTGGAACAAGAATAAGAACAAACATCGCCAGGGCGGCGGCGGAGGAGGAGGAAGCGGTGCTGGCCGCGGAGGCAACGATGGTGCGTATGAGGCGCACCTCGGTGCACACGGTGGAGGGGTCACGAAACCGGGCCAGAAGACGAAGGGGGGGCTCAAGCTTCTGGGTTGAATTGTGCTGGGTGCGCGCATGTCAAGGGCACAGCTAGCAGAGCACTTTGTTTTCAGCCCGGCGTAACATTGTGCTGGGAGGCACTCATGTACCTCCGGTGCATATCCATTCCCGTGGTGGATCTTTTATTTTTATATTTAAGCAGCAATGACTGCTGAGCGTGTCTCTCTGGAATTACAATTACAAGCACAAGCTCACAGCTCGACACGATAATCTTGGACACGACAGCCCCATGAACAGATATCTTTCTCTTTCCAAGATGGAATTGTACTTGCTACCACGTACTTTATTGCGCCGCGGCACATGCTGACGACGAAACGAAGCCGTGTGGATTCTCGTGGTGCCAGGGCTAGACTGTGATGCGGCACTAGAGACTGGCCAGCAACGTCATGCATGGTGCACCCAGGGCCCGAGGGTCACGGTCGTGGCCAACTGTCAGCCTCTCCTTACCCTGCGGCCCCATGATATACAGCCAGGGAGCCTGCAGAGCCGTCTCTGCGGGCCAAGAGAGGCATTGGTAAACTTTTCTTCTGGTCGAACATGCAGCAGGAACAACACTTCTACTTGAGGAACAACGACACGTGCAACGCGAGGTGCCTGATGACTGTGCGATGATGCGGTCTGCAGAGTGGATCCTGATCGCCGTCCCGAGCGCCACCCCTGCCGGTTGCACACTCCACTCGTGCATGCGCTGCCGTCGTCAGTCCTGCTCTGCTTGCTCTGCTGTAGCTTCTGATGCCGAGCTGCGAGGATCTCATATTCAGTTCCTTCCCCCCCGGGTTGGCTCCGGAGTTGCTGCCCTTCCTCTTGCACACCGTCTCTCTCCTTCGCAGGCCCCTCGTCCATCAGTCTGCCGGCTCCGCACAGGCAGGCAACTGCCCTCCCGACCCTGTTCGTTACGTCCGCGTCAGAGCCGAGCCGCGCACCTGACCCGGCTTTGAGGTTGGGCCTCCTCCACCTCGCCTGAGTCGGACGACCCTTTCCGCCTGCCTACCTTTACCCACACCTGGTGTCATCACAAGCTTCTGCTTTGGCGCTACCAACTCGCAAGGGCGTCATCACGCAGCCGGCAAACCCAGCAAGGCCACCCAGAGCATGGACGGCTCTGCCCAGGACGCCTCCTCGCCCGAGCCCCAATCCCCAGTGACCCCCAACAAGCCACAGCGATACTTCTATCTCGGTATGTCGTGTCTCAGCCCTGCCCATCTGCCCATTCCTCTCCTGCACGTCCAAGACAGCGACAAGATGAGCTGAGATGGGCTTCGCTGCCCAGACGGTCCTCCTCATAACTGTCCCCCGCCGCCAACGTCTCCGCGGCTGCGCGCCCACCCGTCTATGACCCTTACATGCATGTAATATGCCCTGGTTGTCACCAGTTTTGTCGTCGCTGTCGCTGCACCTCTGCCTACCATGATGGCCGATCTTCCCAACCTTCAGGGCCGCCGCATCGTCCGGCCGGAGTCCCTGCATCGCTCAAAGTTCCCGCGCCGCCAGAAGAGCAGCATTTCTCCCGATGCGCGCCGTAGATCTGACGACTTTTCCGGTCTAGTTTCCACCCCGAGTCGCCAGAATAGCCACACGTCCTCGCGCTCCGCCGACTTCGTCACAACTGCCGGCAACACCCAGTTTGACAGTCCTAGCCGGCGTAGTACAGGAGATTCGTCACCGCCCGACTCGCCGGGGAGCTGGGTAAGGCCCGCTAGATTCTAACACTCTCATGCCTATCAGGCTAATCCTGGGCCCGCGAGACAGATCAACCCTGACAACTACTACACCTCGAAGCCACCTCACAGAGCTACGCCTGTCCGTGGCTCGAATAGAACAACATCACCAACTCCACTAAGTCCGAGTCAAGTGCCGCGGCGCCGAGAGCACATTGACAGCCTCGTCGGCAAGATGGCTACCGTAGCTCCTCATCAGGTGCCTAGCCCACCGCAGTCTGTAAAAGACGACACGATCAAGGTCCAGACGGTCACATCGGACCCACGCCTGGCCGGGTCGGAGGATGCTCAAGGAGCAACTAGTTCCAAGGAAGGCTCATTCATCCATGTCGGAAATTCGAAGGAGGCAAATGGCAAGGAGTCCCCGGCCCCAACAGAAGTGTACGGCTCTGAAAAGCCCACCGCAAAGTACGCGAAGAACGAGAAGGCCGGCACGACGACAGCCGAGGACGACGCCAAGCAGAAGGAGCACATCAACGGTCTCAGCAATGCGTCTAGGACCAGCTACGCTGCGGCCCTCAAGAAGAATACCCACCTTGACGACGATGACGACTCGTACCCGGACCTCGATGATATGGGCGCAGAGATGGTACATCGCCCGCCGAAGCCCAAGAAAAAGGGGGGTATCAGATGGGTGCCTTTGAACGTGCCGTTTCAGCGGCGCGGCCAAACCCTGGCCGTTCTGCTCCACAGCCTGTGCATCGTCATCACTGTATCTTTTTTCTGCGCCTGTTGCGCCAATCCCTTCGTTTGGCCTTTGCTTTTGTTCTACCTCCTGCACGTCCTCAACGACAAGTCTGCCACGGACGGCTCCCTCCGGTTCCGCAGCGAGCGTTTCCGTCGCAGCTATCTGTGGCATCTTTTCGCTGGGTACTTTCCTGCCAAACTGCACAAGACCCATGAGCTGGAGCCTACCCGCAAGTACATCTTTGGGTACCATCCCCACGGCATCATCTCTCACGGGGCATGGGCAGCCTTCACTACCGATGCGCTGAACTTTAGCGGGCTATTTCCTGGCATCACCAACACCTTGCTCACCCTGGATTCGAACTTCCGCGTCCCATTCTACAGAGACTACCTTCTAGCCATGGGCATGCGTTCCGTGTCTCGCGAGTCGATTGTTAACATTTTGACACGGGGCGGCATGGACGGCGAGGGCATGGGTCGTGGCGTGACCGTTGTTGTCGGCGGCGCCCGGGAGTCTCTTGAGGCCATTCCTGGCAATCTGCGTCTCATCCTCAAGGAGCGCAAGGGCTTCGTCAAGATCGCCGTGCGGACTGGTGCCGACCTCGTACCTGTTCTGGCGTTTGGCGAGAACAGCCTCTACGACCAGCTTGAGAAGGGCCAGCACCCGATGGTGCACAGGCTCCAGATGTTCATCCTCAAAGTGTGGAAGTTTACGCTACCCTTCATGCACGGGCGCGGTATCTTCAACTACGACGTCGGCATGATGCCTTACCGCCACCCGCTGAACGTTGTCGTTGGCGCACCAATCAAGGTCGTGCAGTCTGCGAATGTTGACATGGGCTATGTCGATGAGCTGCACGAGTTATACGTTACGGAGCTCGAGAAGCTATGGGACCGCTACAAGGACGAGTTTGCGCTGGACAGAAAGGAGGAGATGCAGCTTCTCTCGTGAGGCACTTGCTTTGCATTTCGGCCGCAGAGACAAGGAGAAATTGGCTAGAGTTTATGACGTTATAGAGTATCGTATAGCTGTATTGGAATATTATATTCGTAGCGGGTTCTCATGAATGATTACCATCTTTAGGAGGCTCAGATTAAATTGCCCTCTTCGTATGCTGGAGTTGCTTTCGACATGACACTACATAACGGCACAAGTGCCCTCCCTCGACAGAATCATCCTTACAAGTGCCTCTATAATGAACGATGCTCCAAGCCTGCGTCCGCACTCTTCAGCCGTCGATTGTACTTGGCTATGAAACACGACGTGCCAGCTCGCACGAAGCAGTTTCTGTTTTTCATTTCGCAGCACGTCCGATGATCACAAGAGGACGAGGGAATCACATGCTAGCCATCACAACCATGTCTCGGCCGAGACTTCGTTAGCGCTGGACCCTCCTGACTGTGTTTCCCGGCCGTGTCCCCCTTTCTTTTCTCATTGTTTCTCGGGAAATAGGAAAGTGCTGATCTTTCTGATTGGCTGGGTCGGGGTTCGCTGTCTGTCAACAGAGGAATGTTCCCTGTCCACCTTGCGGTACTCTGGAACGCGGGCTGGACTCCGCTGTGTACGCTTAGGTAGCGCGCGATAAGAGGGACTGTTGTCTCAGTCTGCATATCCGAATATGGATGGGGGTGGTTTTGGTTGGGCTGGGTTGGGTGATTTCTGGCATGTTGTTGAAATGAGTGAGACTCTTCTTTACGATTCGGGCTCCGTCAGTTGGGGAGAATTCCAAAAAGAAATAGGTGTATACTGTCAGTGGTCGTGGGGGGCTCGGGGTTGACATGTGCTTGTGCATTTTGAGCTTCCCTCTCTTGGAGTCCAGGCCTGAGAGGGCCAGTAGTGGCGGTAAGGAACGGGTGAAATTGGGCGTGATTGTGATTATCTAGTGCGCGAGTACGATTGTGAAGTCCTTGTTTACATTGCGGCCGGGTGCGAAGAGCGCGGGCGGGAAAGGATTGTTGTGTTGCTGTTGTGTTGTTGTCCTGTCGCGCCTTTTTCCTTGTGTTTATCAAATACAAACTGTTCACAGGAAACCAAGCACACGCGTGAGCTGGATTATATGGCTAATTCCCACGAGTTTTTGCGTGAGAAGGGAAGCTCCTCTCGTATAGCCTTGCAACATGCTTTCTTCAAAGGAGAATGAGCGGCTGCATTTTCTTGTTACCTGGTCGGGGTGATGTGATCACCAGCAAGCACGGTCTCGAGGGATAGTATTGACCCTGGCCGCGGATCGTATCTTTGCCGTATGTGCGTATGTGCTTGTTGCTGCACAGACTACCGTAATGTTCAGTGTAATATATGAAACTCCTAGAGTATATGACAGCCAAGTTCTACGCTCCACATGGAATCCCAACGTGTGATGGTTTCTTGCAGATGGCGCCACGGAGAATCAATTTGATCTCGTGATGATGCTTTAGGAGATCTTGCCATTTTAGCATAATTAAACAAAATTACCCGGTGCCATGGCAATCCAGAAGCAATCGCGCAAGGCACTCCCGCGAGGCATACTATTCGCCAAGCTGTAGCTCACTGTAAGTAAGCCACCTCGATATTCCAAACTTGCGGGGAAGAGCGATAGTGTTGTCCTCTATGCACCAAGCATAGCCCCAGCGGCAGTGTGTGCTGGGACCCTGGAACTGCGAGACAGGTGGCCGTGAAATCGGGCAACCGTGATGCTGGTATCTGCTGTGTGTAACATGAGATGTGACGAGTTCCGCATACGGCATATTGTCCTTTTTTGTCCATCACGAGGCTGACCGCCAAAGCTCTGGACGAGCCCCGGTCAGAACTGTTCAATGCCAGCGGCGCGCAACAGCCACAGAGGCTGTGAATGATTCCACGTTCAGGCAGATGGCAAAGTGCACAAATCTGGCGCCGGTCCTGGATTTCATTGGTCGACTCATCCTTGTCGTCACATTGAGCCAGAGAGCGTAAATCGCCTTGGGCACACAGCCACGGTGCTTGGCTGCGCAGGTGTGATGCAATACTTCCGAACACCATCTTTGGGTGGTTCAGGAAGATATATATGAAGTCGTCGTGGCGACGGGCCGATATCAAGAACGAAGTACCAGATGGTCCAACCCACTCCATGTGGACAACACTTTACTCGTTGCCACGGACTTTACACAACATTCGGATTACAGGCAATAAAACCGTGCAACACAGAACATGGCTCCCCAAGGCCCACGCACGCGACTACCCAACCCGTGGGTGTTTCTTCTTCTCGTCTGCAGATTCTGTGCGCTCGCCGTGTGCGCAGCAGAGATCGCACTCGTCCACGCGGGAAAGAGACAATGGGGCGACACGAGGGAGTTCTACTGGGTGAATCTGAGCCTTGTAAGTCTGGATTGCCTTCCCGTCCCGACATCTGTCAATTGTACTTGTCACCATGTCCTACAAGTCTTCTTTCGACCTGCCAGATCCAAACGGTTCTTCTTTCGGCCTGTTAGAACCTGCTCTCACAATGTTTCCCCGAAATATAGGCTGCTATCGGCATCGCCGTTGATTGCATCGAGATTGTCCCGCTGCTCGACCCGACCAAGAAGATCCCACGCGTCAACCCGTGCGGCATCATGTCTGGCGACCTCTTCCTGGTGCTGCTCACGATCCCCATCTTATGCCTGTACACCGTCAAGCCGTACTGGGGAGAGTCGAAGACGCCGACACCAGACCTTCAGGCCCACGATAGGTTTGTCTATGCGCTGTTCGTCTGCATGTTGTGAGTCTACCCAGCCTCGGAACCCTTCTTCAATTCCTCCAAGGGCCCCACAGCTCTGTTCTTGATGATAAAGGAGTCGCTCTTCGAAAACTGACTCGTGAACATATAGCGCTGTACGCAGCTGCTTGCTTCTCTGGGGTTGTATACGGACATGCTTCTGGCCGAGTAATCGGAAGCCTGCCGGGAAGCAGGTCTCAGCAAGCGAGGCATACAGCATGGTCATGGAGATGGACGCAAGGAAGGCGAAGGGGAATTTGACTCGCGAGGGCGTTTGAGCGTGTTTGGCAAGGAGGCGCAGCGAACCACTTTGGGATAATGCTAGAGATGCTATTCTGTGTCCACAAATGTCATGACAGCTACTATCTTCTTTGGACGTATAAGACTGTGAGAAGGCCCTTGGATGGGCCAGGCAATCCTGCGACTGTGAAATCTTTCCTAGATGACGGCACCTCTATGTTTCATCCACCGTTGTCCCGCTTGTTGACCTTGCAGGACTACAGTCTGAGCCCCTGAACGCTTGGGGCAAGACAAATTCAGAACATCGAGGACTGCTGGGGTTGTCCTCTTCACTCATGTAACTCGAGCATAGGGACAATTGAGTAGGAGACAAACGTTCAGCAATATACTTCATGGCCGGAGTAGTCAGCCTGTCGGCTTTAGCATTGCCTGGAAGACCTAGCCGAGTGCGCTCAGGGACAAGGAAGGCATACACGCCAGGCGTGGACTGAGTTCAGCAGGCTTCTCTCTGATTACTAGAGTTCTTGGCTGCCAGCATTATCAAGACATCACGCGCAAGTTCAGTCAAAGTTTCGGCAAGGTTGACTGGGCAATGAACTGGATAGTGAGCATGAATGATCATGACTTCGCAAGCCGCCAAACCCAGAACTTGAGCTCTGGCGTCCCAGGTCGATCCCGCTGTTTTGGGTTCAAAGCGTGTCAACATTGACGGCTTCGCTTCATTATAAGCAATGACGCAACTCGGTCGTAGTCAATGGCTGGCGATCTTCAAATGATTTCAACAGCGGTTCTAAAGCTTTCCATAGATTGCTTGTGCTCGTTGTTGATCCATACTGTGCGATAACGTATTCCTCCTCCAGCGCCGCCTGGGACAAAGCGAGCACCAAGCCGGCTGGCTCAAAACCCTCAGAGTCAAGCCAGTCTCTTCGTCCTATCTTTCCATGTCCTAGACAACACGAACCGCTCACACATACGATACGAACCACCCCACAAACACATGCATACATAGTCGCATGCAAGGCAAGGCGAGTCTCGGATCGTTGATTGCCGACGTCCACGAACTACGGCTCCAGTCAGGCAGGGATGGGCTCTGCCAGAGACAGACCGACACACTTTCGCATCCAAGAGACATCGAAAAGACGAGGCCAGCTGCAAAACACAGACTTCCACGATCCGCTAAACCCGCTCCGCACTGGGCCCGTCGCTGCAAGGGAGGAAGCGGGACGATGGGGGCGCGTCCAGACAGGGCGGACGAACCGCAGAAAAAGAAAACCTCAGCTGATCCCGATCTTGACACTTTTGACGGGGTCTGCCTGGGGCAAGATCGAGTTCCTGCATCATGCACGCACTCTGCGGCGTTTACCGGACTCGTGCAGACCAAGAACTGGTTTCCTTGTCGTGCACTAGAGGATGAAGATACGGTTGAGGTACTGATAGAGCTGCGCCCTCCTTGCTCGGCCATTCTTCCTGTTAGCTATGTCTGATGTGTTCAGCTCTGTGTATGCCACGATGGACAACAGCAACTACAACAGTCCCAGTGACTCCCCACATGCGTCATCGGCGATCTTGCTCCTCGCTTTCCGCCTCGCCTGGGCCGGACCACGGGATCGTGGGGCGGCCGGTCGTGGTGTTTCTGGGTCCGAGACACAATTACATGCTGTGGGACCGGGCGTCTCGCTCGCCAACCACCTCCATTATGCACCAGCGCCCCGTTCAAGATGTCCTCCCTCCAATAAGGGAGGCCAGAGGGCCTAACGGCCTACCCCTTTCGGCATGACTGAGCTTGAGCCTCCCTGGGGTATGCTGGCATTTCTGGCGACTAAGTGTACCAGAAGCACAGGTGAGCGTTGACGCGCATAAGGACATAACGCTGCAGGGCTGGCCGATAGGTCCCCCCGAACACGTTTCGCGAACCGCTAGTTCCGTGGAGCGGTGGTCGACAGATCTGTGAATACTCATAGCGCCGAGCCAGGTGTCGGCAAGCTCCGCTTTACGTATCGCGGACGCGCTGGCGCCCGCCTGGGTGTTGGCCGACCATACTCGCCGGGCATGTGTCGACGCTGTCACACTCTCTCCCGCAGATGGTGCGAGTGGGCAGCAATGTGGACTATGGAGTAGCTGGTTGTCCGTTGGACATCATGCTGGTCAGTCAAACTCACCGCTCCCTTGGATTCTCTTGTCTTCGACAGAGTAGAGCTAGGTAGATGAAGTCTAGCGGACAGCTCAGAACTCCCTTTCCTCGTTTCAAGAGTGGACGCGTCGACAATAGACGACTGCGACGGCCCTTGTTAGAGGACAAGATAGCCCACACGAGGTCACAAGAACAATGCATTGTGCCAGATCCAAAAGGGCGACCGTTGGCCAGAGCCACCACCGTTCCAAGGCAACCCTGCAGTAGCAGCGCATGGTGCCAGCGCCAGACAGGCAAGCAGACAGGCAGGAAGGACACCACTGGCGGACATCCGATCGACGCGAACCCTTCTGGACCCTGAAAAAGGTTCCCGAGTCAAGGCTCGGCACGCTGGAATGTCCCCTGAAAATGGAAGCCCCCTGCTATTTGGAGCACCTACGGCACGGCAAGCTTACGTAGTACGTTCACCCGCCCAATTAACCTGACCCTGCTACGGTGTGGCTCAAAAGGGACCCAAGTCACAGGTAATCTAACCACCTGACAGGAAGCTTTCCCTCTCAACTTTGATGAAATATGGTCTCAGAGCAGGCCAAGCTACATTGACCAAGCCCAATCTGCTTCCAGCCGCCACCAGCGCTCACCGCTCAGGCTCTGCGTCCTCGTCGAGGACGGATACCTATCCACAACGTCAGGATGCCATTGCAGGGCTTGCCTGGTCCCTGCTAGCCCTGCCTTTCCCACCCAGGCGCCACTCTTTTGGAGAACAAAATCCTGTCGTTCGTTCGACAGGGGGTTCTTTCGCGAGCAGCGCAGGGGGGGATACATACGCACTTGACAGAAGAGCGCTAAAGAGAAGCTCTAGCCAACTCCGCCGGCAAGCTAGACTGATGCGGGACACCACGCCTGCAGGCTGCAGCTCTCCGCTGGAACTTTTCTTGTGTTTCTCTTGCGCCTGAAGTTTCTGGCTCCTGTGATTTCCGGGTACAACGGTGGGAACATGCTCGGCACGACGAGTCCTGCCGGGTTATCAGCTGGAGCTGGAGGCTTTGTGTCAAGCAGGAAGAAAACACGTCGCGTTCAGTCCAAGCTCGAGGCAGGCAGGCCACGATACCGGTACCATCGACACGCGATGCCCAACCAACCTCTCTCCAAGTGGACACCCGCAGGGTCTCTGCGGATCCCGTACAGCGCAGAATGGAGACCCTTTTGCGTGACTTTTCCTCGCCCACAAACCCCCCGGGCCCCCGGTCCTGGTCCCAAGCCAGCGAGCAACAAAGTCACCGCTACTAGGTATTTCTTGCCGCCAGCCGCTTGCCGGCGGCCGGATTTCCTGGCCTGGTCGGGTAGGGGTGCTTTCCCTCTTTCGCTAGCTAGCCGGGCCTAGCTTGTGCCGCACACCAGCAGGACAAGCGGCGGTAAGCACGTTGCACTAGCTAGCCGGGACAGATCTTTCCTTGGGTGAAAAAGTGCCCATGGGAGCTGGAGAATAGGGGTCGTTTTCTTGCGAGCGAGGTGGTGTCGTTGGCTGGGCCGGGCATGGGCGGTCCCGAAGGATAGCTACCTTGAGGTACGATAGGTAACGCAGGTGGTAGCCTCCCTCTCCGCAGAGGCTGGATGGACAATCGACGGGCAGACTGATGGTCAATGTTGCTATCGCTCCCTGTGCCGGCTAGCTGGATAGTGCTCGATTTGCAGAGCTTCCCTTGTTCTCACTCCTTCTCTGGTTTCGGTCGGTTCCCCCGCCGTGCCGTGGAACAAGTCGTCAAATAGCCCGATTGCGACGGTTCGCTGTTGTCCCGCACTTGGCTTAGACATCTTCTGCCTCCTCCCTTGTTGTGCACGAGTCCATGTTTCGAAACTCTGGGACAGACACATCATGTCCCGCTGGTTTTGGTGGGGTAAGTACTTATTTCCAAGGTTACGGTAGGCTTGGTCGAGGTCAGGCCGGATGTCTCTCTCTGTCTGAGACAACACGCGGGCAACTCCACCCGTAGAGAGGATGCGTGTAAGTGAGCTCGCTCCGCAGCGTGCATGTGACAAATGTGGCAGGCACAATCGAGCAAGTCACCAATAGGACAGAAACAGTCTGGTTGTACGAACGAGATCTCTCGTGCTGTATTTTGTGATTTGATTCGTGATCTGATATAGAGCCCGGGCAGCACTGTGGGATGCACAAGGGATACACAGTTGTGACTATATTGTATGCTTGAACAAGTGAATCCCGAGACAACGATACCTGGAGAGAACTAGGCAGGGGCCCAAGGAACCCGTGCAAAAGAGGTAAGACGAATGACTGAACGGTTTGGATATCTCGTGAAATGAAAAACCAGGTGATGAACAACGCCATTATGAAGCTGGCGGCTCGTTATGGCCGCAGCAGAATCGAAACAACTCCGAAACAGTGAAGCCTTAATGAAGGTCTTCGAAACCAATGAGTGTGATGACTCCGACCCAAGTGATGCGCGCAACATGATGTGAATAAAGACTCTAGTTGGCCAAACCTTTGACCAAGATGCTGGGAAAAGTGCTCGCTTCGAGTGCGAGGTAAAGAAGAGAAAGGCAGGGCTCGAACGTGGGCTTGGGATCACCGCCATGTCGAGTGCAGCTTGCCGCGGCGGCTCCTCGTGTTCTTGAGGCCGACGTCCCCGGCACCGACTAGCGTCTTCCACCGCCGTCCGAGGCTGCTGCGATCCTTGCCGAGACTCCTGGCGCAGTCTTGCCAGTCAGACTTGGACAGCTTGAGCTTCTCGAGAATAAGCTCGACCAGGATCCGGTCGTCTTCCAGGGTCCAGCTTTCGCCGTCGGCTTCGATCTCGGCGCCGACCGAGGATCCAGGCAGGAGCGAGCCGATGAGCGCCGGTCCTTGCAGCGCGTGCAGGTTGTGGAAATCAGATCGCTCTAGGCCGAGGGGCAGTACTTCGGGCGCGAGGCGGGCGCGCTTGGGTGTGGCTGGCTGAGCTGGCGCGGCGTCCTCCTCCAGCTCGGACTCGGAGGAGTGGTCAAGCTCCAGCTCGCTGTCAACGTCGTCGCGGCCCATATCGTCGTCGCAGGCGCGCCGCCGCTTGTTGCGACCGCGGGGTGGCGCATTGCGCTTTGTGACCTTCTTGCGCGGCGCCGCCTCGGTGTTGTCTGACCTGCGCGCGCGGAGTCGGAGCTTCATGGGTGTGGTCTCGGGCAGCACTGCGTGAGCGAGCGGTGGCGTGGGCATCTGGCTGAAGGTGTCGCTCGAAGCACTTGGCGATGGAGCTGTGAGCATGGACTGGAGGGCGCGACATGAGTTGAAGATGTTTCCTAGTGTTGTGTGGCTGGGCGCGGGCGGGCTGGCTGGTGGAGAGGCGAAGAGGGACGCCTGGAGACGGGTGACTGGCGCCTGCGACGAGTCGCAGGAGAGGGCCGAGGGCATCAACATGGTGGCGGTAGTGGTGTCGAGAAGAGGTCGAGGCTGAGGTTTGCGACGCCTCGGGTGGTTTGCGACAGATGCGACTGGGATGCGACAGGATGCAGGTCGCGGGCACTTTGAAGTTGCGCGGACGTCGGGACGGCGCACACGAGTTGCGCAAGTGGCGATCGAGGTCGAGGCTATGAGAGGACCCTTGGGGCCTGTTCTGAGCAGAGGGTATGGTATGGTTGTACCGTAGGTTGTGACAGAAATGTTGACCGTTGTTGGTGTTTGAGATGGAAAGAATGTGGGCGAGGCAACGGGCTGGCGTTGGTGGTATTAACTGGGCGGGAGCTGGGGCGCTGGGGGTGTCCAACTCACGGAGGGCCCTTGGCCGGATGCGGTGGGAAGCCAGGCGCAAGAGCTCGCTGCTGTCAGGCTACCTCAAGGTACGGGATACCTAGTGCAAGGGTGTCTGGGCCGCACACCCGGGGTGGTCCAAGTCAATGATGTCGGCTGACTCGCTGGGCTGGCGGGCGGCGTCAGGCAAGTGCGCAGACGTCCGGCCTGGTGCTGGCAGGGAAGGAGCCCTCGGCAGAAACGCACCAGCGTCTGCTTAGTGACTCAGAGCGACGAGCGGGCTCGTCCCCACTCACACCTGCAACCACTCTGGCTGCGCTGTCTCGACTCCCGTCTGCGACCAGAAAGAAGACTCTTCTCCCGCCCTGCCAGCCAACGTCTTCCGCCTCTGCGCGTGCATGGAGCGGCCCTCGACGCAAGTCATGTCGAGCTCGGCCGGCCGCCACCGCTTCCATGATGGCTCGTCAATCCAGGCTTCCAAGCTTGTCTCGACCTCACTAGCATCCCCCTGCGGCAGCCCGTCTTCACCACCCCATCTGCTGGGCCAAGTCTAGTGAGCCAATGCCTCGCCCTTGGCTCGAGATGCTTTGCCGGAAGGTTGTGGAAAGCCATCGCCGATATCAGAGCCTGGCGGCCACACCGATTGCATCACCCCGCAGCCATCACAGATCTCTCTTGCTCACTCATCCTACGTGCTAACCCATGGACGAGCCCGTTGTTAAAGACGACCATTAGCGTGGCATGACAAGTCTGGACGCTGTCCATGCAATCATAGTGTGCTTTCCATTGAGCCAAGTCAGCGTGCAGCTCCGAAAATGCCACTGCCTCGCGATCTCTGTGGCCACCCCATTGTCTACTCCTGAGACTGCCTCCCTACGTACCTCTCCCTTCGCACTCGTGAAACCCGCTCACCATCGCGAGGCAAGGCAGGAGAGCATGAGCTAGCCATATCAACAGTGCGCTCGAAGTTTGACGCCAGTCTATGTCGTCTTCACTGGTCGTGCTGTGACAGAGCAGCAGCAAGATGCGGAGGTGGTGGTCTGGGGGAGCCGACAAAGCCTAGGTTACGTAGACCAGCGCCGGACACACCCATCGACACTCACCCGGAGGCATCGATCGACCGATGCCATCTCGCCTGCCCATCGACAATCGAGGATTACTCCAACACCATGACCTCATCTTTAATCTATTCATCCCACTCCACTTGGACAAGCATACGCACTGCCAGCGCTGGCGGCTCGGCCATCGGCTGTTGAGGATCTCCCGTGTTCTAGTCATCGCCGGAAACCTGGCCGCGTACCTGGCGGCTATACTCCATCAGCCTCATGAAACTTGCTTTCGTCATAGCAATCAGTTCCCCAGTGTTCACCGCGTAGCTTCCTCGTAATATGGAGAACGATCACTACCGAGCTGCTGCATCATCGCAATCTCGTTCAATCGTCCACAGATGACATCGAATTTGTCGCAGTTTCGAATTGCTGGAGGTGGTCGAGCCTACTGCCCAGGCCGCACAATGTCATGCTCAAGACGGCCCAGGCAAGACACCTGACCCAGAGAGCTACAGGCTTGGGACCGCCACCTCAAGACATGTTGCAGGATGATGCATTCTGCCGACCTGAGCACCACACGGAGAAGCACGACTCCTCACCAGAGTATCTTGCATTGCACTGGCACACGCATCAATCGCCATGCTCCAACCATGCTTCGTCCTAGTTGTGAGCCAGAGCCTGCGAGAGAACCGTCATGGGCGTTGAGCGGGGGATGCCTGAGATACCGGAAGTCCGATCACTTAACGCGTCTAGACGCGTTTCTACGCGACAACCCCACACCCAACTGTCGAATCGCCGGCTAGCTGTGGATCTGTTCCTGCATGGCGCCTAGCCAAGGTAGGAATAGCTCCCGACGCGCCAAGCAACCAGCCAACCGCGTCTGCTCCACACCTACGAAGCCGTCAAAGTGGGCACTCGCATCTCTGATATTGGTGTTGTCCTCCTCACGAAAAGACTCCACGGGCCAAGCTAAGGGTCGTGGCCGCTCCATGACCCATAGATTGAATGTTGCGGTGAAGCGATTGGGCTCGAGAGAGGCTTCCCATGGTGGGAATCTGGTGCTCAGTATCTCTCGCTGCCAGCGGCATGGGCGCCTCCTTGCGAAAATGTTCTGTGGCCCACGAGTAGATCTTGGTCCTGAGGTGCCACGGACGGCGCCTTCAGGTGGTGGGAGAAGTCGCGCGTTGCTCGATGTTTGCTTCGAGACATCTCACCATGCCAAATGCGCGTCAGGGCTCCGAGATCCGTCTCATGGCGTTGTAGGTCGTTTCACGTCTCATGTCAGCAGTTCTGTCTTGCCGTCTCCCACTTTCCCCTTCCCCTCGATGCCCGGGAACCCCTCCATCGTTGTGTCCTTGCCGGCGGGACATGATGGACCCTTGAATGCATGATCCCCCGCTTCACTTCCCTTGCTGTCGATGTGCATAAAACGTGCACCGTCACAGTGCAGCCTGGCGGTCAATACCCTGGACATAATGCACTCTTTTGGTTTCACGAAGGACTGGTGCTGCCATGGCTGGGCGTCTCCAGACAGGACCCCTGCTTCGTCGAATCTCCTACTCATCTCGCTCTCTCTCCCTCTCTCCGCCTCTAGCCCGTGATCCACGCAAGGTATGCGCGCCCGGCGCCAGCAGAACCTCGCGGGGGCCCGCCGCACGGAGCGGGTGTGTCCCAAGCTCCCTCTTTTCTCTTTGGCGGCGGCGGCGACCAGCAATTTGTCTGTGTGGGTTTGCCTGTGCGGTCCACGGAGCGGCGCAAACCAGGTGCCCTAGCTGCGGATCATCCAGCTAGGCAAGTAGGCAAGTCATGGGGAGAGGTCCGAGCGACGCAGCGGAGTGCGCAGGTTTGACGTGCATTGCGTTCCAGGGTCATGCTTGCTTGCCCGCTCACTCACTGGCTGGCTCGTGGGAGCTGACATGACAGCCCAATGCTTGCCTGTCAGTTTACGTTGTGCGTGTGCGTGTGTGCCGCCAGGACTAGGCTGTTTTGCTTGCTAGCCGGGTCTTTGAGGCGGTCCTTCTTTACCGCCGGCGAGAGCGAGGGACCTGATGAGGCGAGCGATGCTGATTGCTGGATTGTGGTTGGTGCTCGGCTCGGAGAAATCCCCAGAGACAAAGAAGACAGAGATAGATGTACAAAGCGGCGGTGAAGTCGCGTGGCTCGCTCCATAGTCGTCAGTGGGGTATTGCGTGTGAGAAGGGCATGGGCATTGTCCACGGTCCATCGGCTCGCGACGCTGCTTGGTGTTGCACTGGAGTATGTAGCGCGGTATTTGCCGTGCATATGCCCCCCATCTCAAGCCTCGTCACCCTACTTGCATGAACCGTGGGATCAAGTGCGGGAGCTGGGATCTTTCACATGATCTCGAGCTTGCACGACGACCCATTTCGGGAAGGCGGGCTGACGTGGAGAGTGGGATGGATGGGTGTGATTGACAGGGCACTCTCCTCCCTCCTACACGGACTGCTGCTGCTGCTGTCGCTGTCGCTGTTAAGATGTCAATGCCACGAGTGGAAGATCTGTGATGCTATAGCCGCCACGATTTGGGAGCTCGGTTGGAGGGATTTAACACGTGCCTAGGGTTATTTGGCAAGGTCATTTGCCACAGGAAAACCTCGCGATCTTTTGTCGTTGTTTGCTGGTATATCTACCTCCTGTGATCCACTGCCGTTGCATTGTCCGAGGCCCTGAGGCAAGGTTCCTTTGGCGGAGGCGTGCCTGGTGTACACAGAAGTGAGCTTTCACGCAGGTGTCGCCGTGACAGTTGCCTTCGATCGACCAAGTTGTTTGTGATGTGAAGGAGGTACGAGCTGCCATGCAAGGATGCCGAGAAGCAATCATTATTCCCAAGAAGAAATATCTTGTTGCGAGAGACAGACAAGCCACGGCTGGCGGAGTGTCTCAATATCTCATCCTCGAGTTCCTATCTCGGTAGTGACAGGGCAAGGCTCCAAATGGATCTTTGTGCTCTCAAGGTAGTATCCGACTTTTTATATGCTAGAACTTCCTGGATGAGGAATACGAAAACCCCAAAATGGTTCCACATTACCACACTAAATAGTTCAACTATCCTGTGCTTTGATAACCTCATTATCTTTGATGCTATGTCTACAATCGGGTCTTCGACCTGGCAGCAAAGCTGGCGTGCGAAGTCTACATTAGATTAGACTTAAATACATCGAATGCAAAACAGTGTTTGCTATGTCACTCTTGTGATCAACAAAGTTTTTTTATGGTGTGATTGGCCACAGGACAGCCCTGATGAATCTTGATATATGCTCTTTCCGAAACCCTTTGTCAGGCACTCGGCGATGATTTTCCTGTTTCCTTATGTCCTTCACCTAGTTCACAAAGAAAACCCATCCTCACACAAACCCACCATAGCCAGTGCTCGTCTTCACGACTCACTCACTCACCCTCGAGGCTCGGTTGCCACCAGCAACAACAATCCTCCGTCCACCAGCCTGCCCACCCAATGACACTCCCGTGGCACCAGGCAACCACCGCCCCTTTCCCAGCCGCGCCCCCCGTTACCACGGCAGCGGCAGCCATTGATAAGTCCCAATTACCAGTCGACTCAGCACCGGCAGGAGATACACTCTCCTGCCCGGCCCAGGTCGAAAATGATTAATGGCTCAGTGGTTAGTTCCCACCTGCAGGTCAAGCACGAGCCCGCCCGTCCTCGACGGAGAATTTCCAACGGCGTTGGAAATTCAGAGCGTGAGCCGCTTGAGGGTTCAGCCAAATATGAAGCGACCGTTTTTTTTATGCAATTTTTTTGGCCCTTCGAGCCAGAGTCTTTGCAGTGACATCAATCCTTCTTCTGTATTGCCAATCGCGCGAGCAAGCACAATCGTTCAGGCGATCCGACCTCATTCTTTCTTTGTCCCATATACCTACTCGAATCGTTCATCATCGATTTCACTAGCCGATGGGTTTCCTTGTCATGATAATGGCCTGAGCACCATGGCCACAGCTGGCAGCTAGCGTGACGTTTGCTCTGGCTGCCGTCATCGACGCCGTCTAGATCGCCCACATGATCGCGAGCTTTCCCCATGATTGCTCGTAATACAACCGCTCTTTGTCCACAGGCAAGATAACCTGGACCCTCTGTTCTGCCGTTGTCAAGCAGCAGTCTTGTTGTCGTGGTGATGCTTGCCAACCTCCCTTTCGAGAAGCTCTCACTATAGTTACTTTATTGTTCCTCCCGCTGCCGTGGACACCAGAACTAAGCATTTCCTCTTCCAAAAGGTCGAAGCGAACGAAAACTGGCCCTTCTTCGACGATGGAGGTCGGCGCTCAAACAGCTTACGCCGGAATATTGGCCATGCAGACACCACCGTCGATGAGAAGGAACCGTATATCCTCGCGGCCTTCGCACAGGCTGGACGAGGCAGCCAATCCTTCCTGCTGGCTTCGTGAAGATATAACTCACGCCTCTTGCTCCATCCCCAGGAACCGTGGAAGTGGGTATCACCATCATGACAACAGCAGCAAGACCGCACCAAACCAGAGTTGCTCTACGAAAGAATACAGAACGCGCAACTTCGACAAGTCCAGTATCTGAAGGGGCCAAGGAAAGGGCTCCAGCCAACGCAGAAATATCACCAAGCTTCGCTTCATCTTCCGCTTGTGTCGCATAGCTCGTCGTCATCGACGCCTTTCCGCCATGGCACCTCCACGAGATAGACCTGATCCTAGATACAGCAACTACGCGGGACCGCTCAACTATCGTCGCATGGAGATGTCTGCTGTTCCAGAGGCCGCTGTCGGCGATGCTGAACTGACGGAGAACGAAGACCCAGGTGAGCTCCGACCCATGAGATGGGACCTTTTTCACCTTTTCGACACCCCCTTGGCGTTAGCGACACATCGCAGATGTTTCTACCATGGTCTCTAGAGTACAATCTCGCTAACTTGATGGACCTTTTAATGGCACAGATGAGACCAGAAGCTATGCCGAACGAGCCTTCCAAGCAGAAGTCTCCTCCCGAGTCCGTCGCGGCGCCGTCCTCACCCAGAGAACCGGCAGCAACACCAGGGCACAGCCGTCGCCCCTACTACCGCGACCGCAGCAGCAGCCAGCTTTCCATTCCTCCGCGCAAGCACATCAAGCCCAGCAAGCACCGGCGATCCCCAACTACACGGCGCGGCCTGCACCCCCTCTGGCCGGAGGGCACTGGCGGTTCGGCAAGATCGCCTCGCCCGACATGCGGTGCGACGACTGCGAGCTCACCCTGCCCGAAATCATCTCGCGCTGCGGACCCAGGTACCGGAGCCGCGACAGCGGCGCCGGCGTGCTGCAGACGTGCCTGGCGTGCCGCCACAACACGTGCCGGCTGTGCTTCGACCGCGGCAACTTCGACGCCGAGGTGCACCGCCTGTACTGGACGACCCTGGACTGGGGCATCAGCAGGGAGCTGCCCACGTACGGGTCCGCCCCGGGCATGGCGGTCCTGCCTCCGGCGCTCGCACCGGGTTACGATGGGCTCGCGGTCGCGGCTGGGCCGGGGGGGCTGGGCGTGCTGGCGCAGGTGGCGAGCACGAGCAGGAGACTGGCTGTGTCCCTCGCCGATCGCCCGAAAAGAACGCGCAAGGTCGCGGTACCGCAGCGTAAGTTCCTGGTCTCTATGTTTTCATACGAAAGCGGAAACAGTCGGCGTGATAGACTGACTCGAATTGACCCCAACAGCGGCCGACCATGTCCTCACGGCGCAGGAGACGAGTGAAGATGACGAGCCAGTCAAGCCCTCGGCAAAATGCCTCAGGCCGGTACCGCAAGGACCGACAACGAGCAGTACTGGCGTCACGGCGACATCCAAGCCGACAAGGGGTACTGGCGGATTCATTGTCGACGCAAGTTCGGAGAACCCGTTTTACACTGGCCTGGTCGGAGTGCCGACAATCAGCACGATGAGGCACACACTCGCTCACCGGGGCCGGCAACAGTCATACACTACTCCCAAGCCTGCTGTTGCTGTCGACGGGCAGACTCGGTCCCGGGTACACCATATGCTGAGCCAATACCAGCAGCTGGATCGCTCGGCGAGCCGCGACCGTAGCGACGGGCGCAGAGACGAAGCTGGGTTGTCCGGCCATGGAAACAGGCCATCACAGCTCACCTTCGCGACACAGGGGTATCGTGACAGCGAGGGAGTCATTAGGGCGGCGATCCGGGACGGCCTGGCCACGGCACGCAGCATGGCCGACGAGCTGATCCAGAACTTTGAGGACGATGCGGACAGGTATGCCGGCAGAGACGGGGACTTGCGCCGCGCCAGGAAGGCCGTCGACGAGCTTGAGTGGTACTGGACCAACCATGTGGATGTCAAGTTTGCCGAGCGATGGACCAGCCTGCGCGATGCCCTGCTCTATTTTGAGGGTGTGGCGGCTCTCAAGTTCATGAGCGATGAGCCGTTCATGGTCGCCGTAAGTAAGGCTTGGTTCTCGGGCATGAGGCGGGCCTTTGAGAGGCATCAAGATAACTGAAGTGAAGCAGCGTCTTCGTGAAGGGGCTGAAGAGAGAAAACCTGCGCCTCGATGTAGGCGAGGCGACTGTCGTGTGGTTGAGTCTTGAAGGTAGTCTGCTGGTGTACCGCGATAGAGTTCAGACCATTGGTTGCAAGTCGAGTATCATTGAGAGCAGGGGACTAATACCAATACTACCATGCCTACGCCTGCCTCAGGGTGTTGCTGATCGCGTCGAGTAGGCTTGAGCTTGGCTGGCTTCATGGAGTGAAGAGAGAAATGAAATACCTCGCAGCACCCCAGCTCGTGATCTCGACGACCGTCCGGCGAAACACTCGTTTCATGCCCATTGCCTCACTTACACGAACATTGAATGTTGAGAAAGGCGGGGTTTCGGTGGACACAGGTTAGCACCACGCGGCCGCCCCACAGACGCCGGAAGCAAGTCTCACATCGGAGCAAGGTTGAGCTGAGGTCTGGCCCAGGCCAAGCACTTCATGGCTGGCACACGCGTCTTTTTCTCGCCAGCTTCCCATGTGTGATTGTATCTCTGGACGGACGGGCAAGGCGTCCAGGAGCGACGCACGACTCGCAACAATGGCAGACCTCACCATCCGCAACCTCACCATCACCGAGCTTGTTCTGACGCACGTGGAACGCTTCGATGCCCAGCCGCACGATGCTGGCGGCGTTGCCAACATCACGAGCAAGCTGTCCGGGCTCTTCAATGCCACCTCGACTCCTGTTTCCCAGCCCGTGATCCCCCAGGGCGAGGGCCGCGACCATCGCGACCTCTCAATCGCCATTCCTCGCTTCGAGACGCGGTCCACAGATGTCCGCGCTCCGGATCCGGGGCGGGAGGCCGTCCGCCTGACGTTTGAGCATGATGGCCAGCGGTACCGACTAGACATCCCTGGCCCCTCGTCTCGGAGCATCGAGGTGGAGCGTCTTGATGGCGCCCCAAAGGAGTTCACTGCCGTGTATGTCCAGAATGGCTGCACACTGGCAATCTTTAGCTCTGCCAACCTTGCAAGCTGGATGCGTGAGCTCCATGACGAGTTCCCGCTCTCGGCCTTGTCTATCCCGGGCACTCACAACAGCCCGACCTGCTACACCGCATTGCCCTCTGTACGGTGTCAGGCGGCGAGCGTGCGAGAGCAGCTCGACAACGGTGTGCGTTTCTTTGACATCAGAGTGTCCGTGAGCGAGGACCACGACAACTTGTCTCTCGTCCACAGTGCATTCCCCATCTCGCTGACGGGCACCAAGTACTTCCGGGAGCTGCTGGACGAGGTCTATGCTTTCCTGGAGGCGAATCCGTCAGAGACCCTCATCATGAGTGTAAAACGCGAGGGCACTGGCAAAGGATCAGACCAGAAGCTCTCCAAGATCCTGAAGGACAGCTTCTACAACGACAAGCAGGATCGGTGGTTCACGCGACCATGGATGCCCCGGCTGGGCGAGTCTCGTGGCAAGATCGTCTTGCTACGCAGGCACGCACTCGATGAGAGCTTGAATGGCGAGCATGACGGAAAAGGTTGGGGCCTGGACGGGAGTTCCTGGCCTGACAACTGCGAGGACGGCCACGTTGGCAGTGGCATCGCCAGGGTGCAGGACTTCTACGAGGTCGGGGAGTCGGAGAACATTGGCAAGAAAATTGAGCTGGTCCGCAAGCACCTGGAGCGGGCTGGCGAGAAGGTCGGCTTTGCGGACCGGGAGCGGGAGCCCGAGCCGTTCTTCATCAACTTCTTGAGTGCGAGCAACTTCTTCAACGCCAGCTGCTGGCCGGAGAGGATTGCGGCGAAGGCGAACCCGGCAGTCATCGAGTATCTTTGCGTGCGTCACGGCGAGCATGGCAAGGGTCCGGAGGGTCTCCAGATGGGAGACGCTGCTACTGGCATCGTGGTCACGGACTGGGTCGGGCAGGATGGCGACTGGGATCTGATCAGGTGTATTGTCGGCTGGAATGCGCGGCTGCAGATGAAGGAGTAGAGGCTGTGTGTAAGCGCTTGTGGGCCGACGATATTGGCTGGTTAAATTATATGGCAACCACGCCGTGATCCTTTCCGACAATGTACCTGAGATGTGAAGCGCACCTGCTGCTTTTAGCGACAGCCTTGATGCAGTACCTCGGAATCTGCAGCTCTGACTTGGACCTCTGGACCTCTGGACCTCTGGAACTTGGGACTTTGTGACCTTGCAAGACCACCGTGAAACCATGGTAGTTAGAGAATAAGGTCGATGTTTGCTTGGGACGCAACTCTCCGTGTCGCAGAGCGCAATCTGCAACAGGGTAACTTCCCTGCCGTCCTAAGGAACCTGGCGAGCCTGGATGGAAGGAGCGACTGGTCCGCGAAACATGGGCGGCCCTGTCCATGACGTCATCGTCCGCTCGCCGTGCCCCAGTGCGTGCTTGCCCGCATGGGGATAGCTTCAGACCGGACACCTGCAGCTCTGCGCCTTCGGCCAATGGGCGGCCTCTGTCCCATGGTCAGGTGCTCGTTGAATGCCAGACCTGGTTGCCTGGAGCCCGCGTCGCTGGGTTATGTCACACGTTGCTGTCCGGCCGTCGTCATAAGCAACATCTCGTCCCCTCCCAACCCTTCCCCTCTTCTGCTCTCCTTCCCACGTCAGCAACCACAGGCCATCGACACCAGCATCACCCACGAGGACACAAGAAACAACACACAGACGACTACGCGAGCATAATCAGTCAAGATGCTGCAGAACTACTACCTCTCCCTCTTCCTCCAGCTCTGCCTGGCCATGTTCGCCTACGCGGCCCCGATCGCCGGCGAGGTCTCCGCCACCACCGCGGACCCCTGGCAGTACGGCACCGGCGGCGGCATCATCGGCTTCATCGTTCTCGTTCTCGACATCCTCGTATGGAGTATGTCCTCACCCGCTAGCCATCCTGCCGCAGGAGACTCCTGCAGACCAAGCATTTACTAACTCGTGTGTGTAGTCGAGGTCCTCAAGTCCAACCGCCCCGTCAGCCACAAGCTCTTGTGGTGTGTGCTCGTCTTCATCTTCCCCATCGGTGGTATTGTCATCTACTGGCTCTTCTCGAACCGCGCTGCCCACAACAGCGGCGGCTACGAGCCTCTATAAACGACACGAGCGACTTGTGAAGCGTCCGAGGTACAATGCACGTCGGTTGTGCTCACGAGCGAGCGGTACGCACGTGGAACGTGAACGGGTAGCCCCGGGAAGATCACGCTCAGCCGAGTCGTGGTCTTGGGAGGTGGGAGGTTGGTTCAGGGATCCATGCTGGGCGTAGCATTGTGGATAAGACGGACTTGGATCCGTGACTTGGAAATGTATTCCGTAGTCGGAATTCAGGAGGATTTGCCGTGCGTCATGTGATAAGACGTAGCACTACATGCGAGATACGGAGTTCAATCGATTCATTTTTCAATGCGTTTCTCAACACTCTCGATGATGCACCCGACTTTGCTGCGCGGACTCTTCCAAGGCCCGCAGATGACGCTCTCTGTACGCCAGATTGCTCGGATAGCTCCGACGAAACGGAGGCGGGCCGCCCCACTGATCAGAGCTTAGCGTGCGGAGGATGCCGACCCACACGACCCACTTATCTGTCAACTCCGTAACTCACCACTCAACTGTGCATGTGTTTTTAACCACGCTCACCAAAAGATTATGTATTAGGTCGCTACTTGTTCTATAAAACTCCCCAACTTCTCCTGGCCCTGTATAGTTCTTTAAAGGTCACTTAAACCGGCCTGGGACCGCGAAACCCTCAGAGGTAGAAGTAGCACAGCGGGCCGCCTGTGGTGCTCATCATCTCGCGGATGGTGGTCGAGGGACCGGTGTAGCCCATCTCGATGACATCGTCGAGCGATGTGAAGGGAGAAGGAGGGGCGTTCTGCCAAGTCTTATGCGCGTAGATATCTGAGCCCAAATCTTTGTAGCGAGTGGAAGGGTCGAGGAGCTGCCAGTATGACCACATCCTGTCCATATTGGCGTGGTGAATGTAGAAACTAGGGTCACCTGGAGCAGTCCACAGATCACCACCGGGATCGCCGTTGATGGTGTAGTGGATGCCGCCGTGGGGGCCGATCTCGCCGGTAGAGCCGACGCCCTCGTTCACGAAGCGGAACTCGTCGATGTTGCGCGACTTGAGCATGTCAAAGACTGTCGTGTAGTTGGCGAACCTCTGGTTGGTCCACGGGCCGACATCGCGCTTCATGCGTCTCGGGTTGTAGCCGAGCCCGCCGTCCGGGCCCGGCGCGGCACCCTCGTAGCCACCGACGGGGCCGAGGTTGACAATCATGTTGGCGAAGGGGCCCGTCGTGACGTACCCGCCACCGAGGCCCGGCTCGAGATAGATCGGCGGGTTGGCGACGCCAGGGGGAGGCAGGATCCACGTGCCGTTGTGGGGGACGTAGTCGCCGTTGCCGCCGAGGGAGGTGTCGGAGCCGTCGAAGAAGGGGGCCTTCTGGGGCGCGTTGGCGTAGCGCGGCCAGTCCCAGTACGGCTGCATGCCGATGTAGCCGCACTCGTCGCGCAGGGCCGTCTCGTACAGGTGCAGGTACCAGCGGTGCCAGGCCATGAAGTTGCCCGTGTAGTGCGCCGTCAGGGTCTGCTGGATGTGCGTGACAATGAAGTCGTCGTACTGTGGGCCGATGACAAAGAGGTGTCAGTGTTGTCGCGGAGTCTGCGGTGGTTGAAAGGGGTGGCTGAGAAGACTTACACGAGACTTGGCGCCGGCTGCGACAGACGCGGGAGTTCTGGCCGGGAGCTTCTGCAGGCACTTGACAGCCTTGATGTAGGACAGCTTCTCGTTGCGGGTCATGGCACCACTGCAGATGTTGAAGCTTGGTCAGTGATCGGTCACTTAGAAATGTTATATCAGAAAGATCATATGGGACTTACTATTCCTTGCGGAACCTGATGTTCTTGCTTGTGCACTTGGGAGCAGGCTTGCCGGCACGGGCCTGGACGTTAGCCTGGGCGTCGAGATCGGCGAGGAAGTCGGCCTTGATGTTATCGATGAGCTCGGTGACTTCCTCCTTGACCTCGTCCCGGGCAACGACGTTGCTGCTGGAGACGTCAGGCACGACAGCCGCGAGGGCCGTCATGGCCATGGCGGCCGTGGAGGCGATGGCGGACAACTTCATGGTGATGGCAGGTGATGTTCAAGAACACAAGCAATTACGGGCAAGAGAGCGAGTCAGTGAAGACTGCTTGGAGGGACAAGGAGGGAGAGAGAGCAGGCGAGGCTGGTCTGTCTAAAGATCAGCGTGGACGACGTCGGGGTCGCGATGGCTGCATATATAAAGATTTCCCTCGGGGACTCGCTCGCCAGCGCCGACGGCCAAAGCGAACCCGGCCTATCGGGCGATTGCTTCCCGGAAAGTTCGTCTGCGTGCTACCCTGCCATGTGTTGGTCCGATGAGGGGGGCGAAGGGGGACCCTTGAACGCATGGCCATGCCACGCTGTGCTATGCGTCTCGGGCGCACCAGAGAATAATTTACGTGAAGAACTTCTGCATCGGCTTCTCCAGAGTGCGAAGTGCCGAGCCACATGAGCTGACTGCGTTCTGCAGGGTTCTCTCTCGTCAATGGCCTCTGGAGAGTAAGACTCTTTGACCGGGTTGGAGCCCACGTTTATGCGGATGCAGGCATGCAGGACCGGACAGCACAACCCAGCAAGGCTGACCACAGCAAAGCGAGCCGACTGCAGACATCCTGGCAGACAATATAGCATGTCCAGGCAGTGCATATCGGCCCACCTATTGCATAGCCCAGATGACGGCCGGGAGATGCAGCTAGGCCAGCCAGGCAGGTGAACATCTGGGAGCACGGTAGCACTCCACGCCCAAGCCAGAAATCTCGCCGTGTCCGATTAGGCCGAGAAGAGACTGGGCAGGACAACTCGACAGGGACCTGTTGCAGTACAGGTGGACCGCGGGGCCGGACGGCCGACTGGGATCACAGAGTTTCGGGCAGATCTGATTAGCCCGTCCTTTGGATTAGTGCTTCGGGGCAACCTTGTGCACTCCACCGACATCGACATCCTGCAGCCGTCCAGAACCAACAGTCCGTGCTCCACCGCGCCGGCTCGGTCGCGATTGGCTGGAGCGGCCGGGACAAGCCGACCTTGACGGGCTTGACGGGCTTGACGAGCTTGGGAGCGACTGGCCAGGGTCGGGGAGGAGCCAGATCCCTGCGCCGGCCCCCTCCGCGTTGCTCGCTTGAAAATTGTCCCCGACGAGTGCAACGCCCAGAGTTGCCAGAGATTTCACGTGTGGGCGCGGACAACACGGGCTCCAGACAGTATGCTTGGCCCAGCAGCTTCAGCCGACGCCGAGGCAGCCTGGGACCAGAGGACACGGTACACCCAATGTCCCGGCACGTCCAGGAACAAGCGCGGAGATGGTGGAGGTAGGTAGGGCTGACGATAGCCTTCTCAGGACCCATCAAGTCGATCAGCTTCGCCGATCAGCGCGGTCTCTAGGCAGGTGCTTAATTAAAGGGGCGCGCGACGCCCGTTCCACCGCGGCCGCCCAAAGTCTCCAACCAGCGTACCCCACGATCACAAGCCACAGACGCTGATGGCGTTGGAACTCCCCCTTGAGCGCCAGGGGGGACCTTGCAGATGTTGCCATGCTGGGTCCCCGGTGTGGGAGCACTCGTTCCGTGCGGTGCCAAGCAGCGGAGGATCGTCCCTGGCATCCATCCAGGAAAGCAAACATCTTCAGCAGAGACAAACTCTATCGCGGTAACAGATCAGATCAGTCAGATAGTATTGGCTCGAAGAGCCCAGGTTGCTCCACGGATCTGGCAGTAGTAGTGACGACCTCATCCATATCTCCCTTGGGTTACTGCTGGGGATGAGCAGACGAGATGCTGGCAAATTGGAGAGACGGCTCGCAACTCGCATATTCTGAGCCGTGTGCCGCGTAATCTTCTCCAAGTGGCGCAACTCAGCTGCCACGGCCTGTCAATACGAAGTAGGGGGGGGGGGGGGGGCAAGAGAACCTCTTGCCTCTGTGTAATTACCCACGGCCTTGGGCTTCTCTCTCGCTCTCGATTGATGAGGCCGAGCAAGCAGGTTTTAGGGACCGCTATACCCCCGGCAAATAGTGTATCAGCGTCCCTTGCCCTTCATCGAGCCGGCTCCATCTCGCCCACTCCACCACGCCGGCTTCCGGCTTGGCCGCCCGTGAGAGCGTCGTGTCCGAAGGAAGGAGAAAAGAAAACCTCCTGGGGGAAGACCCCGGCATTCTCTGACCCAGCTCTCATGCAACCATGCCGCCACAAGCGAGCCATGCGAAGCCATGCTGCACGATGGGCATGGATCATGCAGGTCAGAACCATGTGAACGGTGGCGCAACGCCTTGCTGGAACACCTCCAGACTTGCCGGAACGAAGCGGAACATTTTCCCGGGCCCGTTCAGCTTCTACTGCGTCGACTGCTGCGTACGGGGTGGTACGGTTCATCTCCGACCACCTCGGGCTTGCAATCGTACTTCTGTCATCGACCGCCATTGCTGTGGGCTGACATGTTGGCTCCCCGCGCTTGCCCGGTCTTGGGCAGTGCACGCGCACGGGATCTTCACAGGTACCAATGTACTTCTCTCGGCGAGAAGTGATGAAGTCAGTAATAGAGTGATCCTGTACGAGCAAGGAAGGTGTTGCGTCGCACTGCATGGTCGATTCCTCCAGGATGGGACGAAGGCTGCGAGGTACCACCCCCTTATCACCCAAACACGTTGCGTCCCTGCAATATGGTCTCGTCGCTGTTACGGCCCGTCTACCACAGGTAGCTTCAGGGATCTCCGGCCAGCTCCTGCCCGGCCTGCCTCGCTTGTGTACGGGCTTTCCAGAGTCCTTCTCTCCCGGTAGTTCTTGATTGGGAGGCGCCGCCTACACTAGTTAGGTCTCGATATTGCCCATCTAAATGGATCAGAGTCTGCCCTCCGTCTCCGTGATTGTGTCTTTCTGGGAGTTCTGCAGCCGTTCGTCCGCACCAGTAGCCATCGAAAAGCACCACCTCGACAACCGCCATGGCCGACCCAACAAGCGCCCCGCTGCTCGTTGTCCCAGACGTCGATCGTGGGCCTGAGATTCTGCGACTGACCTGCTCACTGATCAGCTTGACACTGCTGATCGTCATCACCCGGATATGGGTGAGGGCCAGGATGATCCGCCAGGTCGGCTGGGACGACTACTGCGTGCTAGCTGCGATGGTGAGTGAGCCAGCAAAGATTCGCTGCGTGGTTATGCTTGAATAGGCCAAAAAGTCACTGACAAACATCAACATCTTTCAGATCATTATCCTTGTGGAGCTCGTCTTCATCGTGCTATCAGTACAGAATGGCGCCGGACGCCATATGCAGTACATTGACCCGCCGACAAACATCCCCAAGGGGCTGTACTACAACTTCGTAACGCAGCCAATGTGCGTCGTGGCGTTGTGCCTGACGAAAGTGAGCGCGGGCCTGTTCCTGTACCGGCTCGCCTCGACCAAGGTGTACAAGAACATCATCCTCGGAGTCACCGTGTTCACCGTCCTCTGCGCGACTGCGAGTACTCGTAGGTCCCCTCTGTCTCACAAGCGAGACGCAAGGACGTTGTCGACTGACATGAAGTTCGCAATACGATAGTCATGGTGCTGTTCGCCTGCCGGCCCTTGGCAATGAACTGGGATAGAAATACTGTTGGAGAGTGTCTGCCGCCCACGCACATGCGCTTCACGGCGTTCTTCGGTTCATGTAAGCATCCTCCGTCGCTAACTTCGCATCCCTAAATCTCTGGAACCTCTGGAGCCTCTGGAGCCCCCTGACCTTATTATTTGATTCTAACACTATCTCATCGCATACAGCGCTTGCCATTTTCACCGACTTCCTCTTCGCCGTCCTTCCCATACCGATGTTCTGGCAGGTCAAGCTGAACTGGAAGGTCAAGTCTGCCGTTGCCGGTATTCTGTCCCTAGGCATCTTGTAAGTACATCCGATTGTGACCCTCGCCCTTAAACTAGGTCTCCAAAGAGAGGTCAAGAATAACTCCGGCTGGCTTTGACTGACTCATTCTCTCTCTGTTCGAAGCGCAACTGCCGCAGGCATCGTCAAGATCACCTTCCTCGATAACTACGGCAAGTTTGGCGACTTGCTGTACGACAGCACAGATCTGACCATCTGGTGAGTCCCACCCCATTCCCTTCGTCTTTCCCTCTTCACCTCGTCCTTCCAGCCCAATCAAATTGGCCACAGCTGCGTCCTTGCCAGGAAATCTCCTTGGTATTCCCAGTTTATTGTGCTAGACGCTGACTGGACCACTTCCCCCCCTCTTCCAGGACAACCGCCGAGATATGCACGGCCATCATCGCCACCTCGATCCCCTGCCTGAAGCCGCTGTTCCGCCGCATCCTGCGTGGCTCCTCGGCCGACAAGTACTACTACGACAACAACGGTAACAACAACAACTACGGCGGCCGCAGCGGCGGCGGCACAGGTAACCACAAGAACAACAACTCCAGCCATGGCGGCGGCCTGAAGAACTCTGCGTACAGGAACTCGCAGCACCCCTACAACAGCTCCTCGCTGCAGAAGGGCGGCAGCGGCATCGACGGCCGGAGCAACAACAGCAGCAGCCGCACCGGCCGGCACTACCAGAACAACGGCGACATCAACTCGTCAGACGAGGACCTCGAGCTGTACTCGATCCCGGCGTGGACAGGGGCCGCGGGGGCGGGCGGCAAGAGCGGCGTCGGCGTCATGGTCGGCACGGCTATCTCGAGCGGCAAGGACGGCAGGAACCGCGACCTGTCCGACGACGAGGAGAGCATCCTGCCTAAGCAAGGGATCTACCAAGGGAGCGACGAAGTCAGCAGTGGCGGCGGCGGCGGCGGGATCGTGGTCAAGAAGACGATGCACGTCTCCGTGACTTCTGTATGATACGCTGGCTTGGGAGTGTTCTCACGGGTTTGCATTATACCCCTCGTAATATGGTACTTTTTCCTTCGTGAGCAATGATGCATGTGACGTGAAGCCGACTCTGGGGTCATATATGCAAGTGTACCACATGCTGCCTCTGGCGATCACTATCGCACGTGTCTTCGCGGCTTCTGGCTGTGGACGAATGCCGAACTAACCATGACTTGAAGATGGCGTCTGCGTTGTTTTATCCAGTGACGTGTGAGTTGTTCAACATGATGCCTCAACATGGTCATCCTCTTGTACTTTCACTCTAGGCCTCTGAACCCTCTGAACCCTTGGTAATGGTGCCGACGAAACACCCTCTAGAAAGCATCCATCCCAGATAGGGGCTACTGGGACTAAGTACCATCAGCCAGCTCCGCGGACTCTGCTCCCAGCTCAGTTTCGTCCACGGTGGGGAGGTTGTGCGGCTGGTCCCTAGCAAAAGGAGGAGTCACGGTCTTGTGCACTTCCTCCGGGACCGAGACCTAGCTGACTGGTGGTAGAGGTAGCAATGTTGATGGTATTGGTGCTTGGGCCTCGGTCTTCGTAAGCGAAGTCACGGCACTCTCTACTGTAGCTAACTTCACCCGAGCTCCCTGTTTCCCAATAGAGGTTTTCACAATCAAGAACCCGTGGTGGTGTCTGTATCATTGTTTTGACTTATTCTTTTAAAACACCGCTGAGCTTTTTGTATCGACGACGAGCCTCTCTGATCTACAATAAATAACAACCGACCATCGCTCCGCCGATAACCTGGCTTCCTTGAACCACTGAGTCCAGCCGACCGACCGACCGACCGACCGACCGACCAACCAAAGCACAGCACCCACCATCATCTGGAGTGTTGTTGCCTGTTACCCCAGGTCTTCTTCTCCCCGGTCTCCGCGTGTATACAACCAAAAGGTATCTCCGTGTTCGCGTCACACCTGCCTCCCCACTATGAGCATCGCGAATCCCACGTGCAGCCATCGCGGCGGATATAACCACCGACAAGGACAATATCGTCCATTTGTCCGAGTTATAAAGTGATTTTCATATGTACGGTCACGTGCCGATCGTGAGTGAGGTAGCAAAACCAAGCACTGTGCTGATGTGACAATATTCAGATTCATCTATGTGATATATGGATGTGTATATGCGAATTATATCACCCCGGTCCCCTGTAAATCTTTCAATCGTCTCTAAGGTGGTCGCTCTGGTACCCACCACGCCGCTCATCCCCAGACCCCGGGTGCAGCTGCGATGGTGTTCGCGAGTGGCCGCGGTTCGGCGGGCTCGGGATGATGTCTCCGTCCAGGGTAATCATGCTGCTCTCGAGCTGGCGGCTCTCGTCGTGCGCCAGCAGGCCGACATCCTCGTCGTCCGAATCGCTGTCGTCCTTGTCGTCCTCGGAAGAGGATGCGGCAGTCTGGTAGCCGCTGCCGCTGCCCTTGCCAGTCGCCTCCGCCTGCGCCTCGTCGCGCATCTTGGTCAGCTTGATGTAGTTGTAGCAAGCGATCGCGACGATGGTCACGATGAGGCCGCCAATGTTGATCGGCGTGAGCTTGTCGTCAAACACGGCCGCGGCGACTATGATTGTGACCACCTCCTTGAAGATACCGGCAATCGAGAGTGTGACGACACTGCTTCGCTTCAGCAGAGCGAATTCGCTAGCGGTCATGAGGAATGCGATGGTGCCGGGGAACAGGAGAATCAATGGTGTCCGGATCGCGCCCCATTCTGCGCTTAGTGCCTGGGCAGCTTCGACAAACGCGAAGAAGCCCTCTACCGGGAGGGCAATGGTGAGAAGTGCGACAAACATGATCGGTGCGAGAAAGAAAATGCTAGAGAATGGATTTGAGGTGGCTGGATTGCGAAGTAGGAGAATTTGTGTGAGGGCCCAGCGGAACCCTGAAAAGAATGCGGCGGAAATGATCAGGACGAAGCCCGTAAGCTCGAATTGTACTTCTCCAGCGACCATCATGATGACACCGCCAGTCATGGTCGCGATAATGGCGACCAGCTTCCATGTCGGGGATTCGAGGCGGAAGAGAAAGGCGAAGATCAGAACAAAGGCTAACGATGAAGATTTACACATGGCTATGATGAACAGTGTTAGCTGACTGTCCCAACCCAACGAGAAACCCATATCGCACATCCCGCTGCAACTTACTGTAAAACGTGAGGGTGATGAATTTTAAAGACATGTTGCCCAGCCCTATGTCTAAACCTGTCGCCGCGCCACAAGGTGCTATCCTCGTCAAGTAGAACATCTTCGTCATTACTGGTCGGTCGGGCTCGGCTTCGTGTCGTGACCTCCCCATGTCGGACTCGCGAGGGCTGTTGTTGGGTCGTAGTGATGGGAAGAAGTACAGCACTATCGATGCTAGCGAGAATTGCACAAGCATGTGCATAGATGTCGTGAACAGAGGAAATGGGAAGTTGAGTTTGCTGGAGTCGAACATCCACTTGTTGTACTGTTGTGGTGGTTGTGGTGGCACCGTCAGCTTACTGCTGGCCTTGCGACCTTACGCTCCCACCTGGGAGCGCTGGGAGAGGGACACAGCGAACATACCAGAGATATTGAGAGAGAAAATATGTACCAGAGGCCGATCAGACACAGGTTGATGGCCAGCCTCCTGGCAACATTGACATCGGCCAGGTGCTTCTCCTCCTGGGAGAGGTTCTCGCGCGCCACGCGCTGGTCCAGCCGGGTATTGCGCTGCTTCTTGGCCTTTTTCCGTTTCTTGTCTTTCCTGGTGAGACCCGTCTCCTCGTCGTCGTGGAGATCCTCGTCTGATACGGAGGCGTCGCTGTCAAAGTTGGCCTGGTGGTCGTGCCTCGCAAATTCTGACGAGTTCGCCTCTTCCGAGATCTTGGGGGCCGCCTCGGCCGGCCCGGTCTTGACACTGTTGCCCCTGGGGCGTGTCGTCCTGACAGTGACTGGAGGAGCATTGGAGGAGCCTGTCAGCGTGCTCCGCCGGCGGCGATGGCCGGCAGGCGCAATAGGGTCCATCTCGATGTTGTCGTCGGGATTGAGGTAGGCGGAGGGCCCGGCATATGAAGGCGAAGAGGAGCGTCCGAAGGCTTGACCATTGACGGCCGGTCGGTCGGGACGAAAGCTGGTGGAGGCTGCTGAGGGAGAGGATGCACCGAGGTCGATGAGTCTTGGGGTCGACGGGAGCAGGACGCTGGCGGAGGAATCGAGGGCGGTGGGCTCGGAGGCACGGGACGGGTCGTGCAAAGGGAGAGCAAGGTGATGTTGTTGTTGTTGCTGTGGGTGCTGTGGTGAAGGATGTAGCTGGTGGTGTCGGGGCGGCCGTTGTGGGTTGGAGGGAGCGAGCGGTGGCTGTTTGTGGTTGGCGGGCGAGGACGACATGGTCAGGAAGTGAGGTCACGAGCAGATCCGGGAGGCCGGTGCCAGGTCAGATCGGAGCTGGCAATCAATCGTGAGCCGGATATGCAGTGCGCAGTAGGCAGTAAGGGGATGTGGACTTGTGACCAAGGTTGTGGCTGGCTGGCAGCTGGGCAGGCCAAGCCCAACGTGGCCTGGCCGGTCCCTGAGCAGCGCCGGCGGGCACCTTTGCAGGGGGCTTGACGGGTCGGACGGGTCGCTGGCAGAGGGAACAATGCAAGAAGCGCAGGCTATCGAGCTAGTAGGCCGGCGATCGGTGGAGCGGGCGGAAAGGACTGTCCACAATAATGTACGAAGTATTACGAGCTTGTTTTGGGGGCAATCTCGGGGTGCGAGGTGGTCGAGGCTTGCAGTAACTACCTGAAGGTACGTACAGGCACTCCTTTGCTGACGCAGAGTAAGGTTGGCAATCTGGCTCTTACCGTGGGCTTGGGATCTTGCAACCCCGGACTTTGGCGGAATCGCAGGGACCAGCCAAATATTAGACTTTGGTTGGAAAGCTTTAGGGTACCTTGCGCCAAGGTACGTCCATACACGCACGCGACCACCGTTCTGTCGGCAGGGCAGGGCACTTGAGTCGCACCTTCCTACGCTACGGACCCGGACCAGGACCGCCGTGACCAACTCTTCACGGCACCGGCAGCCATCAAACATGTCATGTGCGAGCACGATGCAACACCAAACCCAGCAACCCCTGTCGTCCCAAAGACAGGCGCAGGACCCCATCGAGGGTCATCCAGACACCGCATCCGAGCCATTCTCCGCACGTCACCGCTCCTCACCGCACCCGCAATGCACAATCCCTGCCTGCCCCGACAAGACCACACACCCGGACCCACGGGCGCGGCACCCTCAAAGTCCGGGGGCCGAGGACACACATACATACAATACACCAACCACGTGGAACAACTTATAGGACCAACAGGGACTGGTGACCTGAGACCTCTCCATGTATTTGGTATCGTATCAAATCCGCAAGCATCGATCTTGCGCCAGCACTACCATACACAAATCATCCAGCGGTATAATCCCAACACAACAGTCTGCAGAACGATGACTCTTCCTCGCCCACCAAGCAGCTAATGAGCCACTACTCCAAAGGAGGAGAAGTTCAGAATGTGACAGAAGAAGAAATAAGAAGAAACAAGCGTCAGACCAACACCTGTGAAAGAAGGCCTCTGCAGAAGCAAAACGCCCGCGTTTTCCGGAAAGAAAATCCCCAGAGACACCTAGGGCAGGTGTCCTCTAGTAGATCTTGTTGAAGAGGCCAAAGAAGAGGTTGAAGAAGCCCGACGCGGTGATGGTGGCGACGACCTTCTGCACAAGCTGGAACGGGATGCCGAGGGCGCCCGTGATCTTGGTGAGGAAGCCCAGGTCGCCGATGACGTCCTTGACAACGGCGGACAGGTCGATGTTGCCGGCCACGAAACCCTTGAGGAGCGCGGTGAACTTGGCGGTGACTGCGGTGCTGCCGAGGAGGTTGCCGATGGCCGACACGACGGCGCCGCCCGAGAGGTAGCCCGAGAGGATGGCCTGGAGGCTGCCGAGCCCGCCGAAGGCGCCCTTGATCAGGGAGCCGATGCTGCCGGTGCCGATGAGGCCCGTGATCTGGCCAGCGAAGTTGGCGCCGAGGAGAGCCTCGAGGGACGCGCCAAAGTTGGCGTCGGCGCTGAGCAGGGCGGTGATCTTGGCCGTGAGCTCCGGGCTGACGCCCAGGATGGTGCTCACGTGGGTGACAAAGTCCTTGTCCTCGACAATGGCGGTCAGCTCGTCGGCGAAGTTGCCGTCGGACTTGACGAGGGCCTCGAAGCGCGCGGCGACGACCTTGTCCTTGAACAGGGCCTCGAGCCGGTTCACGAGCGAGGCAGAGCCGGACACGCTGCCAACCAGGTCCCACACGCTCTGCGACTGGGCGCGGCCGGACAGGAACCCGCCGAGGTCGAAGCCGCCGCTGGTCAGGGCGCCCGTGATGGCCTGGAAGATGTCCTTGTCACCGACGATGCCGGACAGGAAGCCGAGGTAGTCGGTGCTCTGGGCGAGCGTGAGCGCCTGGGACGCGGCGTGGGTGCTGGTTGTCGCGACGGCGAGCTCGCCGAGGAACTTGTCGTCGGTGGCGAGGGCGCCCGCGCGGGACAGGAACGTCTGGTCCTTGAGCAGCGTCTTGATCTGGGCCACGGAGCTGCCGCTGGCGACAGTTTTCAGCGTGTGCTGCGCAAGGCCGCCGTCCTGCAGCAACTTGATGATCTGGGGCGACAGGGCGCCGCCGCCGACGACGTTGTTGAGGGCGTCCTGGACGGGGTTTCTGCCCGTGGTGGCACCGCCCTCGGCTGGCTTGGTCGGCGCAGGAAGGGAGGTGCTGGTCGAGGTGCCGCTGCCGCCGAAGTAGTTGCCAACGGAGTCGAAGAAGCCGCGCTCGCGGAGAGCGGTGATGGGGCCGGCCACGGGGAAGGCCGTGACGGAGGTGGCGCCGATGATGGCAGTGAAGGCAACCGAGTATCTCATCTTGGCGGTGTTGGTGGAATAGAGTGTATCGGAAAAGTGCTTGGATCCGGATCCCTGAGTTTTCGTTGAGAGAGTGTGAATTGCTGTTTTTGTCTGAAGGAACGAGTGAATGTGTATATGAGAGAGTGAATGCTAAGGGCACGGGCTGGCCGGCGTGTGTTTACTGGAGTAGTGAGTGAGTGAGTGAAGGAGAGAGAGAACCGCTGTGTCGGGATGAGGAGGGAAAGAGAAGAACATGTCAACTCTGTAGGCCGGCCTCGGTGAGGTTATATACCCCATTCTCGGCGGGACAGGTCTGGAAGCTCACGACAGCCGAGCACAAGGAGGCACGCGCGATCGGAGGCTAGAACGAACGGGACGGATGGTGTCGGCGTGTGGCCCGCCCGTCAATCCCCCCTTCGCCATCTCTCGGACGATCGAAACGGCGCGCGCAATAAAAGCCGACGACGATCGCGCTCATCTCCCCGTCCTGCAATGCCAGGCCGGGGGGCAAGGGTGCTGGGCGGGATGGAGGGAGCCAGGCAAGGCGAGGCGAGCTCGGACACGCGTGGAGCGTTCCTGACATCGGGCGTTTAACTCTTAGCGCCTGGGTTGTCTGGTGTATAGTGCTGGCTCCCGTCCGCGAAGGCACGCTAGGAAGTGGGAAACTTCCCGGACGGACTAGGATGATGGTGATGATAATAAGGAGGAGGAGGAGTGGGAGGAGCTTTGACGGTACTGAGGCAGCCGAAGTAGGCACGCATAGGTACTGCTTGAAAACGAGCGCACGCAGCCATATACAGCCATGCTGGATATCGTGCCGTCCGAGTTAACGCCCTAAGTCCCGTCTGCAGCTTGCACACATGTTCCACGGGGCGATTTGAACGCTCACGACGACAGCATGTAGTTAAGAACTGCGCAGATGAGACAGCCCTGTGTCCACCAGCATGTCCGTCCGTGTCCGTGGCCCTGTGCCCTGGCCCCCGCCCAGCGAGTGTAGATCTGCTGACATCTGACAGTGACGCTTGGAGCAAGCTCACAACCGGGGGATTGGGGCGGATTCTCGGTATAAGTCCCGATGCCCTCTCAGCTAGTCTGCTTAGTTTCTTGCGTGCAATCTACTATGCAGACGGACAATATCGAGTGGCGTGTTCAGACAGGGATCAAGGGCATAGCAAATCCCAGGCCTTCTCGCCATCACTGCTGTTAGTAACGCAAGAATTACATGATGTTTGGTATGGTCTGATCGTGGTTTCTTGACATTATAATTGGGGCTCACAGACAAGGGCAAGTGCCCATGTGCACGTCAACCGTGCGGGGGGGTCTCTGCGACAGCCATGTGGTTTGGGGGACTGGAGGCCCGAGCGGGCGGTGCGTGCGGTTAAAGCCGGCCACACGGCTGGGTCCAAATGAAACACACCTATACACGGGTGACAAGGCACACCACCAGATCACCCAGATCAGTGTACCTGTCATCACACCTGGGGGGCCCAGGTGGCAGCGATGGTGAATACAATACAGTGCATTGTTAGTTGTGTCGGTGGATCATCCCTAAGGTAATTACAGATTAGTCTAACTGGGCATGCAACAGCCCTCCGTGAAATGAAAACGCCTCCCGAACGCCAGCCTTTCTAGATAATAATGATACCATGCGTCTATGACAGAAGGAGGCTGTGAAAAACTCCGAGCAAGACCTCTATGCAGTGAGTCCTTGGACAATGCCCACCGCTGGTTTTACACGCCCTTCGTGGCTTGTTGGTACAACTTCAAATCCTCGCTCCACCTGCCGAGTCCTCTCTTTTTCGACCCAAGAAGAAATGCCGGCTGCTGCATCTTCAGCACTGTCCAGATGCAGCTGGAAATATCCTTGTAGCTGGGAAGGAGTAAGGATGTCGTCTGGAACGGCTCGGGCAAACTGTTGCGCGAGCTCCCGGATTTTGACCATGTCGATTACGGCCCCGTCGTGGGCCATCTCATCAGCCGAGAACATGCGCACAAACATCTGTTCTGCTGATCGCGGGCTGATGTTTCCCAGAAAAACTTTCATGTCGACACGGCCAGGCCGGACCAGCGCCGCGTCCAACGCCTCTGGCTTATTCGTCGTCATGATGACGATGCGCCCTTCCTGCGAACCTACGCCATCAAGAACGTTCAGCAGCCCAGACAGGGTACAGTTTGACCGGTGCTGACCGCTCCGGCTGCCGCTACCGCTGCTGTGCTCACTTATGCGATCAGGTGACCGCGAGCGAGACGTGCGATCAACCCAGACGGCATCAATGTCCTCGAGTAGAACAATACATCGTGGCGGAACCTCCTGGAACATCTGCTCCAAGTCCGTATCCGATGCAACGCTGGGGACTTTGACCTCGTAAAGATCCAATCCAAATTCGCCTGCCAGTGCTGTGGATAGCGAGGATTTGCCAGTGCCTGGCGGCCCATAGAACAGATAACCCCGTCGGTATGGCATGCTGCGACTCTCATAGCGCCGTTGCGTCCTCGGGTCGAGGTACTTCCTGATGTCGTTCAGAAGGTCTTTCTTGACATCGTCATCAAAGTGTACCGTGTCGAGCAATCTTATCGGCTTGCGTGACTTGGGTTGCCATGACATTCCGTACCGGTCACGACCATAGATGATCACAAAGTACTGCGTCTGGCGATCGGCGAACTCGCGTGCCACCTCGATGAGGTTCTGAATGGGTTCCACAGATCGACCAAGGCAGCTGATTGTCAGCTCCTCGCCTCCCACACCATCGTATGCCGGGTCTGACATGGCAGAGCTGCTGAAGTTGTCTCGAGTTGCAACGAAGAGCCTCCCATCGTACCAGAACCATCGCGAATCCCAGTGTGGGGCGTACTGGACGGCCCGGCGTGTCTTCTTGAGCGCAGCGGCACGGTCTGTGGCGTCTCCGCGGCCCATCTCGGTCCGACCTGTGAAAGTGCGATGCTGGCGTGGACGGTTGGCCACGAGCCACTTGACAAAGTTCTTGTTGACCGGATCGCCACCTGGTACGGTGACAGAGGCAAGAAAGAACTGTCGTATCCAGCTGTAAGCTTCGTGCCAGGTCCTGCGCAGGAACCTCCAGCATGCAGGCGCGGCGCCGACGATGGCGATGAGTGAGCCGACGTGTGTGAAGTCGAGATCCACACTGGACCAGTTGAGACGAGCGAGCACAGCACGCATGATGCCCGTGCCATGATGCCACGGGTCGACGAGAAGACGCTCGCCGCCGTGGCTCGCGTGGAGCAGGCTCATGGCTGAGCAGCAAGAGATGACACTTCAACGGCCCGAGCGTGGGCCCGTTGCGGGCTTAGCAGCCGCCTCGCGCGGGAACGATGGACAATGTTACGTTCATGCGATGTTGACGCGGGTCGATCAAGATGTAGGGAGAGTGGTGCCGAGAGGAAATTGGCTGAGCATTGAGCAGGGGCCAGAGATCAAGCCATTGAGATAGCTGCCAGGACGAATTGGGGGAAAGAACGACTGCCCGGAGGTTCGCCGGTCTATCACGGGAGCGGCATCGAAGTGTGTCCGGAGCCCGGACGTTGAACTTTTACGCGGCAGGAGCCACCCGGCGCCGCGTGTGTGGCTGTGGCGCGCGCTGCGTCAAGCTCGGTGTGGCGCAAGCCTCCATCTCTCGCGAGGTCGTCTCTCCAGCCAAGGCTTGTCGAGGTCGCGTAAGGACAGCACCATTACGCATCTTGGCTGACCCTCGAGAGGCATCGGCCAATGTTAAAAGCGTGCTCTTTGCGTGCTACCACGCGCACCCGGCATGGTTTGGACCATGGACCGATCGGCGATGTGACGCCATAGAAGGGTTCGACCAATACCAACTTGGCGTCTGTGGACGTTTTCGGCATCACCCCCAAAAGTCAACCATGGAGCTCAGAGATGATTGCAATCACTCGGAAGACTCATGACAGTGAAGTAGGCGAACTTGAGCACGAGGATTCAAACAACACGGCCAACTTCGCTTCACAAGGACGAGACCATGAGCAAGACCACGTGCCAATGCCCAAGCCCATGGCGCCTCGTGGACATGCAGCAGAACCCAATGCGATGCGACACTCCGAAGTATGCAAGAAAGAGCGGTGTCATGCCGCCAAATCCGCCCCTGTCTACGCAGTAGCTCTCCCGTGGGCAGCGGACCCTCTGGCCAAACCCAAGGGGGGTTCAGGCCCCGTGGCTAGAGGTGGCCCACGAGAAACGGGACGAGATCGTCCGAGTCCGGCGGGCGCTGCCAGCGAAGCAGCGGGGGCGGGAACCCTGAAGAAGAGGACCCTAGTCTCATCTACACTGCATGCTGCACTAGAGAAAGATGCCCAAAGAGCAATGAACCAACGCCCGTCGAGACCCCTATCCATCTGCAATTTTCAGGCTTTGCTGTAGGCCGTCGCAGAGACAACATTGATGGTGCTCGCTGCCGATGCCGCCATACTACTGTCCAGCCGAGGCTGTGGGTTAATCTTGGTGCCAACAGCAACCTTGGAATACGCAAGAGGAAGATGACCGGAGACGTGTTCGGTCTGATCCTTGTCAGATGTTTCTTGCACAAGGCAGGATTCTGGAGCCATCCAGACACGACAAGGGTGGCCCAGGTGTGGGTGGCTGTTTGGGGGACTCGCGGATGATGGTCCACAAGAACAGGTTGCACGAATGTGGTCTTTTCCTGCTCGTGGTTCAAGATGGCTATTACCTGTCCGTGTCGTGACATCTGCATCATCGGTGACTGCTTGGCGCAATTTGTCTCAGCTCTCCGAGGTGGTTGCCAGGTTGCGCACCACAAACGTCAGGACCCAAAGGTGGGAGACAGACAAGCACGTGTAAGCCCGGTCGTCATTCACGCACCCAGCCAGTGCCAGGCACTCTTAGTGCAGTCCTGGCGCAGTCGCCTCTTGGCACAGCCCACCCTCACACAACCCAACCCAGGTTTAATTTGTAAGGTATCTTTCGACCACCACCACACCAACAATAACAACAACAACACCCGGCACGGCCACGATACCACGCTCGCTCCCCGACGCGCACTCATACCCACGCGCACGCAGTTATCGCATCGCCGTCACCGAGCCGCCGCGCTCCCTTCACGCCATCATGGCCAACATGCACTCGGACAACCAGTGGATGCTGAGCCTCTTAAAAGGTACTGTCCGCCAAGTATGCCGGCTGCTCCAACTCTTGGGACGCCAGAATCACATGCCTCCCACACACCCCGCCGCACCACACTGAGGCACGCGCCCACCCCTCCGCCGCCGGCGGTCTGTGACAACAGTCACAGTCGCAGCTATATGCACGATCATGCCCGTGGTCGAACCATTCTCGCCTCTTGACTGCCATCTCATCTCACAACATCAGCCTCCGCATCAAACCCGCTAACCTCAGTTCACCATGACAACAGGCTTCCTCCCCGAAAACACAATCTCCTTCCTCCAGGAGCACATCCTGTCGCCACAGACGCCAGTCCAGATCATCTACCAGCAGTTCCTCAGCCTCACGCGGAGCTCGCTGGCCGCCTTCGTCGCGGCAGTCGCGCCCATCGTCACCCCGATAATTGATCGGCTCGTCGCGACACTGAGCTCGAGCCCGGACTTTGTCTTGTTCGGTGCGCTACTCGTCCTCATCGTCCTCACCATCCAGATCGCCCTCTTCGTCCAGCGCACCATGCTCTACGTCACGCGCCTGTTCTTCCGCATGCTTGGCTGGGCGCTCGTGGTCGCTGCCCTCGCTGCGGTGTGGCAGCGCGGGCCCGAAGCCACGGCGCGTGACGCCGTCGTGGTGGCCAGCAAGCTCGCTGGGTACGCGTCTGTTGTCAAGGACATTTGGTGGTCCGAGTATCAGAAGTACGACGCGCAGACCAGGGGTCAGACAGTGCCAGGCTGGTCAGGCAACGCCGGCGCAGGCGGCGCGTCAGCTGGTAGCGGCTACCGGTACGGCAACAGGTAGTAGGGGAACGGAAACACGGTTGAAGTTGGGAGACAGCAATGGCCGACGATGGCTGTGGTCCACGACTGAAACGGAATTACTCCAGTACGGCCATCGTCAGCAGATGTCGAGTAACATCGATTGGGGAGGCTCTTTCCAAGAGACTCGTAACTCATAGGTTGAGGGGGAAGCGACGGAAAGGCAGAAGCACGACTTGCCCACACGTCCAGCGGAAAAAAGATGGCCGGCCTTACGCGATTACGTTATTTCTTTCATTCATTTTTCGTCTTGTCTTCTTGGATCGTCACGCACGGGATCTGTTTTCTTGTATGAAGTGAAACGGGCAGGCGTTCTTTGGCGTTCGAATTGGTGTCAAGGGTTCGATGGTCATTTCCTGTGTTTGTATGTCCGCAAAGTTTCATCTCGATCGCCTGCGAGTTACAGGGCTGCATTCTCGGGAGCAGTCTCCGTCATCACGACCCCATCTGGACTTGCTAGCATATATATTCCATCCTAGATTCTTCACGAGTACTGTTGCATGTGGTGGTCAACTCCTTCCCACTCTGCTCTGTCTGCACGTGTGTGGCTGTACACTTTGGCATCAGATCCTCCCCTGGTATTTTCGTCTGATGGGCTGCAAATTCACTATAATACGCCTTGCGCTATGCATTCAAATCGAGAACGGTTTCCGGGCAACAATCCAAGGTCAAACAGTAAAGGCAGGAAAGACAGAAAAACTCCCATGCCCCCCTTTTCAGCCGTCCATGTCCTCATCGTCAAACTCCTCGTCCTTGAGCTCCCTCGGCTCCTGCGCCTCGTGGTACTGTATGCAGTCGTCGATGTAGCTCAAGATGGACCCCACGCTGTCCTCGTCCTGCACGTCGAGCTTGAGGTAGCTGACCATGCTGAACGTCTCGATCAGCCCGGCCACGGCGCGGTTGAGCCGGCGGAAGCTCGTGCCGCGCATCACGGCCGCGCTGTCCAGCGGGTCCTGGCCCGTCGCGGCGGTGTCCATGTCCTCCTGCGCGAGCGTGCGGCCCTCGGCCTTGAGGCGCGCGACCTCGGCCGGGTCGTCGTCGAGCAGGCCCGCGTCGGGCGTGAGGAAGCGCTTCATGTCCTTCTTGCGGACCTGGTCCTTGACAAGGTCCATCTTGGACAGGATGTTGATGTGCGGCACCTCGAGCATAATCATGGCGCTCATGGCGCTGAGGGTGCCCGCGAAGTACTTGGCGCGGTCGACGACGAATGTCGCCTCGAGCAGGTACGCCGCGCAGAGGCGGATGTCGAGCGACCCGGAGCGGGTGAGGAAGCGCACGAGCGCGGGCAGGATGGGCACGTGCGTGTACAGCTCGATCTGGCCGGGCATGTCGAAGATGATGAGGTACTCCTCGGTCAGTGAGTCGAGAGCTTCGGTCAGGAAGTCGAGGTTCTCCATGAGGAACTCGAAGCAGTAGATGAGCCCGCCGTTGGGGCCCAGGCCCATCTCCTCCATGACGTCCTCAAGCGAGATGAGGTCCTTGATGTCGAGGTCGGGCTGGTGCTCGAAGGCCTCGGCGGCCGGGTCCAGGTTGACGTAGAAACATGACCGACGGTTCAGGTTGAGGTGTGTGATGAGGGAGGCGCAGAACGTGGACTGGAAGAGTTGACAGGCTGTGTTAGTTCTCTTTTCTACCCCGAAGAGCCCGATTGATTGGGGTTCGTAACACTGTCGCAGGAGATGAATCAGGGACTCACCTTGCCGGCACCCGCCGGGCCCATGACCATTACCCCAAACTTGCTCATGATAGCAGCGTCTGGAAGTTCAAATCGAGAATTATGGTAGAGTTGTCTCTGTCTAGAGACGAGAGCTGCAACGCCAAAACTTTTCCGACGTCGCGATGACCCACTGCGTATGGTCTTCCCCGCAGCAAAAACACGCGAACTGGATTGTATGGAGAAGAATGCGCGGTCGTCTTTCTCGGTGTTATCCCGAGCTCTCTTCCAAACTTGGCGCCTTGACGTTGTGTGATGTTGCCTGCTTGCCGAACCCTTTTTCAACATGGAGGGGCAGATAGATTTGGATGTCTGATAGCTTCGAGGTTCGGCATATCAGAGTGGACACTGACGTATCTTTGAAAAAGCGGGGCTGCCGCATGAGGAAGCGCGGTGCTTATGTAATGTAGGCATTCTTGTCGAGTCTCGACCACCTGGGCAGCAACGAAGCAGTCAGTGTGCACAAGTCCCCCGGCATCCATGATCAAGCATTTAGTACACACGAGTGGATATGCCCAGATATATAATGATGAATGGATCAAGTGAAAGAGCTCGATCGAAAGTGCCATTCAAAAAGCTCGGCCGAAGGTCGACCTCAACGCGGGGCGAAGCTTGGATGCTGCAGCTGCAGCTCCATCAAGCTCACCGCCTGTGCCCAGGCTCTCTGCCTTGTCGCAAAGTCACCGATACTCGGAGCTGTGTCTCGCCGCGCAGCCGTCTACACTGTGCTTTGTTGCAAGGCCTCAGACCAAGGTGGCATTGAACTCTCTTGGGGGGTGACTGTTGCGCAAGCTCGAGGCTTCGGCTCTTGTCAGCTTTGCTTTGCCGATATGGCCCAGCAAACTGCGTCACCAGGTACGGAGTACTCCGTACGGCGGGGTTCCGACCACGGGGAATTCAGGAAGTGAGGGTCTGGCAGGGCAGGGCATGGTAGGGGTCACGCTCTCCTTCTGGTTGCCCACAACAAGCGCTTTGTCCGTTGGGAAAGAACAGAGAGAACAGAGAGAGGGCACTAGCCAGAGCCGGTGGTGCTGTCAGGACTGCCCGCCGACCGCGTGCGCGCTGTGAGGGCAAGTGATTGGTTTGAGCATCCGGATGGCTGGGCCGGCGTGATGGGGTTGACGGGGTCCTGTTGCAGCCTCTCCCCCCACCTGCACTTACATGCCTCGTGGAGGCAAAAGTCTATCGAGTGACACAGCGGGAACGGGGCACGCATCCGGACGTTTCCTCGGGGATGGAGTTAGTCACTGGGGACTCTCGACTCTCGCGCCCGGTGGTTCTGGATAAGGCTACATGGCATACATTCGTGTGCTGCTGAGCATGCGAATGGCAAGGCGGCTGCGAGACCTCCATAAGACAACCGGGATCTTTGCAAGTGGAAGGCTGGCTTGCCGAGCACGGAGGCGCTTGATTGCTCTTCAGCAGGCGGTCAAGACGTGTGCCGTGTCTAAGACAGCTGGTCGGACGGTGACAAGCTGATAGGGCCTGCCCACAGCCTCGAGCATGCAGTGGGCTTGGGGGCCTTGGAGTCGGAAGACTACTGCTACCTGCCGTATCACGGTGCAGTTCGACCGGGCAGGGCGGCAGTAACGGCGAGCACCGCTTGATGGCAGGATCGCTGTCAATAGACTAGGCTTTGAAGCTCCCACGTCGATGTGAGACCCTGTGGAGGCACACCCAGCCTCGACCATGAGGCAAGATCAACGCCCAGGGTGACGCATCAGGCGAAGAAGCAACCATGCAGAGACTGACAGAGACCAGCGATAGGCAGCAAAAGACCGAGCCGCCAACTGCGCAGTCGGCGTCGGCAACAGGATGTGGTGAGAGAGTCGGAGCAAAAGGCGACAGGAACTTGCGATGGCGCAATTTCTGCCAAATGACGCCTTGCCCCTTTCGGCAGGATGGGGGGCCCTGCGCAGGTACCTGCCTCTATCTTTTTTTTTATCTTTCCGGATTTGCGAGAAGGAAAGGGTACCTGCGGCCCACGCAGATAATACCCGCAGGGGGCAGGTACCCCGCCTCGCCGTGTATTGTTCGGCCTCCCGCCCAGAAGTCGCCGAAGAGAAACTGCCGCCCGGGTCCTTTTCTGCCCCTCCCTCCGACTTTTGGATGCCATGCCCATGCTAGGCCCCGTTGCCCGCCATCGCCCAGTCCATTGAAAAGAAATCTTGCGGCCGCCCTCCTCCTGCCCGCTTCCACCTCTCTTCCCACTCCATCCATCCCCACGAACCCCCTTTCTGTCCAGAGACTGCCCCCGTGTCGGTTGCAGTCCTTTGTCGTCGCTGTCGTCCCTTGATACCCCGTCGCCAACGACCCGTCGTCTCTTGTCCGTTCTTCTTTGCTTCCTTCCTCGACCATATACCCCCTTTCCACACCGTCACCATGACTGCTACCAACGGCACCAACGGCCACGCGGCCACCAACACCAAGCCCCGCAACGAGGGTGCTTTCCTCTTCACCGTAAGTCGACCGACACTGTGAGCGCTTCGTCCATGATCAAGATCGCTGACCATCCTCCCCGTCTCCAGTCCGAGTCCGTCGGTGAGGGCCACCCCGACAAGATTTGCGACCAGGTCTCCGATGCCATCCTGGATGCCTGCCTTGCTGAGGACCCCCTCTCCAAGGTTGCTTGCGAGTCTGCCGCCAAGACCGGTATGATTATGGTCTTTGGTGAGATCACCACCAAGGCCAACCTCGACTACCAGAAGGTCGTCCGTGGCGCCATCAAGGATATTGGCTACGACTCGTCCGCCAAGGGCTTCGACTACAACACCTGCAACGTTCTCGTTGCCATTGAGAAGCAGTCCCCCGATATTGCTCAGGGTCTCCACCTCGACGATGCCCTCGAGAACCTCGGTGCCGGTGACCAGGGTCTCATGTTCGGTTATGCCACCGACGAGACCCCCGAGCTTCACCCTCTGTCCCACCTCCTCGCCCACAAGCTCAACAAGGCCATGTCCGACGCCCGCCGCGACGGTACCATCCCTTGGCTCCGCCCCGACACCAAGACCCAGGTCACCATGGAGTACAAGAACGAGGGTGGTGCCGTTGTTCCTCTCCGTGTCCACACTGTCGTCATCTCAGCTCAGCACGACGAGAGCGTCACGACCGAGGTCGTCCGCAAGGAGCTCAAGTCCAAGATCGTCGAGAAGGTCATCCCCTCGCAATACCTCGACGAGCACGTCATCCTCCACGTAAGTTTGCATCATTTTCGTCGCCGTGTACTAGACTTCACTTGTGCATTCGGTCCTAACAATGTACTTCTAGCTTCAACCCTCCGGCCTCTTCATCATTGGTGGTCCCCAGGGTGATGCCGGTGTCACTGGCCGCAAGATCATTGTCGACACCTACGGTGGTTGGGGTGCCCACGGTGGTGGTGCCTTCTCCGGCAAGGACTTCTCCAAGGTCGACCGCTCCGCCGCTTACCTCGCCCGCTGGGTCGCCAAGTCTCTGGTCGCTGCTGGCCTCTGCCGCCGTGTCCTTGTCCAGCTCTCGTACGCCATCGGTGTCGCTGAGCCCTGCTCCGTCCACGTTGATTCCTACGGCACCTCCGACAAGTCCACTGAGGAGCTTGTTGAGATTGTCCGCCAGAACTTCGACATGAGACCCGGCCCCATTGCCAAGCAGCTCAACCTCACCCGCCCCATCTACAACCAGACCGCCAAGTTCGGTCACTTCGGCACCAACCAGGAGTTCACCTGGGAGCAGCCCAAGCAGCTCAAGTTCTAAGCGTGCTTGGAACCCCATTTTGCACATTTTGATATGAAACTATAAAATTCCGTGAGGCGAATCTCAAGGATTTAGTAGCGGGAGAATCAACTTCTTCTAGCATTGCGAACGGCGTTTTGACGATCTATTGTCGGTTATAGATAACTTTATATGGGTTCCCTCATCGGATTTTTAACCAAAAAGATGTGTCACGGGAATTGGTTGGCAGCATGGCGTACGGTTTCAACAAACCACTTTTACACATCTATTACAGGAGACTGGCCTGGAGAGCTTAGCCCAGGACCAGATTGGCGGAGGGGGGCGGGATACCAAAGGAAGGCGGCCCGCGAAAGCAAGAGCGGTCGCTCATGTTTATGATGAAGACGAAAAGGTCTAGAGAAGAGCGTCCTAGACGAAATGATATCCAACACGATACCACGTCCCAACAATATGTGTACTCTATCAGCGTGAAAATGTTGCTGCAATCTGACGTTGCAGACAAGGTTAGTCTACCGGACGAGATGTCGGTCTCTTCGCGCCTATTCTTCATTCTTGTCCTGGATCTGGCCACAACCCAGCCGTGCTATTCCACGCCATGCCGAAGCAGAGGGGAAGCAGCCCAGTGATTTGGCAGGCTTAGCGCCGTCCTCTCAACCGCGCAGGCCCATTTCCATGTCTCGGAACAGTGATCGCGCCCTACAGGCGCGATCACTGACAATCTAGGTGTTAGTCCGCCCGAACAAGCCCGGATGTGCGGCGGACCCTTACTTCGAACTGTGGTGTGCACTGCAGCCGCTTGCTGGGGCTAGAGGACTGAAGTCCCTGCTCCTAGGTTTTTTGGCAGAGGCAGCTGTGTCCGTATAGGTTGGGCACACGTGGACAACGTTTTGAACGTTTTGACGTCAAGGATCTGTCGATACGTTACAGGTAAGTACGCAAGACACGACCCGTCCGGCCAGAGGAGGGTTGCACGGTTTTTTCAAGGGGACGTCATTAGTTGGCAAACTCTACCCAACGACAGAAATCTCTCATTTATCTCTCAAGGCGACAGAGACGAGGTGATCGGCGACAACACAGACAGCAAGTAATCATACACCACATCGAAAGGGGCCATTTGAACCAATTTGAGAGAAAAGAAAGTCACATGCTCTAGATGCAATTTCGTGGTGTCTAAAACTGCCCCAACTAACAGCCCCTTTCCAGAAGACCACAAGCAGATTTTTTCGAACGCCGTTTAACTCCAAAGGGTGTGTGTCAAGGCCAACATAGAGAAGAGAAAGGAGAATGTATCGTGTCTTCTTCCTTGCATCGAATGTCGTGATCATGCCGCCGCCAACAAGATAGAATGATGGGAGAAGGATAACAAGAACAAGAACAACAACAACATCATCGTCATTCGGCAAACCCGTGAGTATATCATACTGTTCTCTAGCGTCTCGCCGTCTTTCCGATTGTCCTCTTGCCCGCAAACTGTTGGTCGTGGTGTTAGCATGCTGAAGGTGACCCGGTTTTTCAAATGTGAGCGTGAGATAACTTACCAAGTGCTTGGGCATCGTGGTACCGACGTGCCGATCGGCCTCTCCCTGCCTGGCCATGCGGTTCATCTTCCGCTGGCTGAGCTTGGCCTGCCTGTCGACCTTCTCCTTGACCTCCTCGTCCTGCACACCGTCGTCGCGCCTGTTGGTGGCCATGACGCTGCGGTCTCTGGGCCTGCTCTTGGACCGGAGCCTCTCCTTGGCCGTCATGTCGACGTCCATCATGGCAGTGTCCTCGGTGCCCAGGCGGCTGCGAGACATGGAGCGACCGCGTGTGGAGCCCTCCAGGTTGCGAGCCCGCAGGCCCAGGTCGTGCGTGTCCACACCGAGCACGTCGAGCGCGTCCTCGAGCTCGGACAGGGGCTTCTTGATGGCCTTGCGGGGCATGATGGCCTTGTTCTTGAGCGACTTGCGCATCTTGGCCTCGTTGCGGATTAGCATCTGCTTCTCACGGATGATCTCGGCCTTCATCTTGATATCAGCCTCCTCGGCGTCATCAATCTCCTCATCAGACTCGTAGAAGCCCTCGGCCTCGAGGCGCTCCTCCTCCTCCTCGAGAGCCAGGAGCTTGGCGTCAATGTCCGGGTCGACATAGTCGTAGACATTCTTGCCATCGAACACCTCGGGTATCCTGTCGTACTTCCACTCGTCGTTCTCGAGGAGATAGTCGGCCTTGAGGTCGACGTTGAAGACGCCGGCACCGCCGTTCTCCACCTCGATATCGCGGGCGAGTGTCCGGCGCTCGGGGTCGTTCTTGTCGTACTTCTTGAGGTCCTTGATGCCCTGGGGGATGAAGGTCTCGCGGCTGGCGCCGCCCATGGGCTGCGCAACGTGGATGCGGGTCATGACGTCCGCCAGGCGGCCACCGATATTGCCGCTTGCATTTGTGCCGGCCTTGAGCTTCTGGGCCACACGCTCGGCCAGAAGGCGCTCGCAAGCGGCGTTCTTGACCTCCTGCACACCCTCAGTGGTGTTGCATGAGAGCTGGAGAAGCTCGACATCGCCAGCCGAGAGCAGGGACTGGAGGTCCTGGGCGGTAGCCTCGTCCAACTCCTCCGGTCGCAGGATATCAATCTTGTTGATCACGATGAAGACGAGCTTGTTCTGGAACAGAGGCTTGATGGACCGGAACAGCTGAATCTGGGCCGTGACGGAGTAGCCGCACTGCTCGGAGAGATCCATGAAGTACAGGATCGCAGACCGCAAATGCGCAATCGCGGTAATACTCTGCATCTCGATCGTGTTCATCTCCTCGAGAGGGTGGTCCAGGATACCGGGTGTGTCGATGGCCTGGAAGCGGAGGTACTTGTAGTCAAAGTGGCCGACAAACAAGCTCTTTGTGGTGAAGGCATAGGGCTGCACGTCGACGTCGGCACGGGTGACGCTGCGCAGGAAGCTGGACTTGCCGACGTTGGGGTATCCGCAGATGACGAGAGTGCGGGTGTTGGGGTCGATCGAGGGCAGACGGCCAAGATGCTGGCGAACCTGGTCGAGGTACTCGAGCGGCTCCTTGAGGCGCTTTGTGAGAGTGGCCATGCGACCAAGGGCGGCACGCTTGAGCTGCTTGCACTGGAACAGACTCTGGGCGTACTTGAGGAGACGGACATAGTCGCGGGAGATTGTCTCGATCAGGTGCTTGGCGGTTGACAGGTGGCCAAGGGCGATCCTGAAGTGGTCGGCATCGTAGAGAGTGTTGAGGAGATCCTTGTGGAACGGGTGGATGTCCTGGAGACGGGGGAAGCTCTCGAGGATCTGGCCCAACTTCTCGGAGAATGTCTCCTGGGTGAATTTGACCTTGCGGGTATAGAAGCCGCGGATACGGGAGATCTTGAATCCGGCACGGATCTGGGTCGGGAGGCGGCGCTGTGTCCTGCTGAGGACGATATCGAGGAACTCTTGCGAAGTAGGGACACTACGGGCAACGAAGATTCTGTCAGTCTTTGGTTCTGATGCGCTGCGGGAGAGTCGCACGGCTTACGGAGGAATGTCCTTCCATGCAGTCTTTGCCTTTGTCGTCATTTTGCGGTGATGTCGAAGGGCCTCGGGAACCTGGGCTGTTGTGGTTGTGAAGGGTTCGAAGGACGCTGCAAAGGAAACGGCCTCGGGTCGTCCACAGCAGAAAGGGCTTCTTCACAGTACGGGCAGACCCTTGAAGTTTGCAGCGGGCAGAGGCAGAGACAGCGGCAGCCAGAAAAAAAAAGGCGGTCGAGCAGTATTGCCCGCCGCCAGGCCCCACTCTGTGCGAAATCTTGGCGCCCTGCAGCGAATCGGCGCGGGGCAGAGCGTGCCATGGCAAAAAGAGAAAAGAAAAAGTGCCAGCCTATCGATAAGACGACGGAGCCCGGCCCCTCACGGGCGCATCTATCCCAAAGCCAGCCCCGCCATAAAGTATTCCGAAGCTCTCCCCCGTCGTCCGCAACAACAATGCTGCACAGCTCCTGGGCTCAGCTTTAGATGAGGACAGATCCGTGACCGTTTCTGGCGAGATAAGGTCGCCCCGTGTATATGAAGCAGCGTGGTAGCTGCACGAATCCAACTGTATACTCTGCATTCCAGCAGATAGCCAATTGCGCGACCCCACCATCAGAAGCTTCTGTCGCATGTGAAGTCCGATATCGTCTGCTCACTTTTCACTCCTTCTGTGTACTTCTAGGCCTCCTCTATCTTCGCAACGACCAGCTTGCGTCAATCGGCGGATCTACCTTCTATTCCTCACACCAAAGCTCAACCACCAACACAGGACACTCCCGCACAAGCACACACAATGTCCACAATCGCCTCCTACAAGACCTCCCTCCTCGACGCCGCCCTCTCCGGCGGCGCGCTGCGGTTTGGCTCCTTCACGTTGAAGTCCGGTCGGCAGTCCCCTTACTTCTTCAACGCGGGCAGCTTCTTCACCGGCGCCCTGCACGTCCCCTTTGTTGACGCCTTCGCCTCGACAATCACCTCGTCCTCGGCGATCCATGGGCAGTTCGACGTCCTCTTCGGCCCGGCCTACAAGGGCATCCCCCTGGCCGCGGCGGTATTCTACGCCCTCGCCAAGCAGCACCCAGAGGTGTACACGGAGGTCGGGTACACGTTCGACCGCAAGGAAGCCAAGGACCACGGCGAAGGGGGTGTCATGGTCGGCGCCCCTCTGCAGGGCAAGAGGGTGCTCGTCATCGACGACGTAGTATCGAGCGGCACGGCCAAGCGCGAGGCTATTGAGAAGATCACCGCCGCGGGCGGAAAGGTCGTCGGCATCGTGGTCGCTGTGGACCGCCAGGAGACGCTGCCCGACGCCGCAGACCGGAGCAGCGCGATCGGGCAGCTCAAGAAGGAGTACGGGATCCCGATCCTGGCGATTGTGAACCTCGAGGATATCCTCACGGGTATGAAGGGCAAGATCGCGGACGCGGATATCGTCAGGCTCGAGGAGTACCGGGCGACTTATGGCGCTTCGGATTAAAGGGGTGTTGCTGATTTGTGGATGATAGAAACCATGAACATAGAGTTCGGTCGTTCAGATCGACCAGGGCCAGCACTGGTCAAGTAAGATCAGGCCTTATAAGAACGAGGACGTGACGCTCGCATGGAAATTGGTGTTTGTCATGACTCAACTTCAACATCAGAAGAAATTCCAAAGTCTATCTTGCTCGCATGCCTGCAAGCTGTCCCAAGTCTATGAGTGTGTCGTAATCCATCATCAGAAACATGACACTCGTCATGGAAAGGAAATCCACACGGAAATCGTCATCCAGCCTCGCCGCATCGTGAAATGGCCCTCGAGAGTGACAAGCAGAAGAGCCGAGGTTCCATCATCCAGGCGCCCGCCACAGGAACCCCACACGGCCCGTCAGCGCTTCCTGGCACGCAGTGGTGTGCCCCAGCGGAGATGCCTACTTGCCGTTGCCGTTTCCAATCTCGATTGTCTGCGAGCGAGGGTTGTTAGCCATGGCCATCAACATAGCATCTGCGTTACCAACTACTCACCATATCAAACCACCCGCCACCACCATACGTCACGCTGCTCTTCCCGACGTTGACGAAACCGTGCTTGGCGTAATAATTCACCAGGTACTGCATGTCCACATTAGTATGAAGGCTTTGCAAATTCGACCACCCGGGACGATAGCATAGATCAAATAGTCGGGTATGCAGGGACAGAGAATAGCTTACATCCTGACAAATCAAGCTCACTCTATCCGCCAATTCCGCGCCTTTAATGTGCTGGAGGTACGCCTTCACAATCAGCTTGCCCAGGCCGCAGCCGTGCAGCTTCGGATGCACCGCTAGCGAGTGCAGCGCGACGGTGTTTCCCTGCGGTTGGTGGCCCGTCGCAGCGCCAGGCTCCGTCCTGCCATCGCTGTTGCTGCGGGCTTTGCTCGTCCGGAAGTCCTTCGGGTAGTCCATGGACTCGTCGGTGACTAGGTCGCCGATGCACTTAGTCGCCACGATGTGGGCGACTAGCACGCTCAAGCTGCCGTCCGGACGGCCAGTCTCGACGGGCTTTGCGGTCTTCATTGTCTCGATTTCGAAGCCATGCGCTGCCGCAACACTGGGAACCACGGTGCAGAAGAGGCCTAGGCACAGCTCGGGGCACGTTGATAGACGGTACTCGAACTGCGTCATGGGATGTTAGCGGAACCTACACTCCGGAGACTATCGCCACGATTGTACTTCGGCAGTCGACGTAAGCCATGCAAGCCCCAACGAGGTTGTTATCACTGACCTTCTCCCTTGTGGCAGCGTGTTCCGCGCTGAACGCTGAGTTCTCCAGCGCCTCGCAGCTGTCGATATCCGAGATGATCAAGGGGCGGACCAGCGGGCGGAAGGGAAAGCCCATGACGTCTCGGAGGCGCGTGTCGCTCATGCTCTGCCGGCGGCGGTAGAAGCTCGACGTCTTGCGAACATTGGTGGACTCCTCGTCCAGGTCCTCCGAGTCGTCCACGGCGTCGTCCGCCTCGTCTGAGTCGTCGTTGTTGTTGGCGTCGTCTGTTTTGGCTGCTTCTGCTATAATGTTGGCAGTGCTGCCAGAGTTGGCCCTGGTGGTGCTGTTCGTGGTGCTTGTGGTGCTTGTGGTGCTTGTGGTGCTTGTGGTGCTTGTGGTGTCTGCGGTGTCGCTGATGGCTGTGTCGTTGGGGGCATCAGTGTGAGCAGCCGCTGCAGCACTTGCCTCATCGTCGTGATGTTGTAAGTACCCGACCGGATCGAATCGGGTAGCTGTGCCGCTTTCATCCTCGGCTGACGAGGTGGGCGGGTTTGTTTGCTTTACATCATCCCTCGCATGACCCTGTTGGCTGCCCTGCGGGCCGGGGACGGAAGACATTGTTCCAGCTGCCAATGTACCGCAACGGTGCTTATGCCGCTGTGAAGTTCTGATCCTGTATGGTTGCCGCTGGACTGGCGATGAAGTCTAGATCACGGAGCTGTCGGCCTCAGGTGCGTAGTGGGGTCTGGGTGACAGAAGCCCCAGTAGTAGCAGAAGCGTACACGCCGAGCAGGACTGATACTCGGGCGGAGAGAGTGCGGTGACCGTTAGATGGTAGTCGCGTGAGCAGAGCTGGACTGGACGTTGTGGAGATATCCTTGAGCTAGGCAGACAACGTTGGTACTCTGACTCAAAGTGCGTGTCGCGTTCCCGGGCACTGAAGAGTGTGCGATGACAATTTTTAAAAAGTGGTTCGATCGCCAAGTTTTGCCGTGGTCCACCTCCTCTTGCATGCGTTGAGAAGTATGTTGAGTGATTCGTTTCAAGTTGCTGCAGGTCGCAGGATTGTCGTCGTGTGTGTCATGGGGGATGGAGTGGTCAAGAGTGGCCGGGTTGCTCGCGAAGAAGGGACAAGTCCTGGCAGACAGAATGTGGAGATGCAACGGCTGCGCTGAGCTTGCCAGTGTCGTCAGGGGAGTCCAGGCGGAATTGAGGACCAGGTGGGGAGACGAGAGAGCACCTGGGCAGGACGAGAGGCCGTTGACTACCCCAAGAGCAAGAGGCAGTCTATCGGGCACCAACCTGGTGTGCTCAAGACTCGGCCTGTAGGCACGCAGAAAACCAGACCTCGCCCGCAGCCTTGCGGCCCCTGCTGCGGGGTGATCATGATCGTGGCAGGGGCCGGCGGGCTGTGGCAGCAGCACATGATCGCGTTACACCGGGCCCGGCTCCGCGTCGAGAAGGGTGGAATCAACTGGTCGCTTCGCAGATGGCTGTCTCGACTCTCGGGCCTCCAAGGCACCCAAGCCAGAGAGGCATGGTCACACTGCCGTCTTGCAGACCAGAAAGCGAGCACAATAAATCTCCGAGCCATTTCATCCATCGTCATCTTGACAGCTTCTGGTGGGCCGAGCGGAGCCGCGGGCAGGCTAGACTAGGGTCGAGCTGGTGGCCCGCTGTCCCACTCTTGACATCAATGGCCGGCGGGAGCTTCGTGCAGGTCCGAGACGTCTTCATTCACCTGGGCATCAGCAAGACGGGCGTCGACGCTCAAGTGGGTATCATTGGGTATCTACTTCTCCTCTGGGACGCCTTGCTATCGTACAGTCCTGGCCAAATCCTAACAGCACCAACAAGACATCTCCGCCATATCGTGTCGCGGCACCTTCATCCAGAGCTCGTCGCTTCCCTCGCACTCCCACTCTCATGCTGCCTCGGCTGCGTCTATAAAGCCAGAAAGGCAAGACATGCAACATACCAGGCCCACCAAATCAAACGTAACGCCGCCCTTCTCCAAATGGTTGCTCAAACTCATCCCGCTGTCCGTGGTATCTTTTTGTCGTGGTATCCTTCTTGAACTGCCCTAGTGCCTGGCTGGCATCACCATCTCTGCCAGGGCCTAGTCGTGGTATCATATGAACGGAGTTTTCTCTGCGTTTCTAGAAATGCAATGCGCACTCAAGTCAAATCGTATGCTGCTGAGCCCGCGGGCCGTCTGGGGAATCATCAAGTCAAAGCAAGAACAAGCAAAAACGACAAAAACAAAAATGACAAAAATAGCACATCGGACACTACCGATTCGGCAATGGGTATTCATGCGTCAGGGGGGGTTATCCAGCCAGGATGCTGTATGTGGCGTCCAAAGGAAAATGTCGAAAATCAACGAGATGACCCAACGGGTCCCGGGTACCCTGAGTTTGTCGAATGGGAGGTAGAGGGCCGACCGCTGTCGCCGGAAGCACGAGTGTTGTGTCGTGGCGTAACGTCACCGCCGTGAGCATGGCCAGGAGCAAGCTTGTTGTCAAACCCAACGCTGAACAGCCGGCTCGGCCAAGGACTGCTGCTACTGCTGCTGTCCTCGTCAGGGAGATTGACACCACTGTCGTTCCACGGGTTGCGGTCAGCATTGAAGCTCCGAGTCGATTCTATCGAGATGAGAGACGACTTGGACACGTTGCTGGAGCCCTTGAACAGGGTATTGACCGAGTGAGAGCTGTTCTTGCGGCGGTCGAGGGATGAGAGCAGCTGAGTTGGTTTGCGAAGCTTCTCGAAGAGGGTCGGGGGCCGCTGGGGAGGAAGCTCTTCCGCAAAAGAAGGGCGCGTGGGCGAGTCTGTGCCGACTGGGGCAGGTGCGTGTTGCAGCAGCTTCGAGTTGAAGTATTGCAGAGTGTCCTCAAATGAATCGGACTTGGGCCGAGGGAGCTCGCCTTTGACGACCTGAGTCTCGACGCCAGCTGCAGCGAACTCCTGCAAGAGGAACTCAATCGCATCGCGAAGTCCCCCTGCGTTGTTGCGTGTGAGCTTCCACAACAAGGTGACGGTGCGTCCGCCGTCACTGGTCTTCTCTTCGGAGCTTTCATGGACCTCGAGGGCAACCTCGTGTTGGCTCTTGAGCTTTGACACCAGTCCGTTGACAAAATCCGCGGACTCGATATACTTGACGAGCGAAGGGGTCCTAGTCAGGACCAACTCATGTCTCTCAGGAACCATGCCCTGTCAAAATTTGTCAGATTGCGGACGATGGGAGACGAGCCTGGGAAGACTTACAAGGAATTCATCGGCACACAGAGGCACCTGCCACTCGGGACCAGTGATCGTGACCTCGTCGCTGGCCTGCTCCGTGCTGGGGAAGACGATCTTGCAATTCCACTTCTTCTCGAGTTCCTCAATTTCGGGCAAGCGAGCCACAAGTTGACGGTGGTAGAGGCGGTCAACCTGTACGACCTGCGATGTAAACTCAGAGTGCTGCATGATGATCTCCATTAGTATGACAGCTCTGCCATATGCAGGAATCTGGAAAAACTTACAGCACGATCGACCATGTCAAGGATTTCAGACTTGACGAGCTCCAGGTTCTGAGCGTTGCGAGCCGGAGTGCGGCAAATCACGTTGTCGACCTTGACATCGTCGTCCTCTCGTCCCATGCCACCTAACGAGGAGTTAGTTGTGTCGATGGTGACCAAGTAAATGTAAGAGCTTGCTTACCTCGATCCATGGCGTTCGAAAACTTGACGAAGACGGAATGCTTCTTCATGATTCGTTGAATGTGCTGTCCACCGATACCGATGATTCGCTTGTGATATTGGTCTGGAACGTGGAATGAGATCGATGCCGGCATCTCCTGCTCAACAAGTTCCAGGCCCCGCTTCATGGGACCGTACATTTGGGCGATGACATCTATATCAAAGTTGTACTCTCGGAAGCTGTCGAAGATAATCTGGACATTGCCTGGAGAACAAGTCAGCCATACTGCACAAAGGATAGCCGGGACAGGCTAAAGGTCCAAATCACATACTCTGAGTCATGATCTTGTTGATCTTGCCGTTCTTCTTGCCAGAGACGAACTCTTTGTGCTCGTTGGCCAGCTCGATCTTGACCCTGATGTGCTGTGTGGGACTGCTGGCAAACTTTGTGCCCGACAAGACGTGTAGCGCATGCTGCACAGAGTCGTCCGAGCCAGTCATAGTGAAAGTCATCTTGTCGAAAGAGATGTCTGCCCCAGACTGCGCGCACATGTCGCCAAACATTGACCGGATTTCTTGCGTTGTTGGGGGCTGGATGTTCCCGCCGGGCTGGAACCACCAAGAAGCATAGTAAAATTGACCAGCCTAGTATTGTTAGTATCAGATCAAAAAAATGATAATTGAAAGTGCAAGTTGAGAAGCATACAAGAGTCATGATCTCCTTCATGGTCCGCTCGATCTGCAAGCCTTCGATGCCTTGCACACGGATCATGTTGCGCTGCGAGGCGAGCGGGGGAAACATCACGTAGGTACCGTTGCTGTCCATGATTTTCCGGACCTTGTCCATGCGGCCAAGGATGATGCTATCGATCTTGGCTGGGGACACGAGCGCGTCCTTCATGAAGAGCTTGGTCCGGTTGACAAGATCGTGGATCTTGCGCTTCGCCAGCTCGATACCCTGGGGATTCTCTCCAGTAATGTAGATCTCGTCAGGTGGCCGGCGATGGGCCTCGGGAGGACAGTACTGAGACATGGCAGCGAACGGTGGGAAGTAGATGGCAGTGTTGGTGGCAGATTCGATCACTTTGATGTGCTTGCGAGACCGCCCACACACTATCGGGTGCAATGTGCTGTCAATACGCATCACGTCGTAAGTGCGTCCCAGCTATGGAGCACATGGTGTTAGCAGGGAGGACTCGTGTGGGATGACAACACCGTGCAAGGCTTTATACGCACAAGTTTATCAATGAAGATCAGCACTTGAGTCTTGGCATGGTCTGTAGATTCATTGTCGCCATAGATGGCCACACGCCATCTCTGATCCCGGATCACTTCGACGTCGCCGTTGAGGCCGTCGACGGTTGGCGTGAGCTTCGGGCCGAGGATGAAGATGTCAACGCCGCAGTAGGCTGCGAAGGTGTCGAGGGCGTCGGTAACATGTTTCACGAGACTTGGCCCGCTCTTACCATCAACGATGAGCCCGTAATCAACATCGACGGTGGTACAACGCTATAGGTGCATGTTTAGTCAGATGAGCTAGTGGGAAGGCACCAGACTGCGGCTTGTGTTGGGCCAGTGTATCATACCAGAGCGAAGGGTGTGCTCGAGAGAATGGTCTCGCGGCTCTTGTGGACGAGCTCTGGTGAGCCAGAGAGGCAGACTGTGACGACCTGGCTCCTGACGCCTGCAGCCTCGCGATCCGTGGTGACAACATGGGCCTCAACGGCAAGTAGGCCGTGGGCGAGTGTCTTGCAGAGGTCCTGCAAGGTCTTGAGATTCTGGGTGTGTACTGGCAGCTCGAACACGGCAACGTCGTCGGGGGCGTCTCCAGGATGGGTCCATTTCATGACCGAGTCACCCGTGGCGTGAAGAATCTCCTCGGTGTTGGGGCCGGCAAGGTCGGAGGTGAAGGGAACGTTGAAGGCGTAGTGAATCGTCGAGTCGGCGGCTGGCGAGGGGCCGGAGAGGGGGGCCCCGGGAGCGGCGGTCTTCTGATGAGGGTTGATGGCCGGCATGTTCATGTTTGGGGCCCTGGAGGCCCCAAAGTTGGGGCTCATCCGCTCAGGCCAATGACGCATATTGGCAAGCTTCTGCATGGTCGTGTCGGAGGGGTATCGTGGGTATCACTGCTGAAAGGAAAGAAGCGGAAAAGGAGAAAGGGCGGAGGGGGTATCTGGGGAAGAAGAGAAGTCGGCGGGGGGGCCGGGCGAAGTGAAGCTGTGGTCGCGTGGAAGTGGTTGTGCTCCTCCTCTGTCGCTCGCAGCACACGATGATGGGGAAAAGGGAACCTTGGAATATCACCAGGTCTCGAGGTCGGAGGTGTGGAGAAACGGGCGAGACGGGCTTGAGAGAGGACGAGAGAGCCTGGCCTGGACGCCCGCTCGAGCTCGCTGGCTTGACAAGCCCCGACGCACCGCGCCGCACCACCACCCGACCACCAATGTACCCACTCGGCGGGCAACTCCAGCAATAACCCTACCAGGGTAGCCACTTGGAGCTCACCAAGGCCCTCTGGACCAAGCGCCCGGGGCATGCTCGTGTGCAACAGTGCCCAGGTGGCCGCTGACCTCAGCGGGCCAGTCACGCTGCATAGTGCATAGCACAGTGTCTTAACTGTAACCACGTACGCTCCGCTCCCTCCCGCTGAGCCCAGGCCAGCTGGGATCGGCTGTGCGCCTGCCGGGGTGCCGGGGTGCCCATGCCGGCATGCACAGGGCGGCTTTGCACAAGCCCGCTCGCGCCTTGCCCTGTCAGCCCTCACCAACAACTGATTTCGTCGTCAAGTGTCGTGTCAGACCAGCATCCGCCCAGTGCTTCTTCCACCCGCAACCATGCCAGCACTGTCTCAGGCGCCGCGTCGTCGTCTCGCATCAGATGGCACCCACTCTGCCAGAGTGCTTGATGCCTGAAAAACCCCAATCAGGACGACTGTCAGGACGACTGCCAGGACAACTGCCACACCTGGCATCCCCAATGGATCGCTACTCGATAGGGAGCGGACACCTAGAGTCTGGGTATGACGATATGGTACGACGTTGTCGAGGAGGTGTCGAGACCACACACACAGGGGCAGGGCCAAGTCGAGCACCGTGTGCAGACTACGTCTCTCTTCCGACGACAAGACACAGTCTGTCACTTCACTGTGCAGTCCCACAAACGCTAGGATTGTCTCGAATGACGATGCATGCCGTGCCATGGAAGAGGACTCCGAGGCCTTCCAGAGATGCCGTGCTGCATGCCATCAGGACAGTCGTGCTTGATTACGCCAAATTACAGTAAACACGAAGAGGTATCAGGACTCGGGTCTCTCCAGAGTCGTCGGAAGCGATTACGAAACACGGACAACAGCATCCCAGCACACTTGTTGGTCAAAGTGGCAGAAGACTTGGATCGCTCCTGGCTCGTGATTGTCCACCAGGATATGACCCCACTGCTTGTCGTGAAGGGACTAATTAGTTAAGCAATTCAAGGTGACAACTGATAGACGAGTACTGCGTAGATCGTTCGGGACTGCCAGTGGGATCACAAACGTTTTCTGGCGCTCTTTGCAGTGGTTCCTAGAGTTCGCTGGTCGGCGGGTCTCGCCAGCCAGCCATCACAGCTACAATTAGGGCTAGGATGGTTGTGCCCATGAATGCCCGTAGCTCAGCACGGTACCCCGCCGAGTACGAGCTGGCGAGCAGAACCAACAAAGAAGTACGCCGGTGGTGCTCTTTTTATTCCCAGCCTAATTTCCCCGTGACTTTACCTGGCCCTAGAAGAAGCAGGTCCCTTTACACCCCATCCATACTGGTAAGCCAAAACCAGGCAGGCAGGATCATCGAGCTTCACACCATGTCAGCAAAACCGTGGGCAGGGATCAGCAATCCGCGGGGTCCTCCTCCATGACTTCGTGCTGTGCCCCTGGTTTCGTGCACCCTTCTCATCCGCAGGACCATTGCCCAACTGAGGCTCCATCTGGCTGCTTACTTTCCGGGACGCCTCTTGAACGTATCGTATCCTATTGCATATAGCCTCCTACGCAGGTCAAACCCACTCGACTGCGAACCGATCTGAAGCCCAGGGCAGGGCTGCGAAAGTAGATCCGCCTTCAATAACTGCCCATTCTCATGCGTCAAGACCCGCACCATTACAGTGATCATAAAGTTGACTGGTGCTCTTGTTTCTATGACGCTCTCTGAAATCTAGCAATATACATGGTGTGCCAACCGGGACACCTTCCAACAAACTGCCTCTCTACAGTAACACGTCGTTGCCTATCGATACAGAGGCCGCGATGGGTCATCAACATACACAACCTCGGCGCGTGACTGAGGTCTCTGACCATAGGCCATCTCCGCATCCCCCGGCGGCTGAGGCTCGTAATAGTACTGCTCGACAGGACGGACACTGTACCCACGAGGTGGCTGCTGCTGAAGAGGTGGAGGGGGAAGATCTTGCCCAGCAGATCGCGGGTCGTATTCTTGTGTCATGGACTGCTGCTGCTGCAGAAGGGCCGGCTCTCTACGTGCGTCCGGTCGCACACTCGCAGCATAGTGTCTGGGTGGTACCTCTGAGCGAACACTTGGCACCTGGCTGCTCCCATAGCCGGGCACAGCTTCCTGCGGCGGGCGGACACTGGCAGACCTGGTAATGTAGTCTCCGGGGAAGGCCTCCTGCTGGACGCGACGCTCCGGAACGCTCCTGTATTCGACGTAGTTCTCCCTAGGTAGCGCCGCTGGTTGCGTTGTGGAGTATTCGCGATCCCGATAACCTCTTGTATACTCTGGCCTTCCATACTCTGGCTGGGTAACCACGCGCCTCCCGCCATACTGCGGCGAGACTCTTCGATAGATGATACCGTTCTCCTCGAAGGTGCCTTCAGCAGGAATGCGCGACATCGCTCTCACCGGCGCCCTTTCGTACACAATTTCGTGCTCCCTAGGCCGAGCTGCAGGAATGGCGGACTGTCGCACGGTACTGGCAGGTCGGGGAGGCGGCTCAAAGTACTCACGCCCGTACTGGTCCACCACGATACGGGCTGGTTGAGGGGGCGGCATGGAAGGGGCCACAATCGGTGAGCGCCGCTCGACTATGATTGGAGACCTGGACCTAACATGGTCTCCGTACGGATGGGCACTTGGGCGAGTGGTTGGGGCGTAGGCTGGGACCTCGCGGTATTCGGGCTGCGGTATAGAGTAACTTGCTGTCCGCAAAGGCCGCGACTCATCGACGACGAAATGAGATGGCTGCCCAGGTGGTGTGTAGACCCGCCGCACATATTGATGGCCCGGCTCGTCGTAACGTCTCTCGAAAAGCTGCGGTTGTTCTGGCCGGTACACAGAAGGAACCGCAGATGATCGTCCAGAACGAGCTAGTGGATCTTCGACACGTTCCCAGGCGTGCTGTGCCCTTTCACCTGGTAAGGACCCGATATGGAACTGTCCTGAGTATGTCCTTGACACTGGTTGAGCGGCCGCGGGCGCCTCGATAACAACAACATCGTGCGGCCCATGGTCTGATCTCTGGCGCTTTGCGGGTCTAGGCAGCGCCGAGGCTGATATTGGTGAGGGCGATTGCGGTTCGGGTTTGATGTCCGGCGATGTGTAACCTGCTCTGTTTCTTGCCCTATGCTTTCTCTTCTCCTTCTTACGTTCTTTTCGATCCTTTCTCTTTGAGCCCTTGTCTCCGTGAGGCGAGCTTTCGGGGCTCGTGGCGGCGCTTTCGTGAGGCCTCAAAGCCATCACTGGTGCAGGGGCAGCGGCATGCCCTGTACCAAGGGGCTCGAGAATAGAAGGTTGCTGACCGAACGCAAGAGGCGATACGTGGGCGGGCTGCGGAGCATAAGGAGACAGGTCATGGGCACGGACGAGGGGAGAAGGCTGTCGCATGGCATCGATCTTGGACATCTGATGCCGTAAGCTCTGGGAGCGCTGGAAGTTGACAGCTTGGTCCAGTTCGGCATTGCCAGAATCACCCGCCCTGCTGTTAGCCCCGCTATCGCCTGAACTGACATACTGTGTTTCATGGGGTCTGTCCCTCTTAGAGACTCGTACTCTAGGTACTAACGGATTACGGTGGTCTGGCGTGACGGAGGCTGCGCTCGTGGGAACGAGGCCTGGCGGGAATGAAGATAGACCATTCTTCGGTCCGCCGGAGACACTCGGTTGAGCTGGAGGGAGCACAAAGTTTTGCGTGGGCGAGTAAGGATCGTCTTCGATGATGCCTTCCATGGCTGTGCTTTGCGCAGCAGGCTGATCCGTTGACACATCATGCGGATCTGGAGTATCATGCTGACTCGAGTAAAACGTGTTGTTGTCAAAAGAATCACTCGACTCGGAACCATCAGGAGCTACATCGAGGTCAGGGGCGAAGGGGGCAGAGGTGGCCTGGACTAGTGTCAAGGCTTTTACCAGCACATCGGAGAGGTTGAACTCGAGCAGAGATTCTGGCTCTTGTGCGGCTGCCTTGGCGGAGGCCTTGCGATGTTCGAGCTCATCTCGTAAGGACTTCTCAAGCCTCTGTCGTTGTATGCGGAGCTCAGCCCGGACGAGGTCCTCGGACTTCTCAAGGAATATTGGGTCGAGTTCAGCCCTGCCCTGGCCAGTCGGCAAAGCAAGACCTGGCGCGCGCAGATCAGAGTGTGACGAAGCTGCAGCTACAGCGACGGCTGGGGGAGCACCATTGGTGCTCAGCGTCTTCTTCTTGTCCGCTCGGCGAGCAGCCGAGGACTGGCCCTTCTTCTGCCCAGTATTCTGTGTCGGCTGCTGCGCTGCTTGCGCGCGAGGGTGCGTGGCGGGAGGCTGGCCGGCGGCGGCTCTGGCAGTCGACACGGGGAGCTTGATATGGGGGTGTTTGCCTGCGAGGATCGTGTCTCGGAACTGAGCAAGCTTCTGATACTCGAGGAGCGTGTGCATGTCAGGGTCAGCAGGCGCGTCAGTAGCAGCAGCGGGGGCGATGGATGCTGGGTGTTGAGCACTGTGAGCCAGAAGCCCGTTGACCGTGGCTGCCTGCGCCATGGCGGCGACGCGTGAAGAAGGCGTGGAAGGGCACACAGGGCACCGTCAACACGCAACTTGCGCCGCGCGCAACGGCTCGAGCTCTCGTCTACGTCGCCACGCGGTCACGAGGAGATGGTGAGATGCTGTGCTTGACGGCAGAGAGCAACGAGAGGCCATGCAGGCACGCAGGTGCTGTGCGGATGATGGGTTCGTCGAGAACGTCTTGGTCCAGGGACAGCAGGACGGGGAAATGGTGTTCGCGCATGTGGAAGAGAGCCAATACGTGCCTCGCCGGGCCGGGGCACATTTGTGTGCAGTGGACCCAGCCATCGGCCATTGACGTTGGCCGGAGAGGACGCCCCACACCAATTTTCAGTCTTCTTGCGGCACCCTTGAGGAAGTCGCAGTCATGATGCCTGGCTGGGCATTCGCAAGGGGAGACTGACTGTATTGCTTCCATGTCCTTTCCAGCTCCAAAGTATCCATCTGGAACTCCGAGGTCGCCTCCACCCTATTGATCGTCACTGTAGTACTGGGTTCTGTCATCAGATGGTGTACGGCATGGGACGCAGCCAAGCCTCTACGCCCATAGTCTAGAGGTTCGATGCCGGTGACTCAAGGGGGCCCTGGGCCGGCCTGGCAGCTGAATGCACAGCTGAGATGACACATGCGGCATCGTGGTACATGTCCTCGGCTTCTGGTGTGCAGACTGCATTTACGTACTTGTCTCCAATCGTAGGTAGTAGTATATTTGATCATGTAGATCGTATTACAAAACAGACAATGTCGGGAGCTTGTTTGAACCGGTGGCCACCTGCACCAATTCTCACCTCGTCCACCACGTGCCTGTACCCAAGCCATTGACTTGAATGACGCCCTATCACCTCCAGCGCCGTGGACCACTCTCTCATTTGCCACTTCAGAATAGCGACACCTTCCACAGCGTCATTCGCACCAGAATATCTTTTACTCTCACGACTCTCACGACCTAGCCACTCGTCACACGACGAAGAACGGGAAAAATTTTTAATCTACACAACGACCTACCGGTATCAGCCATGGGCTCCCAATCAGCAGTTCCGAATGGGACAGACTCACGCCCAGTCTTCTTCTTGTAAGGTCAAGCACCCCGTCGTCCTGATACCACACACTGACACCTCTCTCTCCAGCGACATCGATAACTGCCTCTATCCCAGAAGTGAGTCTGCTCAAGGGCCTAGCACCACATCATTTCACCCAGGCTCACAGACAGACCGCCAGGCACCAAGGTCCACGACCTGATGGCCGATCTGATCGACAAGTACTTCGCTACCTACCTAGGCGTGGACGAGAAGGAAGCCATCCGGCTGCACCAGGAGTACTACCGGGACTACGGCCTCGCGATCGAGGGCCTCGTGCGGCACCATCAGATGGACCCGCTCGACTACAACGCCAAAGTCGACGACGCCCTGCCCCTCGAGGGGCTCATCACGCCCAACCCGCAGCTGCGCCGCCTGCTCGAGGACATCGACACGACCAAGGTCCGGCTGTGGCTCTTCACCAACGCCTACGTCACGCACGGGAAGCGCGTCGTCAAGCTGCTCGGCATCGACGACCTGTTCGAGGGCCTGACGTACTGTGACTACTCCCAGATCCCCATCATCTGCAAGCCGCAGCGGGACATGTTCACAAAGGCTATGAAGGAGGCGGGCGTCGAGCGACCCGAGGACTGCTACTTTGTCGGTGAGTTGTGTTTGCACCAGTCTATACACGTGACGCTTCAGTGTACTGACATACTCCTGCACAGACGACTCGTACAGCAATTGCGTCGGAGCGCAAGCATATGGCTGGACCGCGGCGCATCTAGTGGAGGAAGGGCTGCCCAAGCCTTCGGCCAAGGCCTCCCAGTTCCAGATCACGCACTTGGAAGAGCTGCGGGAGTGCTATCCGCAGTTCTTCAAATCCACCACTGCGTGAACAGCATAGACTTTTGGAAGAGTATAGACCAGCATCACCGCGGCCGCATCATAGACCCGAGTAACCTGGCCCAGCGCCTGAAGATAATTGTGCGAGTCAACTGGAAGAAATTGGACAGTCTTTGCGCCTAGGTAGAGTTAAGCAGAGGTAACATAGATAACCCTTTGTCAAAGACATGCACCTTTTGTTCGTTTGTGTGTATACCCGCAGCGATCCCCGGTAAGCTGCCGCCGCCTAAGACCCGATTCAAAGCAAGTACACCATAACACCATGCTGTGCGTGTGAAAACTCAAGATCCCCTCCTCACCACCACCACCACGCTCAAAAAAACCTCAAGGCCGCCGTATACTCCGGATGACCTCGTCGAGCCTCCTCATCGTGGCCTCTTTCTCCCGGACCGCCTCCCGCCGCTGCTGCTCGGCGACCTTGAGCTCCTCCTCGAGCTCCTTGATCGTGCGGTCCTGGTCCTGCTCGCTGTTCAGCAGGCCCGGCAGGATCGACACGAGGTACTCGATCTGCTGCTCCTTGAGGATCAGGTCCCGCGCGAGCTCGAGCTGCGACGCCCGGAACGCGTCGCCCGGGTGCGCGTCAATCTCCTTCTGGTCCTCCAGCCCTGGTTGTCCGCCCCCCGGCCCTCCTCCTCCTCCTTCGCCCGCGGCCTTGACCGCCGCCGGGTTGATCTGGTCCCGAGGGCCCAGGAGCTCCAGGTCGTGGTGCCGGTTCAGGTAGTGCACCGACGCGACCATCTGCGTCGCCAGCTGGTCGACCGCGTCCTGCAGCTGCGTGAGGCGGTCGCCCATCTTTCTTCTGAGTTGCTTTTCCCGCGTGTGTGCCCTTCTTTCTTTGTTTTGGGGTGCGCTCGTCTCGGCTGATTCGTCTCGCTGTGCTCCTTTGGCGCAGGGGTGGGTTCGTTCTTCCGCTCGATTGGTTTCGTTGGGTTTCGGGCGGGCGCTGGCTAGCTAGCTTGTTTGCTGAGTGGCAACCGTGCTTGGGGGCTGGGACTGCCGATAATTGATGTACTGTGCTGTGGCGTATTGAACGGGAGGCAGAGGATCTGGCGAGGTTGCTCGTGGACGCTGGGAGCTGTGTGGTTTTCTGCGGAGGGTTGCGCCGGTGCGCGGAGCCTCGCCTGGTGGGTTGCGGCAGTGACGCGCACAGGGTCTTGATGCGCGCTTGTGGGGCACGGACTCAAGAGCTCTAATCCAACAATCACAGTCATCATCATATCTGACTTCTGCTGTGTGTGCATTTCCCAAATCTATTACCAAGCTAAATCCAATATCATTGCTATATCAAACAAATAAAAGAGAGACACACATATATGTGCACAATACGTTGGTTGGTAACCACGTGCCTCAACATCACAGAGCGCAGGAGGATGTCCCCATCTCAACAATAGACTGGGACAACTCTAGGACACATGGCCAATAACATAGAACTAGAGAAGAAGGCGGCGGTACGCCCAGCTGCACTTCTCCCTAATAACCACCACGATATCCGCCATACCCGCCCTGGTTGTTGTACCCGCCACCGTATCCCTGGGAGTAACCAGTTTGTTGCCCACTTATGGGCGCGGCGTTGCCGAGCAAGCCAGACTGCTGGCTCTGGTCCTGCCCGAACGGCAGGGTCGGCGTCAGAGCACGGTTGTAGTTGTTGCTAGGCAGGCTCAGGTTGTTGTATCCCGCCTTGGAGTCTGCCTGATCGTAGTACGATCCAGCCATGGGCTCGTGAAGACCCTTCTTCTCGTCCATCACGGAGCTGGTCACGGCGAAAGTCGTCGTCGACTCCTTGCCGCTACCGCTCATGAGGAGCGTGTTGCGGGCGTCGAGGGGAGTCAAGTCGCCCTCGGCCTCACGCAGCTGGCGCTCTTTCTCTGTTTGTGGGTGCACTGGTTAGTCTGGTGTGCGTTTGTACGGCTCGTGTGTTCCGAGAATTGACTTACCCATTTCCTTTCTGCGCTTGCGGTGGGGGTTCTCTTTGCAGCAAGCGATGAAAGCGTTCCACACGAGCAGGATGGCGAGGATGCCGGCGAGAACAGACTGCATGACAATCAAGACGACGCCGACCACGGTCTGCGTTGACTGCGAGATGCCAAACTGGTCGACAAAGACGAGGATGCACACGACAGAGAGCACGCGCACGACCTGGATGGCGATGTTGATGATGTTGGAAGACCGGCGCTCAAAGGGTCTGTTCCACAGGAGCATGCCCAGCATCAGCGCCTCGACGATGATGAGGCCGATGGTCTGGGACATGCCCTTGCCGTCCAGGGCGGCCATGACCAGGCCCTTGGACAACATGTACAGGATGACTGGCACAAAGACCCACCAGTAGCTCTTCTTGTACGACTCGTAGAAGAGACTGTATTTTACCCAGTGCTCCTTGTCGTTGTACAGCCCGGAGGAGTCGCCCTCGCTCTCCTTGAGCCTGCGGGAGAGCAACCAGATCTTCCAGGTGAAGAAGGCCAGAATACCGGTGAAGAGACCGAGGGTGATGCCAGCAGCAGTCTTGATTGCCCACGAGTCACCGTGGGTGAATTGGTAGACCGAGTAGAGCACCCAGATACCGTAAAGGATCATGATTAAAGACGTGATCGAGCGCGCAATCGAGCCCCAGTAGTGCTCGCGGAAGCCCTTAAGAGACTCGGGGAATTTGCCCCAGATCGACCAGGCCTCGAGGATGACCTTGACAAGCAGCATGCTGAAGATGATGGCGGCAATGATGATGGCGGTGATGAGCATGACCGTCATGAAACTGTTGGCTGAGGGCACAGCCAACTGCTTGACGTACGCCTCGATACCAGAGACCGTGGTTTCGATGCCGGCTGGCTGGCCTGCGCCGGTCGCGTTGCCGTCAGTCGTGCCGTTGACTGAGGTCTCAATCTGCCGGGCCGCAAGGGTGAGAATCTGATGGACGGCCCTCTTGAAAGGGGGCGACTGAGGGTGCCCGGTGGTGCCATCAGGAAAGACAAGAGTGGTGTTCTGCAATTTCATGAAGCTATCTTTGGACAGGTCACCACCTGTGCTCGCTCTGAGGTTATCGATCGAGATCTGCATGCTGGACCACGGGATGAGGCCCATGGAGAACGCAAAATTCTTGGTGAACCCGCGATAGACCGGGGGTAGGTTCACAGAGACCATGCCGTACGAGGCAAAGGACTGGAAGACGCCCATGACCTCTGTGAATCCGGGGCTCGTCGTCCCTGTGCCGCCGGCTGCCGAGGCACCAGCGCTGGCGATGCCGGCACTGGCTGCTGACACACCGCTGAGAATGAGAGCTGCTCCCGCGATGCCGGCCGCCACGTAGGACACAGACGGCACACTCATGGTCTTGCCGTTGGAGACCTGGGACTGAACACAACCAGCCTCGACGCCGGTGTCCATGTTTGTCAAGGTGACGGAGGCGAATGCCGCGATGTCGGGGACCTGGAAGGCGATGTTTGGGATCATACTAGCGGCCTCGGGAGGGATGGCCTGTGTGCCACGAGCCGAGAAGTTGCCGGCGGGGACTGGGCAGAGCTGCTGGACAAAGGTGGCCGGGTCGCAGGGCTCAAAGGTCTGCGAGTAGACCTCCTGGCCGTAGGCCGAGACCTTGAGGGTGGCAGTGACGTTCTGGACCTTGTTGCTGCTGCCGGCCAGGTCAAAGGTGACGGTCTTAGCGCCGGCATTGTACTTGATGTCGACCTTGTCGACGCTGATATCGGAGGTGCTGTTGCAGTTTTTGAAGCCGCTTGTGCTGAGGATGTCGTCCGCTGCGGCCCCGGCAACAAGAGCCGCGGACCAAAGGACGGCCCTTCTCAGGTTCCACCTCGCCATTTTCGGTACTGTGATGTCGGCTTTCTGGTAGCTCGTAGAATTCGAGATGTGTTGCGTGTGCTGCGATTTGTTCGATGTATGAAATCTAAAGAGTGATGCTGGCAATAACTTTGAAATGTCGTCGATGTCGCCCCTATATGCCGAGATTGCTCTGTTTGTTCTGTTACGAGATGGGAAAGTTGGTGGAAGTTGTCGTTGAGGAGAAGCGATGGTCGGAAAGAAAGTCGAGTGTCAAAAAGCCAAAAGACGGTGGTCTGAACGTCTGATCAAAGACGGCAGCAGGATCAACCTGGCTGCGAAGAAGAAGAGTAGCGACCCGAGAGTGCCCGTGCCGTGGAGGCGTTGCAGACTGTGAAGTTGTGATGCCTCACGAGAGCCGGCGTGATGTTGTATGATGTTGCAAAGGAAAGACGGAGGACAGGGTGGTGTCAGCGAAGAGAGAGGCACGGGAAGCGAGGCGCGCGAGAGTGGGCGCAGGATGGCGTAGCCGCCGGCATGGGGTGAAACACGTCGTCTTGGGGTCGGCGACGGGGCAGCCCACGATGGTGAGCGAGGGCGTGTAAGTGCGTGCGAGTCCTGGTGGTTGGATGGGTGGAGCCCGCAGTTCGGTTGTGTCTGGCGGCAGAAGGAAAGAGAGGAAAAAGAGAGGCGGCTGTCTCGTGTGCCGTCAGAAAAGAAAGACGGGTTGACGAGAGGACTGGCAGGCAAAGAGGTCTTGTTTCCTGCCTGGCCGATGCATTCATTACTTGTCGACCGAGATGTCCCAGGTGCGCATATCTCGAGCAGGCCCGCCTCAGACAGGGCCGCCCTGCCTCTTGTCGAATACCTAGGCACAGGTGGAGACACCCTCGGACGCCCCTGCCGCGCGGGAGCATTCCAGTTGCCAACCTTGACCCGCCCTGGAGCCCTGGACCAGCTAGCGCGAGGCGCTGGCCCCACCCGCGAAACCGTCGCTTCCCCAAACCCCTTGCCCGCCCCACGTCCATTGGCTCTCGCTCCTTCCGCACCATCAGCCAGCGGCCCACGGGGCTCCTGCCAAGCACCAGACAAGTCAGCCCCCTGGGCCCTCGCCTGGCATTCCTGTGCCTGGCTGGGCTCCCTCTGTCTCCTCTCTCTACGCTATCGTACGGAGTACCCAGGGCTCTCTCTCTCTCTCTCTCTCTCTCGAAACAGCCTCTGCACACGGAACCACACGTCAGTTGACTCGCCAAGCGCAGAGTGTCAGGCTGCTCGTGGAAAGCAAGGCGCGTAGAGTTTGCTCTTGTTTGTGCTTACGCTACTTACCCTACTTTGCTTGCTCGCTCGCCCTGCGTCAGACAAAGCAGCCAGCCTCCAAGTTGCTTCTTTGTCCCAGTCCCCACTGGCCAGATGCTCGCCGGCGCAGGTACCACCACCTCCCGTCACCTCGTTCCGCAGCAGTTACTGCATCCAGCACCATGGATGGTTTTGCATAAAGTTGAGACCCTCGCAACTCGCCCATATGTCTGAAACCCCAGGACGTGGAGCAGCCGCGCGATTGACATCACTCGTTTGGATTCCCCGTTGCGGTCTTCTGACCGACCAGGCTCGTCGTTGATCTTTTCTCGTGTCGCCCTTTGCGTCGTCGTCGTCATCAGATACCTGGCCACAGAGCCATCAGAGCCGCTCCCTTCCTGCTCTGTAGCTATAATCCGCCCCCCTTATTCCCCATTCTCCAGATCCAAAAGTCTATTTCCCAAATGCCAAGACCACGCGAGGCTGGGAAACTGGACGGGCCAGCTCCCACTTGCACGCTTGAGTCAATGCAGACCTGCCGATCTCAGTGGGCCTATGCCTGAGCCCTTGTTGGCACGACCTACTACCCAGATGAATAGTTCCTGATTGCCCCTGATGATCCCCATTGTTATGTACCCAAGGTAATACGCACACAGTAGCAAGGACAAAGGCACTTAGGTACCTGAGTGCAGATAACATGTGCATCCTCCACACGGTACCTGGATAACCTGCACGCTTCGTATTCTGAGAGGATACCACCACGTGAACCTGGGACCATGATCGCCATATTCCAAGTTACATTCCATGCCGCACATCACTATTCCAATCGTGGCTGTGGTCTACCATAGTATGTCCGGGGGGTCACGAAGCCCTGGACCGACCTGCTTGCCTGCCTTGCCTGCTTGCTTCCTTGCCTAAGCAGGCAATGTACATAGCGAAAGGCCATTCATCGGCCCATCGACGATCAGCAGAGCCTCGATGTTGCCGCTGGGTTTTGTTAAAAATAATAATCATCGGTGCTGCGTTCATACGGTAGATGCCGCGGCAGATCGTCTTTTTGCATGGCACGGCCTCATCAAAAGCCATCCACTTCCACTATTCCCTGCGTACAAAATACCTATTTTCAGTAGCACAGCCTGCTGGCTGGGCACTCATGTGAAGATAACTCCGTACCAGGGAGGCAGCCAATGGACACGGAGGACAAGACGAGGAGACAGGATAGGCGCTGGCCAGAGCTCGAGGCCTCTCAAAGTTAGAATTGCCAACCACTCGACCCACGACAAGGAGTCGCTCTGTATTCCCGTGAGGCATCAGAGTAATTCAGGGCGGAATGCCTCCACAGCGACAAGGGGCATACACATCAGAGTAGGGTAGAGCAGCGAAGTGACCGTCGCACAAATGAATGTCTATTGGCAGGAAAGAAATGGTATCCAGAAGCACGCGAGTGTGGTGATCAAAGTAGTCCAGCTTGTGGCCGGACGTCCCGACAGACGGCCAGGTGTCCCCAACAGCACAATGGGGAATAAGTACAATAAGCCTGAGAGAATGGATTTGCCGTGCCTTGCGATGCATCGCACCCTCCCGCCGAAGGACATGTCTAGAAACTGTTGGTATTGCGCCAGCAAGTGTTGTTCAACCCAAAATGTGAAGAAAAGTGAACGGGGCCGGAACGGCGCACAGTACCCAAGATTGCAAACGTCAAGACCTGTTTTTTGTTCTTCTTTCAAGTCGTCATCTTAGCTTCATCCGGGCTCCGGGTATCGTGATCGTGTTCATGTCGTTGCTGGGCTGTGGAAACGTAAAATGCTGGAATGGGACCACCCTCTATAGAAAAAGGGGTAGCGCCACTCGTCCAGTCAATGACCTTCCCCTCTCATTGAGCATAGTAGTGCATTTGACCGTGCTGAGGCGACCGCGAGTACGGAGAAGCAGACCCGTGGTGGTTGTACTGTGGTATCGGCTGGGGCATCGTCTGCATAGAGGGATTCACCATGCCATTGTTGTAGGCCATGGGCGGTCCGGAAGCATCTTGGATGCCGAGAGAATTCGTCTGGAAGTCCGGGAATGCCTCGACATCTGGGGCAATCATGTTCATATATGGGTCCCCAGCTCCGGTAAAGTGAGGGCCGCTTGTGACTGGTACGTGATAATGTGCCTGTGGCAAGCCATGAGCAGCCTGGGCTAGCATGAGCTCTGGGTTTGAGCCCAAGGATGTATCTGTGTAGTATGACGGCTGCACCTGCTGGGAAAAGGTCGACTGCGGCATCATCCCCAGCCCGAGATGTGGCTGGTGATACGGGACATCGCCAGCGTCGGGCACCATCATGAAGTTCCTAGGCGTGGCGAAGCTTCCTGGCTCCTGTTTGATCTGGTTTTGCACCGGTGGGAAAGACCCATAGTTGTGCGGAGGGGCGTCTTGGACAGGACTGATAATGGTGTCTGCATCAAGTTCCTTGACAGATACGAGACCAAGCACTGGCAAACTAATATGCTCCATGTGCTTCGCAAGGTGGACCGTGAGCTTCTTCCAGGTAGGGAAAGTCTTGCCACAGAAGCGGCAAGGCTCGTCGGAGGGCCTGTCGGGCGTCTCGGTGTGGCATTGCTCTACCTTTAACCAAGTCGGATCCGAAACACCAGCCTTCTTGATCTGGGTTTTGGTCTTGACTTTGGGCTCAGGGAACTTGTGCTCGCGAACGAGGTGCTGCAGAAAGTTGTCCCTCCTGTAGCACACATGGCGGCAGTCGTCCACATCACACGTCCACCACTCGAGACGTCGATGGCCCTCGTTTTCATGTCGGACCCAGTCGGCTTTTCGCTTAAACATTTTTGTATCTCGACAGCGGTCCCACGTGCAAGTGAAAGGCTCGACATCCTCATGGACGTGCTTCGTCCAATCCGACGGTTTGGTAAACTTCTTGTGGCTGAAGCAGAGCTGGCATTCGAACTGCGCAGGGAGAGACGGTGTTGGCGGCAGAGGTATGCCAGGAGGGAAATTCTCACTACTCAAGCCATCGAGGGGCCCGTCGCCATCCGACGAGTCGGGCCCACGTGGATCAGCCCGTGGCTCCAAGATAACGGCAGAGCCTCCGAGAGTCATGCACATGCCCCCGCTAGGGCACCTTCCCAGATTTGTGAGGCCCAGATGCTGTTTCTTGAGGTGAAGCAGGCGCTTGTACCTCATTACCATGGAATGGGCGATGCGGTCCACCAGGTATCTGCTCCTGTCATGGATCTGGCCGTCTTCATTGGCCAGGGCCGGATTCAGCCGTATGATGTGTTGTTTGAAGCCTTCCATGGTGGGTATGATGTCTTCAAAACTGTCGGCTTCGATCTGGGTGTCGTCCTCATCGTCGTCACCGTCGTCCTCCTCATCGTCAAGTTCGGCTTTGGGCTGGCCTTTAGCAAGCTGCGCGACGGGCGGTCCGCCCTGTGCTTTCAGAAGGCCAACTAGTGCACTTGGGCCCCCAGTCCGGCTGCCGTTGGGGAGCTCAGATCTGCTACGAGGCCGCCGGAGTGTGTTCTTGATGGGTGGCACACCGAGGGCGCTAAATCCGCCAAATGGGCTCTTAGGCGACGTCACCGAGGCAGCGCTGACCGACCCATTACGTGCGTGGTGATTGGAGCCGATTGCAGCAGCCCCAGCAGCCATCCCGAACAGCGCGGTGTTGAGGCTCGGCACCGGCTTCCTGTCGAAACCCCAGCTCGACGTGCGTGATGGTGGCGCAAGGCTGTCTTTGGACTCGCGCCGTTCGGGCTGTTCGCGGTGCTCCTGATGGTCGATCGGAGGCTCAGTCGCAGCAGCTGGCTTACGCTTGCGTTGATTCGTGCTGGTTTTCCGGACCAGGCTTGGAATCCTGGAAATGATGCTGGGCCGACGCGTATGGTTGTCGCGGCCACTTATTGATAGCTTTTTGAGAAAGTTGCCACTGACTACTCCTTCGACATCAACAAGGCTCGGTAGACTGCGGCGACGAGTGCCCCAGGTTGCCGCTCTGGAGACGATGGAAGCACTGTCGAATTGCTGCTGGAGTCTCGCCATCGCCTGAGCCGCGGTTTCGGGAACAGTGCGATCATTCTGGATCTCTTGCATGCGCAAGCCTGACTCCCACGGCAGGGTTTCACGCATGATGCGGAAATCCGTATCGTTAGCAGGACCACCGCCTGCCGTGTTATAGTAAACCTGGCCTTCTTGGTGCCGGTTCTCTGTGCGGTGGCCAAGAGGGATCTCTTTTGATGAGACATTGTTGTCGCCTGGTTCCGATGTGTCTGGGGCCTTGTTGATGTAATCGCGATCGACTGAGGCGCCGCGTGATCTCGATATCCATGCTTGCACGCCCAGGTTCTTGTCTGCCACCTCGCGCTCCGTAGCTTGTTGGTTGATGCTCTGCTCCACCTCAGCACCTGATCTTAGGGTAGGCGCCAGCCCTTGGCGGCCAGTGGGGGGAGGAGAAGAATCATCGCTGCCTTGTGCATTCCGCGAGGCGCCGGACAAGCTATACGCATCGCTATTCTTGGCGAAGTCTCCAGCAGTGCTATGGGGCGCACGTACTGTCAGTGGGCTTCCAAGCGTGCCGGCAGGGTACTTGGTCTCGTGCGCCCGCGCGCCAGACTCCCACTCGGAGACAGTCACTTGCGGGCTGATCATGGCGAGTGAAGCAAAGGGAACGGGGTTCTCATCTCCAGACCAACCTCCGTCGTTGGTATCTGGGGTCAATTGTGGTGCAGTCTGGCTCGAGTCGTTCGAATGCGGAGCGGACTGGTCCAGCGAGCGGTGTGGAACGATCGGGGTCACAACAGCCGAGTGTGCTTGTCTTGAGGAGTCAAACACCCCAGAGCTGTTGTTCATCAGAGGGGTCTTGTCCGGGCTGATGGGGTAGCTTGCAGCCTGTGGTGGCTGAGCCGCGACGAAGTCCGGGAAGGGCACGGTGTCTTCGGCACCGTCGAGGTTCAAAAACTCGTCGCCGAGGAACGAAGGGGTACTTGCGGCCCCAGGGTCGTTGAAGCTGGCACCATAGAACTGATCGCCGGAGTGGTCTGAGAGGAAATCTCCGGACAGGCCGAGGCTCAGGGAGGAGTCGGGTGTATATGACAGACCGTCGGGCGATGCCGAGCTGCTGAAGGCATGCGCGGATGAGTAGGGCGACAGCAAGTGTGAGTCTGCGGGCGTGATCGGGTGGTTGAGGGTGTTGTGGGCAGCGATGTCGCCGGGCATGTGCGAGGGCGCGGGGCGGGGCTGCTTCCGATCGCCGTGGGCAGGGTCCAGCGAGCTGGTGAAGGCAGTATATGAAGAAGCCATGGCTGTGTAGGTCGGGCAAGGGGCGGAGCGGTCCCTTGGGGGGGTTAAGTATGGTTGGTCGCGCAGGATGCCTCTGGTTGCGCCGTGCCTGATAGCCAGTGCCAGAGCCTTCTCAGTCGTGTCGCATTGTCTCGTCCAGCTGGGCCGTGGAGGAGCGGGGGGGCAGGACGCTGGCGGGTGGCCGTATGGAGCGCACAGGGGTGAGTGTTGGCGATGGCAGTGGTGCAAAGGAGCAAGGGACGTGCGGTGAGTCGTTGAGGAGAAGATCGAGCGCGCTGCCAGGTCGCGACTGTCTGCGGCGTGAGGAGGAGGAGATGTAAGACGCAGGAGCATGCGTGGGCAGAGGATTGCAGGTTGCGACAGCGTCTAGTCAAGTCCAGGTTCAGGTGGGTGGACTGAAGTGGCGGGTGGAGCACCCGTGTACTTTGGGCAGTGTGGGCGGGCGGGCAGGGCTGGGCTGGAGCAGGAAGGTGCGAGTGGGCTCCCGGGACCTGGCCCCGACAGTTGGTCGGGTCGGGTGCGAGCTGCCTCTCCCTTTGGCCAGCGCCTCGCGGCGGCGCTTAACCACAGCAGATGCCGTTGGTCTCACGGCATGTACCTTGCCTGGGTAGGGACTCTGTCGCGAGGTGGAAATACCTGCTGCGCCGACTGCACGGCCAGCGAATGCCGTCATGGGCCCAGCACTGCTTTTCGGGGCAGCCCGCTAGAGGGGGCCGTGCAAGGCCAGCGGCCAGCCGCAGACCTGGTGATGGTGTCGACTGGCGTCGGCACAGCCCGCGTGGAGACGGCGTTGTCGCGAAACGGAGACCACCTCAAGCTGCCCTACGCAGTGTCACCAGCGCTGTGACTTGGGATCTCTCCCCAATGTCGTCTGATTCCGAGGGTTCAGGCGAGCCTGGGGACACGCTGGAACGAGCTGTGCTGAGGGCCAGCACCCCACGTCGACTCGGGAACAAAGCAGGGCATTCATGACTGATAGACTGAAAGACTGACTGACTGACTGCCTCGTGGCCGCCTCGGCAGTGCGCGCACCGTCTTTGGCGGCCGTGGAGTCTATGGTGCCTTACCAGCAGCCTCGGTCACACTTGAAGCGACGGTCTGCCCACTGCGAGGCGTTTCTCACACAAGGGCCGCTTCCTGCGGGTGGGCCTACGAGGCACTCTTGCTCCGCCCACCACCACCACCACCACCACCCTGCCTCCACAGGCGGAATGGCTTCCATCTCGTGTCAAGTCGTGTCTCTGCCCATCTCCATATCTGCACGGGAGGCCCCTCAAACAAGAGACCACTGACCTCATCGTTGCGAGCCGGCATCTGGTCCAGCTGCTAGGATACGCCATCATAGCCTGGCCCGAAGCGGTCGAGACAGTGACGTGGTGCTCACCTCCTCGCGCGGGCGCACCACACGGCCGTTCCGCGAGCATGCTGTCAAGTGGGGTGGCCAGAGAGTGCCCGGCAAGCGTACCCGCCGAGCTGTGGACATGGCACGGGAGTCCGCACAGCTAGGCTCCAAAGCATAGCCACCCGTCAGAAGCTTGTCACGAGTACGCTCCGAAGCGTACCTGGACACACACTGCGGGGACCGAATGGTGTGCTGGCGCACACGAAATGGCGTTCTGGGAACTCCGGGCTCTGAGCTTGCTGTGCAGCAGAAGCTTGACCGATGGTGCATCGAGATGTGGAACGCATACATGGCAGGGAGAAGACAGATAGAGACGGCGACCAAGTCTCGCGAGCCATAGACGACCTCGGATCTCTTGCATTGTTCAAGTAGGTCCTGACATTGAGGTACGTACCTACTTTAGTTAAGGTTGGACACCACAAGTCGAGCTCTCCTTGGGGCTTCGTTGAGGTATGTACCGAAGTAGAACCCCCCGTCCCCACTCTCCGACGACCCCAGATCGCGACTCCACTGCACGGAGCCGGCCGAACCCGGCGTCCGTGATCCTCAACCGCAACAACCACCATTCGCCGACCCTCCACTATCCGCACCGCATCGCCGGCGTCGTCGCGTGAGCCCTTTCCCAGGCCCGCGAAGAGTGCGGCCCCGAGATCGCAATCCAGCGTGCTCACCAAAGACCCCAACGCCCGCCGATGCAATGTTTCAGGTGAGTCTACCGGTCGTTCCGGACAGCCGTCCGCGGGGAGCACGGCGACTCTACTGATGTTCGTGGGCATGCTGACATGGCCCGAACTTGCTTGACTCGGTTCAGCCCGGCGCCGAAGACCACTTCCATCTGCGGATGCACCGCGCCCGCTCCGTGGTCCTGACATCGCAGGAGTAAGTACCACCCGCTTCATTGACCATCACACGGCATTGAACCCCCCAAAGCTTCCTCGCCCTATGACTCTATCCTCCGGGAAGGAATAAGCTCTTAGAGCTCGTGCCTCTTTGCACCCATCACACCCACACACACACTCTCTATCCCTATCTGTGTCTCTCCTACACTCACACACACATTCCCGTTCCTCCGACAAAACAGACTCGTCGAGATCCGCGCCGCCCAGCGCACCTTTGAGGGCGCCTACATGCGCACCGCCCTCTCGCTCTTCTCCTTCGCCCTCATCGTCCTCAAGATCTTCACCTCCGAGTTCTACACCATCGGCGCGCTCTTTGCCGTCTACGGCGGCGCCGTGCTCGCCTGCGCCGTATACCGGCGGTACCAGGGCAACCGGCAGTTCTTCACCGCCACCGACACCGGCTCGGGCGAGGTCTCCAAGCGCTTCCGCACCAGCGGCAACACGGTCCTCATCATGACGGTGCTGTCCGTCGCGGCGTACGTCGGGCTCGTCGTGCTGACGTGGCAGCTGGAGTCATAGAGGCAGGGACATCGAGAGAGACAGAGAGAGAGAGAGAAAGAGAGAGTTATGGCGGCCGCGATATCTCTTTCACGGAGAAAGGTCTGCGCGGTTGGTCGCAAAAGGCGGAAAGCAGTGAAAATCGGGAATAAGGTCACAGCGAGGAAACGTTTGTAGGGCAGAGGGTTCTTTGAGTTCAGAATGAGTGACTGCAACCACTGGTGGTTCACGGCATAGGGGACAGGTGTGAGACGTCGCTCTGGCCGGCCGCCCCCTTCATGGGAACTCGACATGTCCGCGGGCCCGGGATGATTTTCTAGTCAAATGTAACTGGCACGCATGCGTATCTTTCCTGACCGCTTACTCCTCTTGGGGCTCGTTGACGAGGCGAGGGCAAGCACGTGCGTGCAACGTCTGACCGGGCGTAGTGGTGATAGCGGGGGTTCCCGTCTTGCCATGCGCAATATCCACGTCACGATCTGCGGAAACTGGATAGGAAGGATATACGCCGCTTCACCTCCCAGTGATCGCGAGCGACGTGGGGCGACATCGTCAGGCTCGCGAACTGTATCGGACGTGGATGTATACAGAGATGCATTTATATCTTCTTAATCCCAAGGGCCCATCTACTCACGCTATGAAAAAAAAAAAAAAAAAAAAAAAAAAAAAAAAAGAGAAAAAAAAAACAGACATGGAGCTTGTGTTTGTTCTGAAACGGAAGAATCCTGTCGCCTTCTACCCGATGACACCCACTCGCCATGTACCGGTACTGGGATACGGTATCTATCTCCGGGGAGGTTCGTCCTCTGCGCCGTTAATCCGCCAACACCCAAAGTCAAAAATCAAATTGAAACTATCGGCCCGCCGTATACTGGCCGGCCCCGGACCCTGCCGCTGTTTTCCCTTGCCTCCGCTCCTATACCATCTCGCCCTGGGGCTTGTTTTCTGTCTTATAATCAGTGACCATGGCCTAGGTTCTGGCTCGCCAACTGTCCGTGGCTGCCTTGCCGTCTGACTTCCGAGTGCTGCTGCGGCGGGTACGGGCCCTGGTGATTCAGGTACCAGGACGATCCATACCCTTCCATCGGTCTCTGCTGGTGATACGGATACGCCTGCTGTTGCTGCCACGGATATGCGGGCGCCGGTGCGCCGTGCTGTCTCATACTTTGCGTCATAGAGCCTTGTGGATGCGCGGATTCGACAGGCGAGGCCATGGCGCTGTGGTGGGCGGCTGATCCGTAGATATCGGAGCCCATCGACGAGCGGCGGTCGAAAGGTGATCGGTGGTGTGCTTCAGGTCCAGCGAGGACAACATACTGCGGAGCAGAACTGTCTTCGCTGCCATACGATAGTGTCCGCGGCGAGTGGGAGTGCATGGCAGGATCCCAGTCTCCTCCAGCCCGAATGCCGCCAGTACCCGTAGCCAGGTCATCATGAGGGGTAGGCCAATCGGTCGGTTGTTGGGTCACCTGCATCGGAAAGTGGCCATAGCCAATAGACGGCGATTCACAAGGGAATTGTTGTTGTTGCTTCCAAGGCTCTGACTGGAAACCTGACCTGGCCCCGTGGCCAGGACTCTGAGGTGCTTCACTGGCCCAAGGCCCCTGCCCTATAGGATGTCCGAGTCCGTTCGTGTCTTCTGAATTGTCTTCTGAGAAGTCAATAATGGTCTGCTTGCTACATGATCACCAGCCTAGGGGACTTACCATGGCAATCCGCCAATATCGCGCTTGAACCGTGGTGTCTCAACACTGGTGGACCCATGCTCTGGCAAGGCGGCATACTGTATGATGCCGAGTATTGCGCATGAGTCGGTTCAGACTTTGTAGGAAGCTCATGCTGGACGGCCGGAGACGAGGAAGTCGATCGTGCTTTGGAAGATGCGATGGCGCGGGCTTTGCTTTTCGTTGTTGGTATGCCACTGCTCTTGCTCGTCGCTGATTCCGATGGAAGATCGATGGGCTGAAACTCGCATTCCCTCTTGAGTTTTATGCAGCTCTCACATCGCCCATGAGAGTTCTTGCTGTCCACTTTGCAACGGATCTTCCTTCGACGGCAGTGCCCTAGTCATGATTATCAGTCTGGCAGCTCCAATAATCGGTGACGTGACAGAAATTAGCAGAATCGAGTGAGCTTACCACATGCCACAGATGACCTATGGTAGCCAAGTTTGTTTCGCGCCTTGTTGGTCCGAGGACTATTCTGTTCATCGGGGGTGATCTACGCGAATCGATGGATTAGCACGTCGCAGGACCAATGCGATGTGCTCGATCAAGTCTGAGCACACCGACGTGTTGCAAGCACTCACTTGTGGTAGGGGCAGGCTGGAAGACAGGTGCGCCAGCCCATTTGTGTTCGAGGCGTGAGTGTTCACGTGCAGGTGAGGTGGCCTTCCTTGATCTGACATGCCGGATGCCTTCGGCGGCACAAGCCCTCTAGAGACCTTTTCCAGTTCGACGTGCCTCTTTGTAGGCTGTGGCTTTTGATAAGCCGGCACAGAGATAGCCATGAGGTCGCGTGTGTTGGATCTTTATGCAACCCAGCCAATTCAGCACTCTGCCGCTGTGCTGCGCAAGTTGTTTCTTTGTCACGTCGCAACAGGGTGAAAGCCTGTGCAAGGTCCAAGTTGGGGACACGACTGGGCGCGCAGAGATAATCGGTTCAGGCCCAACGAAGGTCGTACAGCCTAAAAGCTGTCCGTCTCGTGGCCAACTCTTGCTGCAGGTGAGAGATGGTGATCCCGACAAGGTCCACTCGGTGTGGGCGTGGCCGTTGAGGTGTGGCCAAGACGGAGCCCCAGTGGGAGATTCACCGGTGAGGTGCAGGAGTTGCCTCTTGAGCGGCCGAGATGCTCCTCAGGTGCGGTATAGCTTGCTTGCCTCGTCCGTGTAGAGTCCGTCACCAGAAAGGCGACCTGGAGTTGTTGCAAGGCGAAGAATATGACGAAGGATTATCGATTGTGAAGAACGAGAGTGTCGATAGTGTGATTCAGATTGGTTGTAGTTGCCGTTGTCTCCGAGTCAACCCTGAAGGATGTCAAGCGATTATTGACAGGGGACAACGGCTCGCCCGAATGGAACTGGGCATCAAGGGCTTGTATATCATAGACGCTGGCTCGCACGTAGCGTCCGGCACCGCAGATCATCTGCCGGGGATCCCGCTCTGGATTCGTTCGAGCGTGTTCCCGGGGGAGTGGTCCAGATCATTGGCAGGCACAAGCAGGCGCAATGGCAAATGGGCAGTGTCATTTCGTAGCGCCAGCCGATCCCGTCACAGTTGGGCCTGCTAGCGACCTTGACTGGCAGCGGTTCCAAAAGCATGAGCGCAATCATTTCCCATTGGGGACCCTCCATGCGAGCACGCCAGGCCAGCCCAGTCTGGGCAGACCGTAGCCTTCCTTTCTTTTCCCTCTCAGCATGAGACTCTCAGCTACTCGGTGCCCAGCCCTGTTGTTGCATCAGACCTGGTGCGCCAAAGTCACCCAACAGGGTGTATGTCGACCACGCGGCTGACGATGGTGTCCGCTGGCCGCAGACTGCCGCCAGGCGGATGCAGGGAGGGCAGTCCCGCCGCCCACCGCCATCGACGAAAAGGGTGTCCTTTCAAAGTTCTTCATCCGGGCGATCCCTGTCCCGCTAGTAGTTGGTGGCTGTTGTGGCCTGGCAGCTGGGACATTCACATTGCTGATGTCCGAGCTCTGGCCATCCGGGATCATCGTGATGATCCGCCACCGCAAGAGACTGACTGTTTACCCAAGGTAGTGCCCGCCAGGCAGGCATGGGTACGGAGTCGAGCTGTCGGCCTCGGTCGCGATGGCGCCTATTCCAGCAGAGCACATGCCACAGGATTCTTGGCGGCAATCGCGGAGTAGCAGTGGGAAACACGGGGTCGGTGTGCGCGGCCCTGGGTCAAGACAAAGCAAGCGACGGGTCCATTGTGTGAGGCGGACGGACCCGGGGATCCGGAAGCGGTGCTAGGACGTGCATTGGCGGAGTCGCTTCTGCTGGGCCTGGCACGGTGTCGTGGACTGCCGGGCGAGATCGACGACGACGTCAAGTGAGGCACTGGCAACTCAACCCTCGGGGCGTAACGATACAATGGAGTGGGGTGGGGGGAGCTGCCAGAAATCGGTGCCGCCCGAGTCAGCCTCCCTGCCGGCTTTCGACAGTAAACTTCCGGGGAAGGCACGGGACAGGGGGCCCCTCCCCCTGAGGTGCCTGTCTGTCCTTGACGAGCGCCTTCCTGTCCGTCAAGGCCGATGGGCACTGGCACTGACAGCACCGGAGCAGCAACACTTTCCACCAAGCACGTCGCCCATGCCGTCGACCTAAGAGACCGCATGGTAATTAGCGTAGCGACAGTGCAATCTTGTGGCCCCGGTCGAGCAAGGGGCCCTCCTCTCCAGGGCTGGCTGCCTCCCGGCTCGCCCCCCCACGGCGTCATGTCATGTCGAGAGGTGGGCATGTTGTCGAGCTTGTCAGACCTACAGGAGCCCCCAGTTCGGCTACCGTGACAAGCGAACTACGCGACCCAAAGTGGAAGGCCTGGCTGCGAAGGGCAGGGGCTTTTGTCTGCACGAGCCCAAAACTCCGGAGGACTAGGTTGTCTGACTTTGAGCCACACCCCTGCCGCTTCATCCACGCCACCGCACGACACTGAACAACGCGCTGAAGACCGGTCACCTGGGTGCGCAGGCATCTTCAGGCAATATTGCGCCCGCAAGACACCGCCAGCACCAGCTCATCTCGTCATTGTCGGTGTGGCCCACGCTGTTGGCGCCACGTTGGCAGCAGGGAGCTCGAGATGCCGCACAAGCCTCGCCAGGCAGCTCGGCAGCTCGCTCGGTACACATTTCAGGGACCTTGGATCGTCACAGGCACTCTCATCGGCCGGGGGCATAGCATCATCTCATACACCCCCACGCGCCAGTACGTCTAGTCCTTGTCCAGATCTGAGACACTGTAGTCTCTCGAGGCATCCTGATCTTCGACCATGCCCTACTCCTCCCACAGCAAACCCAGGGGGGGCCCCCTGCGCGCATGCACTCGAATGCTGCCATATACACCATCTTCGGCAGGGTGAAGAAGCAATGCGACGCAGGGCGCTTGAGCGCGTGGCTACAGATACCCAGCTTGGGCATCGGCAGAAAAGATGTTTGGCCCATCAGTGCTCAGCTGGGGACTCGGAAAGTTGGAGTGAGCGCATCTTACTCCTTCCCAACATGCAGAATGCCGCCAACACGACGCCAGCATTTAACAACTATGCTGATAGTCTCGGGCTTGTCCAGCCAGGGAAGTCAGAAGAATGCATGGATGCAGAGAATTGCAGAACGACGGACGGACTGATACACGACTGAAGCACTCCCTCACGGCACCGACTCTTGGAGCTTTCGATTGGGGAGCGGACACGGAGCATACTCCGAATGTTTCGCGCAAGTGAGTCGCTGTTGTGTCGATTCGAGGAGAAACATCATCTTGTTGGGCTGACCCCACTGGCCGGCCTACTTCCCTGTCTCGGAGACGCGCCGTGTGACCTGTCAGCATACTGCACTCTCAACATCAGTGGTACCAAGTAGCATTTCAGGTACTAACATGCTTCATTGACCTCAAACCAAGGACGATTCCGGCCCTTCCTTGACTCAGACCCTGCCACAATACGGGAATCTCGATGCTGAGCATGAAGCAAGGAGTCGTCGAGAGGTTTTCGAGCGTTCGCCATCGTCCTTGGCTTCTGCAGCCTCAAGACCACCAGCTCAAATAGGATTAGCAGCGCTGGCCGACCACCAGATTCCGTAGCGCGCAGCTAGAGAGGGCGCCCGCTCGGACAACCAGGCCAGTGGAAGGGTCGGCCCGTGAGCTCCATGCCCAAGGGCCGCCGCAGATCCCCATTGTTCTCGGACGCGAAATGAAGCGCACAGTGGACCCTGGTGATCAGGTCGACACAACGAGACCAACCCTTGGAAAGCGGACCTGCAGGATCGAACCTTAATTCACTGCCTGGTTCCCGGGCCACTCACGGCCTGCAGCCTCTCCAGATCACGAGCTGTGATGAGCCGATAAATAGTAATCATCACAATTTTCGCAGCAACTCGAACGGATTGTTGCGTCAACAACCAACACCATAGTCTTGCCAATCTGAAGGTCCCCGAGCTGGCTGTCGCCACTCTGCAAAAAGAAACACTAGTGAGATCCGCTCATCTCCCCCTTGGTGACGAGTTCTGTCCAGCTTACACGTACCTAGCAGTGTTTCTTTGAACGGAGCGTACCATTCTCCACGACATGTGTCAGCCAAATCACAGGCCAGCGCTCACAGCATCTATCGACCATATGTCGAGCCGCCCGCGCCTATTGGAAGCCTGTCACCGATCTCGGGGAAGGCGTCGCGATCCGCAGCTCGCTGTCGGTAACGTATTCCGGAGATCCGATTCTTGCTACCATACGCCACGGCCCTGGTCCACTGGTTTAATCACCAGCGTGCTTGCGCCTTATTTCTGGTCGTGAATCACTGCCACCGGTCCTACAACCATGCACCTGCCAATTCGTGAGCCTCCACAGCCTGGGCTAGTCACAAAGAGCCAAGAATAATGTTTCCTTACAAGGAGACGCTATAGGGCATGGCACACCTATCCGAATCTCCCAGTTGCGCCAAGCCTGGGCCGCAGAAGCCCATGGTACTGATGCGCTCTCGTATTCACCACAGAAAAGATGATCCTCCGTCATGAGCGCGCCATATGTTCATTCGGCAGGCCCTCGGCCCGCTTCGCTGCAGGGACTCATCGCATACATGGGAAATGCATTGCCGGCAAGCACTCGGTCGTGGATGTCCCCGACCGCCCAAGGCCACCCGTTCAGCTTTTCTGCACCAACGTGTGCCCCCGGATTCCATTGATTTGCTCAGCCCGGAAGCACTAGTAGTCAGCCGGTGGATGTACAGAGTTGACCGAAACACGCAGCGCAACATCTACCAGGACCACCCCCCCCCCCCTTTCGGCCTTCGGGTTTCGCCCTTCAGGTGCGAAGTTTTTCTCCGTAATTGGCCGGAGACAAGTTCATGGAAGCGCGGAGTACGAATCCTCACAGCGTCACCCAGCGAGAAGAAGGAATCGCAGCCACTTACGCAATGGCAAAGAACGAAACGCCAAGATGATGCCTGGGAGTCAGTCAGTGCCCGACTACTTCGTACTCGACAGCAGCAGTACAGGGCTCTAATGTTTTGCTTTTTCCCCTGGCATCGCCCTGTGGAATACGCGACACTTTCTCCTCCTTCGTGGAACGGGGGCTCACTGGGCCTGGCTGGCGATCATGCTCGTGTGCCCCCAACCACGTTACATACTCTGGTCGCCAACCAGCCTGCCTGAGGCGGCCATGTCGACTAAGCCCTTATTGCACTCCCGCACCCGAATAGAGTTTCGGGTGGCATGCGCCACGAGCGCCGGGGAAAGCATTGTGCTGCACTTAGCGGATCGACGACGAGGGTTGGGCTTCCGCGGGGACTAGACTGGCTGCCTTTGCTAGATTAGCACGAGCGCGGGACATGCTCTCTGGCCTGCTGTTTGCTTTTTCCCCTCTGGTCCCTGGGTCTCCATCTCCGATACGAGGCAAGTTGATAACCACAGAAGAATATCGGCTTTCAGGCGGATGGGGCCACAAGCACCTAGTTCACGGCGAGATATGACATTAACTCTGTGATGTACTGTGGGGAACGACAAGCCACACCCAAGTCGGGCTGAAGAATCCGCCCACCGGTTTCAAGACAAAAGTGAACTCTCTTTTTGCACTGGCAAGCCTAGCCATGAAGCTAACAAGGGCCGTCCATTGTGGGATGGACGGACCCTTGGCTGTGTGGCTGCCTCCGGACCGCTGTCAATCACGCATCTCGTATGGTGTTGGGTCATCCTCCACAGCATCTGGCTGGCCCGGTGAGGCCTAAGTGCGGCCGTAGCTCATGCGGCCACTGCGCTTAAACTAGGTACTGTTTGGCTTCCTCGGACTCCAAGCGCTGAATCCAGAAAGTCCGACATGCTTGCCCTCGGAGAGTTTCTGATGTGGGCCAGGGGGGAGGGGGAGGTTAGGTTTCGATATTGGGAAAATTCATGCGAAGCCACTTGTTTGTCCGATAAGTTGTTACGTCGTGCTGTTTGGGTGTCCCACGGACAGCTCGCCGAGACTGTGCATCCATTCAGCGCTCTGCTATCGACGATGCTGTGACAGTAGTGGCAGAAACAAGGCTTGTCCTCAGACATGGCTGTTCTCGCTCGTCCCTGTCGGTGAACCTCCGTTGGGTGCTGGTCCTGGTATTCGGGCCTGGGCTGGCTGTCTCTCGAACCTCACCGCCGTCAAGGTTGGCTTATCAGATTCAAGGTGCCGGCAGCTGCCTCCGCTGTTGCACGGATCCCGCGCGGCAGCCGTGCGAGGGTCATGGTTCTAGGCTTTCCAGTCACTATTACTCTGTCCACGTAATCTACTGTCTAATCCTTGTAGGGATGGGCGTCAGGTCCAACGAGGGATTCCCAGGCCATGGTCGAGCTCCTGCCTCAGTAAACTTGCTAGCGGTTCTCGCCGCTTCCCGCCCCTGATTGGACCTCTCGGGACTGCCCCGGCCGCTGATAATCTGCAAGTACGATCCCCAAGGCCGCATGCCTTTGCGACGACGGGCACCAGTGGAGAAGCACGATTATTCATACCGCAAGGAACAAGAGGAGAGAGCCGACACTACTCCACGTCGGATACCACATTCCCGAGATTCCACCCTATGGGCAGCATCTTGTGATCGCAATGTGCATTGCGGGACCAGCGCTGCTGAGACTAGGCCGCCGGGGGTGACTTGGACACCTCTCCGTCCCGCTGTCTGCATGCTGCACCGATCGACGCTAGTAGGGTCGGTAGTCTTCATCTGGGATCAGCATGAGGATCATCGCTTAGTGGTTGCTGTACGCCTGTGAGCAGGCGGGCGCGCCAGCAAGCAAACTCGGTGTGCGTTTGAAGCAAATCACCTTGCTGCTCGGTAATCTCCGTCACGGGGACAAGCACCGATGGAGTTGCGCCCGACTGGGCTAGAACAACTGGTTCTGGATTTCCTGTCTCGTCTGGATCCCGTTAGGCATGGGCAGGAGAGAGGGAAAGTATGTCGGTGGTGGTTGTTGTTGCTGTTGCTGTTGTTGCGGCATTCTGATCGTGTCGTTTGTGCTGGTATTCCCGACGGTCGCGGCCACCGCCATCGTGGTCACCTGGACACTGTTGCTTTTTGGTCTGCTCGCTATACTGGAGTGGTCGCTGGGCGGATCGGCATCGTGCCTTTCGACGAAGGTCGTCCGGAGAAAGGTTATGAGGGCATCGACGTCGGCTCTCGTGGTCATCGCACCGATGCTTGCCCGCACTACGCTGTGGTGGTGGACAGGGTGTTAGCAGCATGACACAAAGGTCTTGAAGAACAATACCGGCGCGGAGAGGCAGCTCCCGACGTTGCACGAGAGTGCCTCCTGGTAGTGCCGTTATCGACAGGTCGCTCTTGCCCAGACTGGTCGCTTGCGCGACTACCCGCTCTGCTAGGAATGTATGAAGCGAACAAGGCTCTTATCGGAGCGCAGCAAATCAGTGTCAAGATGGCAACTCACCCTGTCGGCATCCTGTGCAACACGCCTGACTCGTTGCCGCATATGTGCCCTGCTTGGACAGCTCGCTGGATCATCCAGGGTTCGTAGCCGAGGACGGCGAAGATCCCACCAGGGTTGCAAACGCCTAAGATGGACCGTGTTAGTAATTTCTCGTCCCAGCGCCGTCTCCTTGCTTCTCTTAATTCGGTTGACAATGTCGAACACTCACCGCCCGATCTGATGAAGACGCGTGCATCGTTCGCGAGCTGCTCGACCTCCCTGTATGGCACGTACTGTCCATCCCAAGTGAGAACATTGAACGCCACCGCTGACCCGTAATTTGCAGGGTCTCCCGTCACCATTTCGGCACTTTTCTCATCATCGCCGCCATGATATACGCGGCAGAGCGGCCGGCCATTGGGATATCGTAGAAGCATCAGTCCGCGCCGCATCCTCATCGTGAGGTAATGCGTGTGGTCCGATATTCGCTCCATCGATATGTATAACCTCATATGGGTATCGATTGCCTCCCCGAGCGCCAGAATGTTGTGAAATGGAAGTGTCCCATCCTCAAGGCCTTCGTGCAGCTTGTCGCCAGGACCCTTTTGCCCTTTGGACCGATGGAACACGTCCCCGATTACGCCGACTGCCTGGACAGTACCACCGCCAAAGTACCGCCGCAAGCTCAGGATATGCCCCGAATGCCGACGGACGACAAGAGCGCCAATATCCGGGAAGCCGAAGATCTTGTACATGGAGATACAGGTGAAATCGGGCGCTCTAACAGGATCGGAGAAGACGCGGCGCATGGGGCAAGTCATCGCCAGCGCTGCGGCATCCAAAAGCGTGTATGTATTCTGCATATTGTCCGTCTGCCGCATGTGTCCTGCCCACTCGAGAGGGAGTCGCCGGCCTGTGAGGTTCGACTGACCCGGATACGCGAACAGCCCCAGAGAGCGGTGGTCGTGCCGATTTATCATAGCAGCCTGCGGATTTTGCAGCCACTTCTCAACATCGGCGTCGCTTTCAAAACAATGAGCCTGGCCGTACGCCAACTCGCGGACACCGACCAGACTTGTATGGCAATCTCGGTGATATCCATACCAGAAGGAGTTGGAGCGCGTCTTTTCTCCAAGATCTCGAAAAGCCTCCGCGACCAGCTTGACCCCTGCGGTGGCATTGCCGACGAAGATGAGATCGAAGTGCGCGGGATCGGCTCCCAGAAAGCTGAGCGTCTTTTTTCTGACTTCATCGACGATGGCCCCTGAAAGCTTCGCCGGCGAGTTCTCTGAATGTGGATTGCCGTATAGGTTCGTCAGCATCTTCTGTGTGAAGGCTTCTATCGCTGACTTCGGATAGATCGTAGCGCCGCTGTGGTCGAGATAGACACCTGAAGTGAGAGGTTCGTGGCTGGGTCAGTCATCGTGCTGCTTGGAGACAATGGAGAAGATGCTTCTATGTAGCCTCTTCGACATGCTCACCACTGCTCATGTGTGGATATTCCACGGGCCTGATTTTATCGACATCGTCGTTGTAGGCTTTTGCCATTTTGCTGTACGTGTTCCGAGCCGAATCCAGCCGACGTAAGATGATGTCTAAGTGAACCACAGCTCTTGCCGAAATTTTGAAAAACAATGGAGACAGTCTCGTCCCTATTGAGTATAGGAAGCGGCCTGGGGAAGAATTAATCACGTCGCTACGAAATGTTTGCGGGTAGGAGGTCTGTCAGCGCGGCTTCCCCTTGCTTGCCGAGCAGCACAGCCTGCAGTAGCGAATACTCGAATGGGTGGTCAGCCGCCACCACGGCCGGCATATACCGAGTTCGCGTCGAAGCCACGACGGTGGGACTCACTTCTCCCTTGATGGAGTGGCGGAATTGTCACTCTGGGCGCAGAACTCGAGGCAGTCGTTAAGGCTCGTTGGCTATCCCGCACTCTGGACTCGTGCTACAGTCAGTCTGGGCAGCACCACACACACAGAGCGAATGAGCAAGACGTGTCCTCGCCTTGGGACAAGTCTATATCTTATCCGGCTTGCAGGGCAACAAGGGGAGGATTGATGGTGACGATGGAACTGCAGTAGTTTATCGGCATTGGACCAATAGCGTCGCCCAAGCACTTGATCCTGTGCCAACCATACCCATTCATGCCCGAAAAGCTGCACGTAGATCGAACAAGTCCCCGCCCCTTTGGTCTTTCAGCCGCAGAATCGATCTCACATCGCAGACTTCCAAGAATGGCAATATTGCACTTTACGACCACGAATGTCGAACGCAGTGACCACGCAAGGGCGTTACCAGCATACAAACACGTCGTCACCTCCCTGGCTCTGCGAGGCACAGCACAATCCACGGGTATTGGTAATCATCAACTTCTCCTCTTTACGGAGTAGAATAGCCTCTTGTGGGCCACCATGCAGAGCTCTGTGAGTGGACATTTCTTGCGAGCAGGTGATGCAGAGACTAAATGCTGACCACCGACGGACGCCCATATTGACCGAGATGCGACACGAGGGGGGCTTTCCTTGACCCCCAGAAAGCGGTACTTGCCGGCAAACGAAGCTCTCGCAGACTGGAAGGGTTGCACAAGAGTGAAAATGTTCACGCAATCAATGCGTGCTTGTCCTGTGCCGAGCTTCAGCGGGTCGTCATGGTCGTCAACCTCCCATAAAGCCCTCGGCTTGAGCTGGCCTCAGGGACCGACCATCAGCCAGTATCGGAGCACTACCGTAGGCTTTTTCGTTCTTCTTTATTCTTCTTCTTCTTGTGTCTCAACAGCGTGGGGATGCATTGTGGAGCGGAGGATGCATAGCGTCAGACGCCCCCCAGCTTGGTCTGGAGTTTGCCTATATTAAGCCGGCGGCTGGCGCCCTATCACGGAGTAGCCGCTTTCGAAAACGTTGCGGACATGATGGTGGTGGTGCTGTGGAGTCGCTCAATCCTGACAACTAAATTTAGTTGCCGCGCGCCGGGCCGCCCATCCACATAGACTGCGGACCTCCACCCCGCCACTGAAAGAAGGATGTGTTCATCACATCACGGACACACGTGGTCTTTGATATCGTCCCCTGGCAAGTAGTTGCTTCTGATTCGGCCAAGGAGGACCGAGCTTATGCGTGGCAGAGTCTATTTTTCATCGGCACTTTGACGCATAAGTCTACCTACCTGTCGGTAAGATTCCCTTCACCCCTGTCCATGTGTACATCATTCTATATAGAAATTTGGCAGTATGAGAGTTGAACGCAGAACACGTTAGAGTAGCAGACCTATCAGGTGTGAATTGACCAAGCCATGCCTTGTTGCCTCATTCGCAGGGCAGCAATTCGGTTGCAATGAGAGGTCGAGAGAGCAAGACCACGGCCATGTATATTGCTGATGGTACGCTGTCCGCTTTGTTGGTGCAGATTATAAAACCATGCCCGAGAGTTCGCTGCTGGGCTGTCCTCGGGCGACATGTCGTGAAGGATCACACACTTCACACAAAACGAACGATCATCTTCAGCTATAGGGAAATTTCTTGGAGTCGTCATATTCTTTTATCCTGTCATTATGTTCTATCATTAACATATAGCTTGCGATCGCTATGTTCACCATCCCGAGTTCCATCCTTTCAGGTAACTTCTTCGCCAACTGCACGTATGAGCAGCTCTCGCCAGCTTAGATGAGCAGAGTCCAGGCGAGGACAGGGAGGACAGCAACGATACCGCCAAAGGTCGCCATGAGGCTGTTAGCGCCGGCGATCGGGGGCGGCGTGGTTGTGGGAACGACCGTGGGCAGGGGGATGGGAGATCCGGTGGGGTACACGGACGGGGTGCCGGACGAGTTGGAGCTGACGAGCTTGAAGTCGGCGCAGGAGATGCGCGTCTTGTTGGCAAAGTGGAAGACGAAGCTGCGGTTGCCCAGGAAAGAGCCGCCGACGTCCTGGTTGATGGACGAGTAGGGGTCGTGGTAGCTGGCGGTGAAGGGGTCCTCGGTGACCGTGCCAAACTTGCCGCTCAGGTCACCCGTCTGGCAGGTCGCGGGCTCCGCGGGGTTGCAGACGGGATCCTCACCACGCTTGAAGGGGTCAACGTGGGCAAGGGTGGCGGTGCAGTTGCCGCTGGGCCCAGAGGGCGCGACGTGCAAGTGGTACACTGTGATGGGACATGCATGTTAGCAATTGGGCCGGAAGACAGCGGAATGCTGGGAGCTGGCTTACTGAAGGGGCCGCCCGAGGTGGGGAGGTTGGAGAACTTGACGTCGAACTGGACGCCGCGACCGCCGGGGCCGGCCTTGGCCGTGACGGAGCCCTCGACGTTGCCATCGAGAGAGCCGGCCATGAAGAAAGGCTCGGCGGGGAGGGTGGCGACGTAGGTAACACCGGCGGGGTTGCCCTCGACAACAGGGGCAGGCTGGAAGTTCTGGGCGAAAGCACCCGAGGCGCCGGCGATGGCCACGGCGGAGGAGATGTGGGAGAAGCGCATGGTGGCGGTTGTGTCTGTGGTGGTGGTGGTGGTGGTGATGGTATTAGGTGAGGTGAAGGCTGCGTGATCTCGTAGGACGGGCGAGCTTGAATGCTTTTATTATGAGCGCAACGACAGACTGGACACCTGAGGCAGACAGAGGGCAGAGGAACGAGCGAGGCCGATAGCTGAGGGATGGCGAGAGGGGAGAGAGGGCGGGCGGACAAACACAAGGCAGGCGCGAAGCAGGAGCAATAAGTACGACCAGGCAGGCACGGGCAGCGACCTGGCAACGGACTGGACGGGACTGGAGATGGACAACCAACCCGCCAACCTCGGACGGGATCGTCTACGCAACCATGGCGTGCGGTGCGACCAACTACCCAACTAGGGCCAAAGGAATGATGATGCCGCGCCCAGCCTTCCCTAGCCCGGCCCTCGAGTGCCGTGCCATGCCAACAACCCCAGACGTCGAATGCCAATCGTTTCCCCACCGCAGCCAGCCAAGCCACCAGCACCGTCGGTTCCTGGCCCGCCACGGCCTCTGCTCTGCTTACCTGCGACAGCGTTTCTGCCACGGGGCTCCCTCGCGTGCGCGCGCGTCCCTGCATGCCGCGGGATCAAAGGGCCGCCGCAAGCCTGTCACAGGTTCAGCAGCCGCAACCACCGCAACAGCCACAGGAGTCCCAGGAGTCGCAGGTGGTTTGCTGCCAGCACTATCGCAGCCACCATCGCCGGTGGTGACGCCGCCATGATGCCCCTGGAAAGCATGGCGCGTTGGAGGTGAACTCAATCTTGGCACGCCGATACCTTCCCAGCCAGCGTGCTGCAAAGAGGAAGCTCGGTTCCGATCTCCGCTCCCAATAGGCCTCGGATCTCCACGGTGTCCGCATCATCATTATCATCAGCAGCAGCAGCAATGCGACAGCGATCCTGGCCAGGGAACAGCCCATGCACCCACCCATGTTCGTTGCTGACAGGATCGCTGGGCGTTTGGGTTCGCACTGCTCGAAACACCCGGCCAACAGGATCGATCAGAGCAACCGGGCGCCAACCACGGTTGCTGCTTCCGGGCAAGCATTGACGTCGCCTGCCAGCATGTTGGCAGCAGATGGGCGGCTTGGCGCCTGCAGAGCCCAATTGTTTCTCCATCCCTGATGGCCCGTGTCACGTCAGCACAGCTTGGCACTATCGGCTGCCAGGCACCGCCTCCGCTAGAAATAGTGCCAATCTCCGTCGTGTTTCGAAACAAAACAGGTCTGCGCGCTAACTCTCTTGACAGCTGGATGGATCCGGTAGGGCTATCCAAGCAAGACCGCAGGCTTGGGATGCACCGAGATCTGACGAGTCTCTCTTCTGAAGAGACCAGACCAATCTCATCTGTGCTCACACGTCGTTAAAGTTATGGTCCCGCTGTCTCACTTCTCAGCCTGTGGAAAAGTGGTCGGCTACTTTGTACTCCGTAGAGTACTTTGTCCTGATGTTGGGACACGGCCCATGCACCATCCTGTGAAACGACTGTGCGCATCCAGACGGACTCCCTTCGTGTAGCCTCTTGCGCCTGGAGAACGCTGCGCCTGCCCCAAAGGCATCATTAGCTGGCTAGTCATTGTAGGCCAGGCATTAGTCTGTGAGAATGGCGAAGCTTCCGGCGCCGTCGAATATGTCTGAGCATTCGGCCATGAGCCATAGACTCGTGCGAGCCATGCTGTCCGATTGACAGACCTGGACAGTCTTAAGGCTTTACTGACGAGCCAACATTGGAGAAACGCGTCCACTCAGGGTAGCGGATATGGTCAAAACCCTCCACGGGTAGGTCCGGTGCGGCAGCGGGACATCTCGGCCATATGGCTTCACCCTCGCGAGAATTACCTCCAATGGTCGTTAGCGATTCCCCAATGCTTTTTCTTCGAGGGACGTCTTGGATACCATAGCCTGTGATATTCTGCTCTTGTATCACCGTCGAAGTCTCGGTGACACCCCAAGCGGATTTAGGCACTGGGTAGATCAAAATGAGAAGCGTGAAGCCGACGATACATCAGACTCACCGTCTGCTCATGTGATCCCCATGTGTCTTGTTCTTTCTTTCTTGAAAGCTTGCCGGAATCTCCCTATTCAAAATAGCACATACTTGATGGAGTTGGAGCGAATCGACAGGACCATTGACATGTTGGCCGGACACAACCTCGAATACCTTCACAGCCAAGAGTTCAAGGGGATATTTCTGGGGCCGCGTAACAACCGAAGCCGATACGACAACCGCGAGAGGCGTTGTGCCGTGAAGCAGAACAGAAGACAATGAGATAGAGACCGTCAGGTGCAGCGATGAAGCCCCACTCTACCCCTTTATTCCTTTTCATTTTCTTTTTTCAAAGGACGAAGTCTTACTACCTAGAGTATTGCTTCTGTGCTGGTGGCGAACGCCCTGGCATGTTCTGATGTACAGCGTTTTTGGCTCTGGGAAGCACGTTTGAGGGTCAGAAGAGCTGGACTCTTGCTCCGAACATGTGGATAAGTAGGTCATGCCGAATGTAGCCGACTTTCTTCGGGGTTACATTGGCTCTGTTTTCCCTTTGCTTTGTTTCTCTTTTCTTTATGGATTGGCGACATGACATTGTTAGTGAAAGAAGCGCGATATTCTCAATTCTCAAATAGTTGGGCTGGAGCAGTTTTTCCAAAGTCGAAAGTGGCCTGAAAGAGAAGAGAAGAACAAAAGGTTGAGGGAGAGGCTCGACGGAAGGAATGCAGCAAATCCATTTCTTCACCTATTTTGAAAAGACTTCCAAGAGCGGGAATGGTGGATAAGTCGCTGAAATCGCGAGGCAAGGACGAAAAATCACAAGATAAGATCATAGCCTATTTGAACTGCGACTAAGTCCGGGGGCCAATGAAGTTGATATACGAAGAGACGCAGGTACGTAAATACTGTCAAAGACTGTCCTCATCGCATTTTCTGATCAACAACGAGAATGAGATCGTGCTTTGCTGTCCCCTCAAGTATTTGGGACACCCTTTCCACTATACATGTATCTGTTCGCGTTACTCGAGTCTGCATGTGTGTGCAACCGCTGATTTCCTCCGGGGCGCTCCCAAGAGGACATAGGCCAGCACGATTCCCTCGCTTCGGTTTGGCAAAGGAACAGGGCCGTGGCGGTAGGATGTCTGATTGGCAACCTGCTAAGGTCATAACCGTTCTCCCACCATAATCAGCGTGTGTGTGTGTGTGTGTGTGATCCGAAAAGCAGGCGACTGTTTCCTCTCCTTGTCGTTCTCAAAAGAAGACAAAGACAGACACCCCCGTCCAATCGTTGCTGAACATTGCGCACTCACAACACCACCACCAGCCAGAGTTCGACCCACGCACATGATGCTATCCCAGGAAAGTGTCGAATAAATCCATTCGTTCTCTTTGCAAAAAAGTTCCATCTTTATATCACTTGTTGCCTGTCTAAGCGCTATGAGAATTGATGCCTTAGCTTTTCCTGAATCTCTAAAACACAGAGGAAGCCCTTTCTCTCTCAACATTCCCTGGGTATCATCTTATCTCATCTCAATCCAACCAAAAAATGTCATTACAGGATGTCAAGCGCCGGCCCATCCGGAATAGAAGCTTCCTCCCCGCGATATATCCCGTGAGGATCGAAACAGTTTCGATCGTCGTCATGTATATGTAAGAAGGAAGAAAATTGGTAATGGTGAAATATAAAAGGGCGGTAGCAGTAAGTGTGGTCTATAAGCGCCGGGGCTGGTTTGTCTACATATATACACATATGTAAAGACGGGGGGAATATGTAAAGGTTGTTCAAGTATATGGCAAAAAGGAGCCCACAGTCGGACCAGGACGAGCCAAAGGGCCGGGCGGCGCGCCGTGCGCTTGACCCGAACATCGTGTTCTGGCTGAGTGGGTGGAAAAGTAGGTTATTGAGAATGCCTTTTCGGCGACGGGTAGAGATCGTGGGTTGAGTGCCGCACTGCTTTGCGCTCCTCGCGTCGTGGGGCAAGAGGACGGTCTCTGTGGTTGTGGGTGCCATACCCAAAAGGTCATCGGGGTCGCTTCACAGCCCGGTCCTTTGCATGGCCAGGCGCATCATGTTCAGTACCGATAGACGGAAGCCCTTTCAGTCGCGCCCAAATCGGATCGCTCTCTCGCCCGCGGCATGGCTTTGCCAATCTAGAACATCCAGACGGCGACGAACATGACCACGGCAAGACCGACGCGCGAGGCAGTGCCGTCGCGGACAGGGGAGTAGCCGCTCGAGGGAGTCACGGTGGCCGCGGGAGCTCCGCTGCTGGTCTGTGCGACGCCGCTGGACTTGTCGCTGCCCTGCTGTGTCGATGCGGTGGTCGACGGCTTGACGGCCGAGGACGAGACGTTGCTGCTGTTCGAAGTGCCGGTCGACGAGACGCCCGTGGTGGTCGAGGACGCGACAGTCGAGGTGGTGCTGGTGTGGTCGCCGGAGTGGTTGTTGTCACCACTGTTGTTCTTGGCTATTGCATCGTTAGTCGGGCTGATTGTCGCACGGAGGGTCAATCATGGGCACTTTGCACTCACTCGAAGTAGAGGAAGTGGTAGTCTTGGGTGCCGGGGGTGTGGATGTGGTCGTCGGGGGCTCCGCAGCCTTCACTCCGTCCCAGGCGCCGCCGGTAACGGCATTGCGGTACCAGTTGGCCGGGGAGTCGCCAAGGCACTCGCCCATGGTCGTGAACTGGTACCCGGCCTTGCGGACCTGGTCGATCATGAAGGGGACCAGGCTGACGACTGTCTCCTGGTGGATGTCGTGAGACAGCGAGATGAAGGACGCCGACTTGGGGCTGGCAGAGCTGACGCCGCCAGAGAAGAGGTTGCGCGCACGGGTGTAGTCGCCCTCCCAATCCTTGGTGTCGAGATCATAGTTTGCCTGCGCCCGGGGGTCCCCTGGTTAGTAGGCTGAGCTTATTCGTAGAGCCTCATGTTTTTGGGACGCCTGGACTACACTTACGACATGATAACCCAGCGCAACAATGTCGTTCTCACAGCCGCGGTCGCAGGCAGTAAACGGCGGACGGAAGTAGGTGGGGAAGACGCCGAGGATGTCGGCAATGGCGATCTCGTTGTTGATGATCTCCTCCCTCCTCTGCTGGGTGGAGATCTTGTCAAAGTTGGCATGCGTGTAGCTGTGGCTGCCAATGTGGTGGCCCTCGTTGAACATCCTCTTGACAACGTCCCGCCAGCCGTTCTTCGGGTCCGAGATCAGGCCTCCCATGTTGTTGCCGTTGAGGAAGAAGGTCGCTTTGACCTTCTCCTTGGCGAGCGTATCCAGAAGCTGGCCTGTGTAGGTGTACGGACCATCGTCAAAAGTCAGGGCGACCTTGCCGGGAACTGTGCAAGACTTGATGTTTGGTCCATAGGGCACGTTGCCTAGCTTGGGACGAGCGACGTTGGATGTGTCCCGGCCCGGGGGAGGAGCCGCACGGCGGGCAGCCGCAAGGGCAGCATGGTCATGGTGGCCGCCCTGGTGAGCGGCGACCAGAGGGCTCGCGATGAGAATCGCCTCGATCAGAGTGAGGGGCAACATCTTGATGGTCACGGCGTTGGAGCAGGTCGAAGGATGGATGATTCCCGAACGGGCCTCAGAACCATGCGCTTCGGGGACCTGAGGATAGATAAAGGCGAACATATGCGCCTGGAGATGCGGCTCCGGAGCCGGGACGACTCAGGCAGCCTTTCTCAGCCCTGAGCCCTGCGTCTGACACGAGCATCGTGGGCCCGGCCAAGGCTGCCGGTCAGTTGCGTTGTGGGACATACCCCACGCGGTATTGGAGCCCCCTAACGCACCGGGAAATGAGATGAGCGTCAGAACATGGGAGACTGCACCGTTGTGGTATGGAAATGCGACGAGCCAAGCATTGGCGTGCTTCTCGTTCCTGCGCACGCCAGGAACCGCCTTTCCACAGAACCAATAGGCGTACCCGCCGTGGAGGGATCCCTGGTCGTATGGACCATCGAGGGAAGACCCATGCAGGTGCGGAAACCCGGACGTGGTCGGTTAAAATCCGCGTGTGGCGCTACTGCACGACTACGCAGGCTTCCCTCCCGATTACTACGTGCAGACTCGACACCGGCCGCGCTTGTCAGTCATCGTGTCGACGGATCTACACGGGACAGAACATACTCCGTACTGCTCTGTCGATCGCAAAGGCCCCGAGACAGGCGGGCACGTTCGAAATTGCTCTGGGTCCTCTTGTTGGCGCTTGTAAACCCGGGATGCGTGCCCTGTCATGCAACATGGCAGACGCTGACAGGGTTCTGGCAACATCCATTGTTGCACAAGTGACAACTCCTCCGGGCCTATGCTCCAGTTTAGGTCTGTTCCCCGTTTTTTCCTAGCAGTGCCTCACCTCCATGGTGTGATTACTGCTTATGCCCAGTCCGTGTCTAGCTGACGGCCGAGACTCTCTCTCGTGTTGCGTCCCAAGGTGGGAGCGCTCGCCAGGGACGAACAACTCAGGAGACGTCCTTGAGATCCAGGGCTTTGCACGTTGACAAAGTGCAGTTTCTGAAGCAGCTCCGCAACGCAGCATGAATGATCCAGTCAACCAGTACGCTCAGGCCTCGCTGATGGATGCCAGACTGTTGGCTCTGCGTGCTCGACACGGGAAAACTCCATCTCGAATACGGGACCTGTAGTGGCCCGCTGGTTAGCGGAAGTAATGATACGTACCTTACGGTAATGACCGTACCGATCTGATACCTCGCCTAGGTACTCCATCTGAGAGACCCAGTTTTAGGTGCTTCGCTGGTGCAGCTGACCGTGTCTCACTTTCGTATCGACTTAAGATGCGCTTAAGACAAGTCGAAAAAGCAAGTGTGGAGGAAAACAAGACGAACATTGAACAAGCCGGAGCACAATCTGTGGCGGCTTTCTTGCCTGCTTTGTGATGGTGCAAAGTGTACTCCCAAATTTGCTTGGTGCCATCCGGTGTACCGGTACGGTAAGACAGCATCGTGGTGAGCGTGGGCTCAATCGAAGCCGTGGAGCATCCTGAGAAGCTGACTCGGGCCTCCTCACACGATCCTGCTCACTACCTGCGGGTCGGGCGTGGGCATTGCTGGCGGCCGGATAGCCGACCGTACATCCATGTCTGACAGCATAGGTACTCCATACGGAGTACCGGTAGTCAAAGCGTTTCCAATGCTCTGCAGACGTGCAAATTTGAATCGTCGTACTCAGAAACAATTGTTAATTGAATGGAATCACGTTTGCACAAGGCGTTGATCGTGAAGATTGAAACAGGCGAGCACGCCATCAGCTGAATGGAAGTCGACGGCGGCATCCCGCTCATCCTATTTTAATGGTCCAATGAACTCTGTCAACCACGCCGGAGGCGCCACGTGCTCGTGTGCCACGCTCCTTGTTGGTGTGTGAATCTCAGCCACCATGAGTAAAAAGCAGCCACCCCCACAGCGCAAATCCACGAGCAGTTAGACTCTCGGAAAACGGGTCGCACAGCCGGATATAAGGATGAGTTGTGAGTTCTGAAGAGAACGAGGATACTATTGATGAGCTGCATGACGCCTCCAGCCACGTCGAGTCGTGCTGTGCAAATACCCGGAAAGCATCGAGCACTGAGAAGGACACACATCTAGAAGGGCCTGTTCAAAGAAGTCGCAAGTTGTCATGGAGTGTTCCGCCCGCGTCATGCCTAGCATTAGTGAACAAGATCCGTGCTTCTGTAAGTTCGTGAGCTGCTTGTTCGTGATCATCGTTCCACTCAGTGCTCGGTCTGGTCCTCGAGAATGTCCACGGAAATCCTGAGCCCGCCGGGCCAGACCAGAGAACTGCTGCTTCGGGTGTTGCAATACAAAAGGTGACGATGGCCGAAGAGCAATAGTCTGGACTTGCGATGTCGAAGACTATAGCACGCTAATAACTGCGGCTACCCGCTTCAGGGCAAACGGCCGGAGCGTGGGCAAGCCTCTCCGAGTCAAGTCCAGCCCAGTCTGCTTCTGTTCCCCGGCTCAAAAGAACGCCATCGAGCATTGATTTGACGAGGATATGGAGGCGTGGGGTAACATGCCGTGACAATGTTGAGCTCGTGCTTGACCAAGTTGCGCCCCGATCGTGTACTGGACGATGAACCACAACTTTCGCACGACGAAGTTTGCGGCTGTGTTCGCTGGCCGCAAGCCTCCTGCCTTATATGTGACGCTGCGCGTTAATTACAGGTGGAGATTGGACGTACTGGCATTGGAGCTGAGGCTAGAATAGCAAAGAGCTGCGGCGAGGTTTCCGCTTCGTGCCGCTTTGTACCTGCTTGCTCGGGCAGCTTCAAGAATCACCCAGTAGTATTGAAATGATCGCTATACAGAAATTGAAAGGCGCGAGAGGTGCAGCGAACATGTCCGGTACGGAAACGTGACGAAGTTTCATCGTGGTAACAGGTGCCCTTGCGCCCAGTCGTGGGTGCCCACCTCGCGTGCAAAGAGAGGCAACCAGAGCAGGCGGATCCTTGCCAGAGCCAGACACGAGCAGCGCTCCGCCAGCAGTGCTGCGGCGAACTGGGCGATGCATTGCACTCGGGCAGCCCGCCTCTTCTGGGTTGTCCAGAGTCGGTGGTGGAGGGCATGTTGCCGAAGTGGCTTGAGGCGCAGTGGCCAGCCCCGCGCGCATTCTCGTCAGCAGAGGACAAGCAGGGATACGGTGCACATGAAGATTAGAGTGCTTGCAGGAGTTACGATGGATGCTAGGTCCTGAAGCATCACAGACGCGTCTTCTGCCGCGATCGTAGGTTGGCCCGTAAGCGCGGGGCGGTAACGGGTAGGTGAGGTGGCGATCACTCAGCATCCGGCAGGACAGGTCCTGGGGCGCACGAGGGACACGGCCGACGACAAGAGAAGGACAAGACGTGACCATAAAGCTTGGTACCAGTGAGGCTGGGCATGGCGTTGCCAGACCCGAGTCTGGGTCCTGGTGCCAAGGTGCAGACTCGAACCTTGGAATGGAAGGACTCGAAGGCAAGGCAGGGTCGTGCTCGTGGCCCCGCACCCGCGCAGGGCAGACCTCTGATGATGCAACACCCCATCCCACACAACCGGACAGCAACCACGGCCCTGGGCGAGGCCTCGTTCTGGGCCCGCGGGCTCCTGGCTCCTGACAGGCCCGCGTGTCATCTCTCCAGTCCTGTTTCCCAGTCGCACCACTCCTTTGGTGCAACAACTTCACCCTCCTGCAGAAGCTGCTGCATGTTCGCTCGCTCTCCTTGCTGCCCATTCTTTGTCACCTGGTTGTCACCCTGTACGACGGTCTGCATGGTGCGGCACCTCCACCTCTGCGAGCACGCCAACCTCCAGCTTGTGGGCGCTTACAGCCAGCTCGCGTCCACGCCTCATCGTCATCATCGCCCTCAGGCCTCTGTCCTCAAACGCACATCCGACCACCAACAGCCCCAGACGCCCCAACCGATCCGAGCAACCTCTTCTACCTCCCACTCCGGAGCGCAGCTCGTCGCAGCGACAACCGGCCCTTCTGTGGCCCCCAACCAGTAACGGTTTTCAAGCCAGCCCACCTCATCTTTGGCACAGCCTCTCGCCAACGTCAGCCGCACGCTATTGCTCCTTCTGCTCCGACGCACATCACTCCCCAAGGCTCGCTCCGAATCCCGCTCCAAGGGTTCACGACACCTCCCATCCAACTCGCTCGGCCCATTTCCGAACATACGAGCCGATTCCGGCAACCCGGAACTTGCGACAACCATATCGCATTCGTCTCGACCCCGCGATCCCGCAAAGACGACTCGCCGTTTCTTGTCTTTGTGTTGCCACAAAACGCCGAGAACCTGCGAGGCCTGCAGCCAGACGCCTACATCCCCTCTCGCACGCACAAAATACGAACGCGCATAGAGTAGCTGACCGGATAATTGTCGCGCTCTTACCCCCCGCGACGACTCAGTCGTCTGTCCCTGTCCGGACTGCTTACGCCATGGATCCCCGTGCTCTTGAAATTGTCCTCGATACAGCTAATTCGCTGTATGCGAGGGCAAACGAAACGAGCGCACACCCTACGGCTGCAGAGAGTCGGCCAGCATACTTCAAGGCCATCGGCATCGGCTTGGCGATCGCCTCGGGTTGCTTCATCGGTGTCTCTTTTGTGATGAAGAAAGTCGGTCTTCTCAAAGCCAATGAGAAGTACCATGAAGTGGCTGGAGAGGGATATGGCTATCTCAAAAACTTCCACTGGTGGTCCGGTATGATCCTCATGATCCTCGGCGAGGTCTGCAACTTTGGCGCCATGATGTTCACGGATGCTATCCTGGTTACTGCGCTCGGGGCACTTTCCGTGGTGATCACCACAATTCTCTCCGCCATCTTCCTCAAGGAACGTCTTAGCTTGATTGGGAAAGTCGCGTGCTTTCTGTGCATCGTGGGTGCGAGCATCATCGTGCTGAATTCTCCGGCAGAGTCAGCTGTTGCCAACATTCAGCAGATGCAAGCTTTCGTCATTGCTCCAGCATTTCTAGCCTATGCGGGCTGTATCATCGTTGGCGTTGCTATCGCCGTGTTCTGGCTTGGCCCGCGGTATGGCAACAAGAACATGTTCACCTACATCTCTATTTGCAGCTGGGCTGGCGCGCTCAGTGTCGTGGCAACTCAGGGACTCGGTGCCGCCATCACAGCGCAAGCAGCAGGCAATCCGCAGTTCAACCAGTGGTTTCTCTACGTCCTTCTTGTCTTCATGATCGGAACACTATTGATCGAGATTGTATACCTCAACGTGAGTAATGTTTCCTGAGCTCTCCGATTTCTTTCCAGGTTCTGATATTCATCGTGTCACAGAAAGCCCTCAATATCTATAATGCAGCCATGGTAACGCCGACGTACTATGTCTACTTCACGAGTACGACTATTATTACATCGGCGATCCTCTTCAAAGGCTTCAAGGGCACGCCTATGCAGATCGTCACAGTCATTATGGGGTTCCTCACAATTTCTTCCGGAGTCGTGCTCCTGCAGCTGTCGAAGTCGGCCAAGGACGTGCCTGATACAGCAGTATTTGCTGGTGACCTCGACCAGATTCAAACGATCGCCGAACAGGAACAGCCGGAGACCGAACCCAAGGCGGACGCTATCCGTGGCGCCGCTGCGATCGTCAGACGTTTCTCGACTACGCGGCAGAAGATGGAGGAGGAAGAGTTTCGACGCCTGCACGAAGAGAAACAGATGGAGCGACTAGGTACGGTCGCCGAGGATGGCCAGCCGGAGTTCCACTGGGATGGGTTGAGGCGACGCCGAACCACTATCGGAAGCCAACATAGCCGACCAATCGCCACACCTCGCTCGATCGAGACGCCCTCGCACCCACCCCTAGGAAGGAGTCACTGGCCGACCGAGGATGAACTTGCAGAGGAGCGCGCGCGCGCGATGTCTCCTGCATTGTCTAGCATTGTTGGCACGATCCGCAACCGCGCTCGAAGCGTCGTACGTCCAGGACCCCCCGACTTCGGCCATGAAGATCAACCGCCACTTCCACCTCTGCCATATCAGCAAAGCCCCATGCACCCCATGCAGTTGACCGACATCAGTTACGGAGGAGCGGCCGGAATGGAGGCGGGTAGCGGCGCGCGCATACAGTTTGGCGACCATCATCGACCAACCACCGGCACGAGCTCACTGGCACCACCAACACCACCCCCGCATGGTGGCAACTATTCCGGAGCCCGGAGGCAATTCTCGTTTACGAATGTCTTCAGACGTCATCAGGCAGATGGTGCTCTTGAAGAAGCGGAAGAGACAGAAATTCACACGCTGCCGCCGGCTCGGCGAGGGCTGCGCTCCCGCGGCTACTCTGACCGTGCAATGCCACCTGTAAAGGACGCAACGGAAGAAGAGAGACTTGGACTCGTTAAGGGCGACTCCGCGTCGATGCCAGCGCTGCCTCGCTACACTGACGAGATGGAGCAAGCTGGGTACAAATATGAAGATAACAAAAAGCCATATGAGACATATGGCCGGGTAATCACAAGTCCACCCCGGCGGCCAAGCGATGAATCAGAGCTAGAGACTCAGGACTACGAAGAGAGCCGGCGAAGATGGGAAGACCGATCAGAGAGCCGAGGGCCTTCACCGAAAAACCCAGACGCGCGCAGCGGACCGCCAAAGAGCTCTGGTGGTTCTCGTGGCAACGGCAATGCGTACGGCTGATGGATCAGTATTGCCAGAACCTTTGGACGAAAAAGCAATGATTCGGCTGATTCGAGGTTGGGCAAGGCGAAGCACTCGAAGCGCCTGCCAAGTCTCGACGAACCTCGGCATGATATGAAAAGGAAAAGGAGCATAAGTCGGAATAGCATTGTTATGGCATGCAGGGCGTATTGGGAACAGTTGCATTTTTCGGATTTGGACGGACACTTGGATGGTCTTGCTTGCTAATTCTCGGGCTGGTGTCCTGTTTTTACCGGCGAACACGGCGTAACGAAAACGTAGCGGCAACAGTATATAGCCCAGTATTGTAAAGGTAGCCAGTATCAAGCATATGATACAGAGTGCTCATTATGCTCTGCACCTTAAGCATTGCGTCAAGTGCGATTGTAATGTGTGCTGGCATTTCTTGTATTGCTTTTTGCGACGTTGTTATGAGCGTCTCTACGGCCTAGGTCGAACAAGGATCGCTAGAATCACGATATCTCCCTCCTTCACCAGAATGGAAGAGTTTGTGACAGAGGCGAGGTAGGTAGCCATGATGGCATGGGGGACAAAAAGTCCGCGTAGTTCGGAGTACAACCGGAGCGATTGGCCTGTGCCAGCCGCTGCTCCATGGCAATCTCCCCCCACACGCTGGTACGGCCCGCTCCCCTCGACGATTTGTCCATCACTTTCAGAAACCGCCAAGGCAACACGACACGTAGAGCTAGCCCATTTGCGAGAAGTACTTTGTTGCAGTTCTCTCCTGGCCACTTCTTGAGTTGCGCTCCTCCTCTATACGCGGCCCATAAGTACTGGTGGCAGCGAATCGAGATGGCGAGAAAGCCCAACCTGCTACTCTGCTTTGACGCGTTCGGCACGCTGTTCCGCCCGAAGCACAGCGTTGCCCAGCAATACGGCGACGTGGCACGGCAGTGCGGCCTGTCTTCGAGGCTGCGCGAGGAGGATGTCCAGCCGTGCCTGATGGCCGCGATGAAGGCCGAGTCGAAGCGGAATCCAAACTTTGGGCGTGCTACGGGGTTAGGGGCGACGAAGTGGTGGACGAATGTGCGTCTGGTCTCTTCTCTGTTTCCTTTGAAGGCTGCGCAGCCTTGCCATGCTAACTCGACCCCTTCAAGGTCATCCACAACACCTTTGCTCCATTGCTCGCCGGCACCGGTGCAAGCATACCTGATGACCTTGCTCCCAGGCTGCTGCACCGCTTCGCGACCATGGACGGGTACACGCTCGAGTCGCCGGACCTGGTGTCGTCTCTGCGATCGCTCAAGGGGACGCCGCCGCCCGCACCACCTCGGACAGCGTCTGTAGACGGGGCGGCGAGTGGGCAGGGGGTACAGCGCGGCCCGCTGTACGACCAGATCGTCGTCGGCATCGTCACTAATTCCGACGACCGCGTGCCCGGGATTCTCTCGTCAGCCGGCTTTGCAGTCAGTCCGCTGCGTTATGGCACGGAGCTTGGGGACCCGGCTGAGATGACTGCCATTGTCGACGCGGATGGCAACGACCTCACCGATTGGGACATTGACTTCCACTGCATGTCGTATGATGTGGGTGTAGCGAAGCCGGATCTCGCGATATTTGAGGCTGCGGACTACATGCTCCCGCGCGTGCTTGACGCAAGGAGCACTGCTGCACTCTCGCACGCCGAGGCACACCAAGCGTGGCAGAAGATCTACGTCGGAGACGAGTATGCGAAAGACGTCGTGGGATCCTTGAGCGCGGGGTGGAACTCGGTCCTGCTTGATCACGAGGGCAGCGGCTCGGACACACACGAAGGACAAGCCATCCCGATCTTGCAAGACGTTGGGGAGACAACGACGTCCATCACGGACCTGTTCAAGGAGTCGCCTGTACTGAGTGTCCGCAGCATAAAGGATTTGGTCAGATGTCTTCGCGGATACTGATGAGCCACAGTGACAAGAGAAGCTGTGCTCTAGCTAGGTATTGCCAGTTACAGTTACGCAACGAACATCGTCCCTGTGGACCCAACTTGTGCCTCGGCCTCGATCTCAACCAGATACTCGGCTCCGATAAGTCCTGACACTACTAGCGTGTTGGCAGGCCGTACTTTGGCGCACCGGAACGCCCAGCCGTGGGCGGCGCTGACAGCCTCGCAGTCCTCTTCGTTCCTGATAATGATCCGGGTCCGGACGACGTCGGACATGGTTCCGCCCAGCCTTTTGAGCGCGCGCTCGATAATGTCGAGGACGGCGACGGTCTGGCTGCCCGCCGAGTTCCCACCGAGTACAGGGATGCTTGCGATAGGACTGTTGGCTGTTGTTCCTGATACGCGAATCAAGTCTCCTGTTCGCACGGCTCGGCAGTAGCCCTGCTCGATTGTCAGCATAAGATCTCGCACGCTCTTTCCCAAGAGAAAGTGCCAAATAACATCCTGTGGCGTTCGACTCACAGCAATAGCCTCCCACTTGTTCCCAGATGAGTATTCTATCCGCATGCCTGCCGCCAGGGCTTCTTCGAGCTTGTCGGATTTTGCCTCATCAAGGTGATGGGACAAGTCCCCCGTGACAGTCATGATCGGCGCGCGTCGATACTCGTCACCGCAGTCCCCGGAAATATCAGTCAGCGACTCCTGCGCAGTCGCAATCAGGGCTCGATCCTCATCGGTCAATGACACGGAAAACGCCTCGAGATTCCGCGCTATGTACTCGTCCGAGCCCGGCGCCAGCCTCGTGCCCACTATGACGGCGCTCACGGGCGGGAGATCGAGCACGACCCGCGTTGCGACAGCCGCGACGGACACACCGTGTCTCTTGGCCACGGTCGCCAGCGCCTCCAGTACCTCCTGGAAGACTCTCCAGCCGCCCGCCTGCTCAATGAAGCGCAGGTACTTCCGCAGGCTCCAGTTCAGACCCTGGCCGTCCGCCGGGGGCTCCGGCGCGCCGAGCCACTTCTCGCTGAGGAACCCGCCGAGCAGCGTGCCGTACGCGAGCACGCCGACGCCGTGCCGCAGGCAGACCTCGCCCATGCGGCCGCGGGTCAGGCGGCGGTCGATGACGGAGCAGGACACCTGGTTCGTGGCGATGGGGAAGCCCGAGTTGACCAGCAGCTCGAGGTGCGCGGTGTCGGTGTTGGTCAAGCCCAGGTGCCGGATGCGCCCTTGCGCCTGGAGTGCGCGCAGGTGCGAGAGGTTGTGCCAGTACGTGTCGTCCGAGTAGTCCCAGATGTGGTACTGCAGGAGCGCGATCTCGCCGCCGCCTCGCGCTCCCATGCGGGACAGCGCCCGGTCGACGGCCTCCTGGGCGTGGTCGAAGGTCTTGACGCCGGTCTCGGCGGGGCACCACTTTGTGAAGGCCGTGATGGGCTGTCTTCTGCTGTCGCTGCTGTCGTGGTACCTGCCGACGACGAGCTCCGCGTCGCCGTAGTGGTCCGCCATGTCGAAGCAGTCCAGCCCTGCCTCGACGAGGGGCCGCATGCACCGGGCGGCGACATCGATGTCGACGGACTCGTCGTGGCCACCGGCGAGCTGCCACAGACCGGAGATCATGCGGGGGATCTCGAGAAGCCCCGCCGCGATGGTGGTGCGTTCTGGTTGTGGCGGCATTGTCTGTCTGGTGGGGGGTACTTACTCCGCAGTACCTGCGATCCAATGTCGAGATCTAGTGTAACCTGAGAAGCAATGCCACGCCGGGGCACTGGCTGACATGTCGTGATGCCGGCGACATGGAGCGCAGGTGCGAGTGAGCGTGCTCCGCGCCGGGCGGAACGGCGGAGAAGTGGGGGCCATCAATGCATAGCTGCGGGGGAGCCGGCCGGGGTGCAGGTGCTGTGGTGCTCTGAACCCCATGTTGGCTCGGCTCGCCATTTGACCAGGGAAGCCAACACGGTCGCTCCTTTCAATCCGCCATGGGCAATCCGGCTGGCGCCTAGGGACTCGAGAGTATCCGCCCTCGTGGTGGTAAATGGTCTCCATCGAGACGATGGACTCATTGCGATCCAACGGCCGGAAAGTTACAGCTCCACCACGACGGTACGGCGATATAGCCCAGAGGCAAAGAAGAGAACTGCAATCACCAAGGGTACGGGTGCCATGAAATCGACCTCGGAAGCGCCGGCGCTTCGGGGAAACTCGTCCAATCAGCAGCAAGACAAGATGCTCGGGAAGTGGAGGACTCCGCGTCGAGATCGTCGCAGCTAACCAGCAGAACACAAGAGAGCGGGAGGGGGTAGTGGTTCCGCCGACAAATGCTTGATCTCTCTTGGCTGTATTTAAGCGGTCGCCTGGAAGCGTGCCGAGCGCCGGCATCTCATCGGCACAAAAGTACTCCACAACCGGGCCGTTTTGGCCTGCGCATATCGTCATTTTCTTGGATAGTCCCTCCCTAGCTTCCCCAGCTACTCCAACTCATCCCCGCGTACTCCATGTGGTGGCTACCCTCTGGGGTTTTGAAGATCGGCCAAGAAGCTGGGGCATTTCTCACTCTGCTTCATGCGATATTGTGTGCCGTCTGGTAGCCATGCAGGACGTTGGCCTTTTCTGCTGCCCTATATAAAGGTGTGTAGTTCCGGGGCATACTCGAGCTGAGCTTCAGTAAAACCCCCCCAAGCTTTCGTCCGGCTTATAGTCTATGATGGCTTCCTCCCAGATCATGTTGTTCCTCGCTGCCACGGGTTTCGCCGTGGCCCAGCAGGTCTACATCTCCGGAGTGTGGCCAGAGCTGCCAACGCAGTGCAGCAGCTGCTCCGACGCCCCGTCTGAGCCAACCTATTCCTTCACGCCCTTCTCCTTCACCCAGACCGAGACCACGCGGACTCCGTCGAGCGTCACGCCGGGCCCGTCCACGACCTATGCCCCTCCATATGGCTCTCTGAGCCATCTCGTGCCCGGCCTCTCGACGACAACCTGGGGCAATTGGGATCCCAATGCCACTGTCAAGGCCACCGACACCCAAGACCCACATGGGCAGGCTGCCTTCACGGCCCTCTGGGAGCGTGCGAACCTGGCGAATTTTACCTTCCGCGGTATCTACAGCACAACCGTCGAGCCTACGCCTGTACCCACGAGCGAGCTGATCCTCCCACCACCGGACTACTTCCAGCCCCAGGACTGCCGGAAGTTCCCCAAGGGCTTCGAGTTTGGTGTGGCTGGCTCGGCATCCCAGATCGAGGGCGCCGTCGCAGACCAGGGGCGCACGCCCACGTTGATGGAGACCTTTGGGTCCGTCAACAAGGACTATGTCACCAACGAGAACTATTACCTCTACAAGCAGGACATTGTACGAATCGCTTCGATGGGCGTCAAGTACTACTCTTTCTCGATCCCTTGGACGCGGATCCTGCCGTTCGTGTTTGAGGGCTCGCCCGCCAACCAACAAGGCCTTGACCACTACGATGACCTCATCAACTTTATCATCGAGCGTGGCATGGTCCCCGTCGTGACCCTCATCCACTTCGATACTCCGCTGCAGTTCTACGGTAACATCTCCGACACCAAGAAGGACCCGATCATCGGCTACTCCAATGGCGCGTATCAGAACGAGACCTTTGAGGACGCCTTTGTGCACTACGGCAAGGTCGTCATGACGCACTTTGCCGACCGCGTGCCGATCTGGTACACCTTCAACGAGCCGCTGCTGTACTGCGACAACGGCAAGAGCGTGGACACGGTCATCAAGTCCCACGCGAGGCTGTACCACTTCTACCACGACGAGATCAAGGGTTCCGGGCAGGTCGCCATCAAGTTCAACGACAACTTCGGCGTCCCCCGCGACCCCAAAGACAAGGCCGACGTCGACGCCGCGAACCACTTCAACGAGTTCCAGCTCGCCACGTTCGCGAACCCGATCTTCCTCGGCAAGGACTACCCGGACGCCTACAAGATGACGATCCCGGACTTCGTGCCCCTCTCGGCCGAGGACCTCGCATACATCAACGGCACCGCCGACTTCCTCGGCATCGACCCTTACACGGCGACCGTCGTGACCCCGCCGAGCTACGGCATCGAGGCGTGCGCGCGCAACTCGTCCGACCCGTTCTTCCCGTACTGCGTCAACCAGACCACCACCACCACGACCGGCTGGAACATCGGGTACCGCTCGCAGAGCTACGTCTACATCACGCCGACGTACCTCCGCACCTATCTCAACTACCTCTGGAACACGTTCCGCAAGCCCGTCGTCATCTCCGAGTTCGGGTTCCCCGTGTTCGGCGAGGCGGACAAGCCGAACCTATCGGACCAGCTGTTCGACACGCCCCGCAGCATCTACTATCTGAGCTTCATGAGCGAGGTTCTGAAAGCTATCTGGGAAGACGGCGTTCAAGTCAACGGGATCTACGCGTGGTCCTTTGCAGATAACTGGGAGTTTGGGGACTATGATGCTCATTTTGGTATCCAGACAGTCAACCGGACGACGCAGGAGAAGAGGTACAAGAAGAGTTTCTTCGACCTGGCTGAATTTATGAATGCCAGACTACAGTACTGAGATATAGTGGGAAAGCGATATACTTATCAAGAAGCAGTATAAAAAGGGCTTTGGGGTGGTTTGTGGCGTGGCTGGTGGTTGGACATACAATATAGTACACATCGACTTATTTCTGCAGCTTTCTGTGAAGACTTTACTTGTTGAGTGAGGACATTTTAGGCAAGCCGGAACAACGAAACTCATGGCTTACTTTCCATTCTCCAGGAACTCAGACCTCTGAACCTCTGGGCCTCTGGATGGACCTCTAGATCCAGAACCACCAAAGCACGTTCCATATCCGAACTGGGATATGACTCAATAGGGAGCCTCGCTCCTTCTTTTCCGAGCAACAAAAAACTACTCTTCCGTCACAGGAACCTAGTGGAGGATCCAATGTCTTACGACTGTCACTATGCCACAAGGACGCAGCGAAAATATCTTGCGCTGGAAAGTACCCTGCAAAGCACAGCCCAGCCTATTGCCTGTCCAGCTGAACTGACACCATGACGATCACTAGCAATCCTCCAATAAAGGCTTGTGGTCGCGCGCGGCCGCTGGGCACTAAGGTAGCACATGCATTATTGGTGGGTGGTGGCCGCCATTGACGGGCCGCGCCGTCGTGCGGGGCCGGACGTGTGTTTACCGCATCTGGCGAGACAGACATGGACCAATGCACTTGTGTAGACGAATCCTTTGCGTGATTGGCATGGTTTCCAGTCTGAGTGGCTGGCGTTCGGCTGTGATCAACAAAGTGGTTGGACTGGGCGCGCGTGAAGATCATCGGCGCTGCTATTGATGAGAGCTGCGACCTGCTCGACGACGGACTGGGAGACGATGTGCACATAAATAGCGTCTAAGTGGACAGCCCTCGGATCGTCCCTGTTCATTGTCCTCGCGTTTCACCGAAAAACATCTGCAAATCACGTCAGATCTCTTGTCTAGTGTGAGGCTCAGACTAACAACCCTTAGCACCTTGACTTAGCCCTTTCTCTCCCGATCAACACATCATGGCGAATGCACAACAGTTCATTGATCCCTTTTTCTTGCTCAAAAAGCTCGCGGAGGAAGATGCAGCCTCTCCGGCGCCCACCGCAGGGCCAGTCTATCCCACTTCTCAAGCCAGGGCTCACTCGGCGCAAGTGTACTCGAATGCTGTGGCGGGATATGTACCCGATCGCCCCAGTGACGAATTCTCTCCTCCCCAATCGTTCGGAAGCAATGACAACACGGCCGTGAACAGTGGCTGGGCCAGCACCGAGTTCCGCTACTCTGATCTGGTGGACCTGGAGCCAGGCTGGGACAATGACCCCAACTTCGCGCGTCCTGGACATGCTCCGAAAGGCGAACCACAGAGGCCATACGTCCCCACGGCCGACGGCGTCTTGCAGATCATCGGGCAAGGCACCATCGCGGTCAGGGCCAAGGTTGACGACAAGCTCGAGATCGAAGTCCACACCGACGAGCCGTCTATCGCCGACAGGACCACACTGGGCGTCAAGATCACCTCGGGCGAGGTGGCTTACTACATGCGCAAGAACGGCATGGAGCTGCCGCTGTACAAGACGCAGATCAAGGTCATCGAAGAGTCATGCATCGACGCCGGCATCGAGACGACGTACTGGCTCTCGATAGACAAGGAGAATGGCGTGGTCAGGTACGGCAAATACTGGACGCACAAGAATCTCACCTGCTTCGAGGCCACGTACAAGGGTCCCAACGAGAAGGGCGCCCTCGTCTGGATCGACGAGAAGTACAAGTGGCTCGCCCAGCTGCGTCATGTTGACATTATCCAGGATGGTGACAGCGACACGCCGCCCACGCTTGCCATCCTGCCTGTCGCCGTGGTCATGGACGAGTCCCCTTTCATCGTGTCGAGCGACTCCGTGACGCTGGCGCAGCTCGAGACGGGAGCGGTCACTGTGCCCGCCAACCTCCCCGAGGCGTGCCAGCGGCTGTACGGCAATGTCACGGGGAAGGAAATCATCCTCAACGATAAGGAGTTTCCCAACTTCACAGATGCGATCGAGATGAGCTGCCGGCGCGAGGACGGCTGGTGCCACAAGCGGCTCAAAACCAAGGCCGGCAAAGGAGACCCTGACGCGACCTACTTGCGCATCACACTTGGCTTCAACTACGTGAGTCTCATGTTGTCTCAACATCCCTATCTCGACTCCCACCGACGACTTGTCCGCACCAGGACATCTCCAATCCGTCTTCCTTACCAGAGACACATATTGACCACATGTCTTCACAGGGCGACTCCCCCGGCGTCCCGTACGTCCTAGAGATCTGGCCTCCGAAGCACTACTCGTCCGTGCATGACCACGGCGACGCGTGCGCCATCATCAAGGTCCTCCACGGCGAGATCAACGCGACCTACTACGACACACTGCAAAAGCGCAGGCCCGCCGTCATCGGCTCGCCTGCGCTCTTCCAGGAAGGCCAGATCACCTGGCTCAGCCCGACGAGGTTCCAGATCCATAAGCTTCACAACACGTCGGACCGCGTATGCTGCACGATTCAGTGCTACAGGTGCGTCTTTTGGCCCCGCGCCCCCTTCACCGATCATGAAACTCCTATAAAGCCCACAGAGAAGATTGGATGCCTTGGGCTGACACTGTTTGATGTTTGTGATGTCTCTGTACAGATACGAGAAGCAGGACAACAAGCACTACGAGGCGTTCCGCTTTCAGGACGGATCAGGCGAGGTCAAGGACTTCACACCTAACAGCGACATGAGCTACATCGCATTCCGGCAGCAGATGATGAAGGAGTGGAACGACATGATGTTTGGTGGTGGCGGCAAGTAGGCTGATGGTAGCAACAGCAGGGACAGTAAATGAGATTCTAGTTGGACCGGTGCTGAGTTATGCACTCCACTCGGTGGTAGACCCTACAAGTCCAAGAAAAGCAAGCCAGTGAAAGCGAATCACCTCAAGGGACAGTCAGGCTCCTACCACGGGTGGCTCTATTCGATGCGAGAGAAATCAGTGTTTTTGAACTGTCATAGGTTCCGAGGCTCAGACTTACTCGTCCATCCCAGCACCAGAATGTACCGGTGTCGGCTGTTTCCTTGGATGCAATGACCCTCAGCATGCCGGACACGCTTTCCGAAGGGCTGATCTGCCCCTGGACGTCCCAGCCGAGCTGCACGTCGGCCATGTCCCTGTCAATAAACACAGTTAGGGCCTTGCGCTATGAATGGCCAGAAGTTGGAGACAAATGCTACTCACGTCCGCACTTCTCCCGGGTGAAGCGCCAGGATCACAGCCTCCTTCTTGCGCGCGTCGCTGGACCGCTTCAGCTCAGCAGCCATGTGGCGTAGCATCTGGTTGAGCGCGGCCTTGCTGGCCGCGTAGGCAGCGAAGCCGTCCTCGTACTCGAGGAAGTTTGTAGTTGAGCCCGAATCCGACGAGATGAAGACGAGCCTGCTCGGCGGCCGAGAAAGGCTGAGCAGCTTCTGGGCGCAGATGATCGGGCCGATGGTGTTTGTGTGGAGGTGCTTGGCGAAGTCGGCGAACGATCTTGCTCGCGTGTGTGTTAGCAGCTGGGAAATCAGTGCAAGATCGCGGGCGAGATGGCCGTGCCTGCGGTCGTGGACCGCATTGATGGGGGACTCACACTTCGGTAGCCCTGTTGGGATACTGCAGTATGCCTGCGTTGAGCACGACGGTGCCTATGTTCAGGCCGTTGTCGACATGACATTGCATGGTGCCGGCAAAGTTCTGCTTCCAGTATTTCGGTTAGCTATTGGTCGCCATTGAGTTTATGGTCGCCGTCTGGTCTGAGGATTGAAACCCCTCGGTAGCACACGTGTCTCCCGATTTGACAAAGGGTTGGCGTTCAGATGTAGGTGGCAACGCACCCCAAGACTCTGCTCATCAGCAACATCACACTCCTCAATCAGACACCGGTCCCGTGCACCCAGAGACTCGAGCAGCTCATGGAGCAGCCGAGATTTGGACGCATTCCTGACCGCCGCGACGACCTGCACACCTCCGGGACTTGTCGCTGGTGATGACGGTAGCTGCTGGGCGAGGAGCTGTTTGACAAACTCGAGCCCGATGCCGCGCGATGCGCCGACTACCACCCATGCCTCACTGTCTCGTGTCATTCTGTTCCGGCCTCCACAGCGTGGTGAGACTGCACTCGGCTGTTCCTGGGTGCGATACTGGCAAGAGTGACGGTGGGTTGGGCCTTGTACCTTGCTTGGTTACTTACCCCTCATCTCCAAGCTGGAGACGAGAGAGACTAAAGTCGTGTAGGACCCGCCAAGGTCTCCTGCCGCTTTCGGACACTTTACAGCATCCCGAGCCTCTCCTTGGCCACTTGCTCCATTGGAAGTATCAACTCTCCGGGGCAGGGCCCGTGCTTGCCCCGGCCGTGGTCCCGATCGAGAACAGGCTCCATCAGGCTGCTGGCTTGCCGGTCATCCGGGACTCGGATAGTCTTGGTCGGCAGTGCTTGTGCTTCTCAGACACATGAGGATGGGGCTTGAGTCATGACTATCAGCTCCACTTCCGAGCATTATACTGCTGATCTTCAGGCGTCGTTGTGCCCGTGTTTTGCCCATGCGGGCATGGCTGTCTGGAGCACGGACAAGCTGGGAAGTGTGAACTTGTGATTGTGGAGTCACGAATGCTGTGCGTCACTAGCGACATGGCCATTTCGATATTGCGGATTCTCCTACAACCAAAAACATCTTCACTTGCTCTTCTCTAGAGAGGGAGAGTGACTCTTCAAGTCGTTTTGATCCGACGTAGATTCGAGAGGAGACTTTATGTTCGAAATTGACGTGGCTCATGATAGCTATATTTGGCATCATGAAGAATGAGAAGTTTAGCCTTCACTGCAAAGTGTAGATTCTGCCTTGAGTACAAGAACTACGACCGACTTTCTACCTGTATGGAGGAAGGAAAGCACCATCATTATCCCCAACAGCAACGCAAGCAGCCACTCTTCCCTTTACACTAATCCAAATCCAAAGGCTACTATTAGCCCGGCCCCATCGTTGCCCTTCTAAAACCAGTCTACAAAATCGCAAAAATCAAAGTCGACATCGCCACCATCTTGTTCCTCGCCACCATAGCTGTAGTGACCTCCCCCTCGAATGTTCAAGTCGAGGAGCGTCAGACCACCTACAAGAGTATACCCGCGATCCGCGCCGCCACCCTCGAGATTGATATCGCTTACGAGAAACGTGGCATATGGCTCCTTGCCGGGGTTGGCGTACACTTTATCAATTTCCTCATGGCTGGTCTCATTTTCCTCGAGAAGCCCCCCGCCATTTATGAGCCCGAGAGCAACAACTGCGTCAATAAACAATCGGCAGGCTTCTTCACCAGCCCCTCAATGCCGGACTCGTTGCCTGGCAGATTAAGACACAGTCGAGGTCATGACCAACACCCACACCGACGGCCGCGCCGAGTACTTCACCTCGGGTTTCCCCCAGGGCGAGGCAGCCTTCACGACCTTCGGCAAGGACCAGTGGCAGGACTGCCCCATCGGCGTCATCAACAGCTCCACCTTCCTCGACCCCCCGGGCCGTCCTGGCTCAGGCCGTGTCGATGTCCAGTGGACGCGCGACGGCGGCAAGCTCAGCGACGGCTTCTGGGCGCCCGAGTTCGGCTGCATGAAGCTGAGCCCGCCGGTCTGGTTCTCGGCCGCGAAGACGCTTGAGGAGCGCGGCAACGTATTCTGTAACATGGAGATCGATGACAGCAGCCTCTCGGACATGTGGTCCGTCTGGCACGTTCACAAGTGCGGCGTGCCCTGCCGCGACGCTGCCGACGACTTCACTGTGGACAGAGCCTGAGGAGGATATCTGGAGGCAGTATTCTGTATCCAGGATGAAACACGTGAAGGGAATGGTTGATCTCAGGAAACTTGCAGCGTTCTTGTAGAAATGGACAGGAGCAACGAAGTCTTGGGGCTGAGTTGAGATGAAGCTTTATCTTTTGTGTAAATATCACCTGTCACTACTTTGAAATTTCTATTTCTTTCTTCCACAACAGAGCTGTACCTGGAAAATACCCAAGATCGAAAAAAAGCTAAGGCATAACGTACCATCACCTGCGCTTCATGCTCAAAATGTAGTGCTATCGTGATACCAAGCCCTGCTTGTCTGAGTGCACTACTATATTTGGCCGTGTGGTATCTACTCGGTTGGCCGTACCCATACACTTTGGCCAGTCCGACAATTCAGCCTAATAATGTCTTTGCCTTCTCCCTTATAGCGGGCAGGGATATATGTAGTTATCGATGTACGACGGCAGAATGAAAGGTACACGGCCAACATAGTACATGAGTGCACTCTCCCAGGTTGTGCCGTTGTGGCGCGGTACCTTTCGGCAGTCTTCAGCACACGCAGCAAGAGGATGCCTGTAAATTCAACCAGGGTAGCCATGAGCTCCCGAATCCACGGTGCCGGTATTAAGTGGCTGCAGCTGCATGGTTGCATGACTGCTGCAGCCACATCATACCAGACTTGCTGGGGTGTAGTTCGCACTTCTTGGCATAAGCACTGCGATGTAACATGATGCTCGACTTATGTCTTTCTTTCCAAGGACTAGAATTCGTGTGGAAACAGCGGCTGGTGTGAAATGGGCCGCCAGAAGAGTGCTCATTTTGATGGGTGTATGGGAAGAAGTTGGAGACTACAGTGAATCACTGGAATGAATGCACCAATTCGAACTATACTTCAAGTAAAATTGTCTTGGCAGTATGCCCAACCATGATGTGTCCCCCCTTGAGAACCTAAAGGCCACACAGCCCGTGGTTTAGCTGTTCGCACAATATACACAGATGTCGCACATAGTGAAATAGCTAGCTCATGTATCGATCCAGCTCTCCTTCCTGTTCTTAGCCTGCGGCTCGCGCTGCTGCACCTCGACGCGGACCTCCGTCTCCTTCTTTATCTGGGGCATCTTGGCCAGCTCGAAGTCTCTGGATGGCTCGATAATATTGGTCTGGCTGTCATTGCCCGAGATCTCACTCTTGAGGTCGACGCCCGTGCCGCTGCGGATGTACCGGTGGCCGGAGCGAGCGTGGGCCGAGGAGTTGCCCGGCCGCGAGCCGTGCGACAGGCCGCCTGTAGCACCGCCGCCGGTCTTGCGCGCGTAGCTGTCGAGGGTGGAGCGCAGGCCCATCTTGAAGGCGACAACTCTGATGATAGGCTGGAGCGCGGGGAAGCAGCCGCACCAGAGGCCAATATGGGATTCGAGATCGGTCCAGACGCCGATTGTGGCCATCTTGAAGGTTCTGTCGCCGCGAAGAAGAGTGTCAGTTCTCGCACACTAAAACAGGGGCTCCCCTGCGGCGCTGCGCGAAAAGACCACTTACGAGTCGACTTTCCAGTCCATGGTCTTGATGTAGTACAGGCGGATCAGACCCGTGATCACGACAAATATTCCCACGCTGAACACGGCGATGACCTGGAACATCTTGCGAGACCACAGCATCTTCGTGTATATGACCCAGATAGGCAGGCCCATGAGCACCACATCGAAGATGATGCCGAGCACGGCGTGGCCGGTCATCATCTGGTCGAGCTGCACCGGCGTGACACACTGCGCACCAGGGGTCATCGGCGGTAACCATCCGTGGGAAATGGGATTGCACTGCAGCAGGCGGAATAAGAAGCAGCCCAGCGTCGAGAGGAAGATCATGACTCCGGTCGTCCAGATGCTGATCATGTAGATTTTATCCTTGTTGAGTCTTGGCAGGAATGCGAGGATGGCAAGCCGGTCCAGCCCAACGCCCCAGAAGTACAGCAGGTTGAGATTGTTGAGTCCCTGGAAACATCAACATGGTGGTGAGCAAAATTCCCGAATAGTAGGAGGAGCACATCGAGGGATTGCTCGACTCACCTGGTAGAACTCAAGGATCGACGCCGGAGGGATCAACTCCATGTGGGCGCCAGCTCCATGGTTGGAAAGATGAATGTTGAAAGCAGACTGGCTGCAGACAACGCCTAGCGCAAGCACGGCGATGAAGTCGTCCCATCCGGGTGTCTTGGACATGAAGAAGCGCGTGTACAAGCGTGTTGCGACGAAGAGTGTGCTGATGACAACGAGGGCGATGTTGAGTCGAGCCTGGTGGCCTCCGGCCCAGTCATCTGTCTCCCAGAACTGAGTCCCTGGAGGGTAGTTTGATGTTGTCGGGGCGGATGGGCCAGCCATCATGAATGGTCCGCTGCTACCGCGAAGACCAATGCCAGATGCTGTGAGTTGAGTTGTGAGCTTCGTCGCGGGCAGGAGAGCTTGTCGAAAGTCGGGACGTCAATCAGGATCTCACCCGAGACACAATTATCACGCAGCTGACAAAATCCTCCGCAGACCCAACCATATGGATTCGGCTCGAATATATGCAACACTGCGGGTTTAAGGGGGGTGCTTTTCGTTTTACCAAGGTCTGGCGTGCAGAATAGAGCCTTAGATTCCAACCAATAGCCTCTTCATCACTCGTGTGGCGGCCGCTGCCAAGGTGGGAGAGGTGTTGCCAGCACACATGGATACATGTCGGCAGGTAATTACGAAGTGGCAGCCACGCCAAGCACGTGTCAAGAATGCGCTCCTTCGTCCTGACTTGGGTTTCTTTCGGCTGGGGTTTTCCGAGCTTGAGCGTCAAGGAGGCACGCAAGGATGCGAATACTTGGTCTACCAAGGAAGCGGATCGATCCCGGTGTCGCTTGAAAGACGCAGGACCATGTCCAGGCTGACTGCATGATCCTGGTCATGAACATGACGCTTGGAACGACCCCGTCAGGGTTGATGCAGGCGAGTCTACGCCAAAAGACCCAGCATGTCGCATGGCTCGAGCCTGGTGGTGCATGACCAGCACATAGGAGGCATATTTCCCGTCTCAAAGCAATATTTGGAAATAAGCGAGGACAATTTGGGACCTGGCGATTCACCATCCACGAGTCATCTCCACAGCTATGTCGTGAGCACAGCCATCGATGAGTTGAGGAGTGGCTCGGACGGCAACCTGGCGATTCAGGGGAAAGAGCAGGGTTTGATGAAGATTCTTTGGCTACTTAGGCTAGGTCAGCTGTCCTGGAAGCCACCACGTGCACTGGCGCCTGCATGGTTCTCATTCGTGCGAGACCCCCGTGTGTCACTACTGGCCCGTGTAAGGAGGAAGGTGGCTAGTCATGAACCTCCAGGGATCACATGGACGTATCGGCCGAGGACGCAATAGAGTGGTAATCGCTACCCAACATGAATGTCACCTTGTGCTCTCTCCAGCGATCCTCGCAGGTAGACGGTCGCGACTTCAGATTGTTAACATAGTTGGTCACGCTCACCACGAACACGCACTCGAATCGAGTAGACAGTCTGTCGGTCTACGGAAGCATGAGCTTGAAGAGCGTTCTGGAGGCGGACATTTTCAGGTCGTATGTGTGGCACACGAGCTTCGACCAGGACTCACAGGAAGCATCACGCTTGAGGCAGGGATAAGGCCTGCTACCCCGGCAGGACTTCCAGACAAGGACACCCAATCCCGCATCGAGGACCACATCAAGGCGTTGCTCCCGGCCGGGCCCATCCTGCCGCGGAGCCGCGGCCTTATGAGTACTCCGTGCATGCTAGGATACGGAACGCTGCCCCGACGGCGTGACGGGGGCGCCGGAAGACTTTGCCTGCCAGCCCAGTGGCCTGACGTCTCCGCCGACAAGCTTTCCTGGGTGCCAGCCACATGTCGCAGGGCACTGGCAGCACGTTAACTCTGGGTCCAGTACACGAGCGTGCACATGTAGACTGTCAATGTCGAACTTTAAGTTGTCTTTGACGCAGATCAATGATCAGCAGTCTGAGCGTCCCGTCCGATCTCAAAACCTAGAGCTATCCTGGCCTACCGAGCGAGATCGTCAAGCTTTTGACAGGGTCGTCGCCGGGTCGCTCGCAGTGCTTGCTTCAGTTACTTCACAAGTCTGCGTGCATTTTCTTTTCCTATGCGCAATCATCCTGCACGGCCCATACGAGCACAGCCGCTCCAGTCGCCTGCTGCTGCACCTGTACTGCGAAACTGCGGCTCAGCCCCGGGCCTCTTCGGCGGGACCAAGGATTCAGGGCCCGGCGCCATGGGCCCCTGAATCTGGGGGCCAATGACGAGAGCTGATCCTGACACGAACCCGGTAGGGCTTACTGCGTTGCAGAACCCTAGGAAGGAAAAAGATTGTGACCATAGCAGGGGTCATTTGCCCTGGTTCGCTTTCCAAGGTCTCAAGTCGCACTAGCAGTTGGCGTTATGGGGTATGTGAGCTGACAAAAGTCCGAATGACCTCAAAGGACACAGAATTTGATCGCAATACGTTGGTCTAGACAGCATAATTCCCCACGATATCGTGTGAAACTCCGATGTGACGAGTCAGAAAACCAAAAACTGCGAAAAGGCGAGAATGCAGCAACCCACTTGGAAGACGAGCTCAGTCTCCTTGACCATGGCTCACAATGCCCCGCAAGCCCCCTCGTACCCGCCCGAGGTGGTATTGTTCCATGGCGACCATGCCGTTCAGGCAACGCGAGATGTTCAGGAGGCATGGCAAAGCCCTCGTGGTCGAGTTCTTGGAAAAACAGCACGCCACTCTTGAACCCTGGAGCCTGTCCTGTGTTGAGCCGCTGTCCAACAAAATACTACGTAGCGGGGGTCGCGGAATATTCCCTGCTGCAGCCCTCCCGTCCAGGGAGGTACGCATGGATATTTATCCATGCGTGTACAGGGTTTGTCTTGAGGCCAGGCTAAATCAGGTCATGCCCGGTAAACTTGTGCCCAGGGAGGTCAGGATTGCTGAGCACAACTTCAAGCAGGCCCGTCTTCGCCGACCATAGCACTCTTTCACGGCTATCTGCCGACGGCGTTCAACTTGTTGTTTCTAGCGGGGCGCGTGAATTATACAACAAGGGAATTCCAAATCCTTCTGAGCAATGGAGAACAAGTTTGTCCAGGCCTGACAGGTAAATCATGTTAGCTATATTGCGCCACATACCCCAAATTTTCCGAAGAAACCGTTGTCGGAGATTGTCACTTCACTAAACAACGGCTGAAAGACCCGGGGATGAAACCTGAGTCATGGCTGTGCAGGATACAAGCATCCATGGAGCTTTGGAGGGGAAGCGGTGACCTGACCTTTCTCGAGCGAGCCGACAGCTGAGGGAAGGGAGGGGTCTTGGGAACTACAAAGAGGGTCCTTGCTGTACCTGTGGAGTTCCCAGGCTCGGATCTGGCATAGAGATGATTGGTGAAAGATTGCGTCCAGAGTCCAGACTCCGGTGGCCCTGCGGCCATGCATTGTTTGAACCAATCTCTGACGAATGCAAGGCAGATGTCACCCGGCTCTCCAGGCTGGAACGACATGGGCCGGGTGCATACACTGGAGATATACCCAGTCCGCCGCGTGTTCCAGCCCGGTAAAGCGGACGTAAGCCTCACAAAGACAACTCCAACGGGCGGAGCCTAGGCCTGTTCAACGGGGTCCTGCCTATGTTCAGGTGAGATACGGAACCCCGAGATGAGCGCTTCAGGGGCTGCAGTCGGCGTTCGCTTCTCTATCCGGGTTGGTCGGCATCCGCTCTTGCATGAACGTTCTTTGTTGTCCGTAGATTCATAAAAGGACTCCAAGCCTTCTATAGTGTTCTACTGGAGTTCCTTCTCCTTCCGCCAGGGATCACCCACCTCATTCTTTCTTTTAATCATATCCCCTCGTGCAGAAAAGTAGCCCGTCACCATGCAGCTCCGTCACGTTCTTCCTGCCGCTATCCTGCTCGTTGTGCCTGGTGTCGTCTCGGCGCCAGCCCCTGCAGGACACGCCCTCGCGGAGCGTGCGGCATCTTTCCCCCCGGCCTGCAAGAATCTCCTGGTCCGCAAGGAATGGTATGTTACGTCCTCTGTCCCTGATCCGGCAAGTTACCATTGCTAAACCCGTATCTACCTACAGGAGAGACTTGACCAAGGCGGAGCGTCTCGCCTATGTCAACGCCGTCAAGTGCCTGCAGTCCAAGCCCGGCCAGACAGCCAGCACCTACCCTGGTGTCAAGAGTCGCTACGATGACTTCCAGGCTCTGCACATTGCCATGACCGAGAGGATCCACTTTGTTGTAAGTCAATGCGCTGCAGCATCACGATAGCAAGACAATGAAGGGCTGACAGTGTCATAGGGCCAATTCCTTCCTTACCATAGACAGCTTCTTTCCCTTTACGAGAAAGAGCTGAGAACCACCTGTGGTTACACTGGTGCTCAGCCGTACTGGGGTGAGTTTTGGGCACATAGACCGACTGTGGTCCACGACCTGACTAATATATAAACTGTATAGATTGGACCAAGGATGCTCAGAACTTCAGTGCATCTCCCGTTTTCGACGATGTCTACGGCTTCGGAGGTAAGTTGTCTCCAACGACTTTTTGTCCCGCAAAGTTTGCCATTGTTAATAAGAAATTATAGGTAACGGAGAGTGGCTCGAGGACATCTCCGGCCTGCCCGTGACTTCCTTGGCACCTGGTCCTCTCGTCCGTACCGGTGGTGGTTGTGTCAAGACCGGTCCCTTCGCCGACAGACAAATCTCCATGGGCCCCGGCAAGAACACCGCCTACACCCCCCACTGCCTGCGCCGCGACTTTGTCCCTTCGCTGGCTGCGTCTAAGCTTTCCATGGTTCAGGTTCACTCTGAACTCGTGGCCGAGACGTACTCCGAGTACAGCCGCCGCGTCGAGCTCACCAGCTTGAACCCGGACCTGTCTGGTATCACCACCCACGGTGGCGGCCACTTCGCCGTTGGCGGCATGGTTGGCGAAATGTCCGACATGTACTCTTCTCCTGGTGACCCACTGTTCTACTTGCACCACGGAAACCTTGATAGGCTCTGGAACAACTGGCAGATCCAGTGTAAGTCCCACATCACAAAAACCTCACTTACCCCTGAAAATCAGTCACTGACCAACAACACCACCACAACAGCATGGCCTGCTCGCAAATCAGACATCGGAGGCCCTGATACGATGTGGGGCTACCCCTTTAACCTGTACGTCGATCCTCCGTACAAGAACATCACCCTCGACTTCGCTCTTGAGTATCCCCTCATGGCACCGACTGTCCAGGTTCGGGATGTGATGGACATCGGAGCCGGCAAGCTGTGCTACAAGTACGCTTAAAATAGGCCTCCAAAGGGTCACTTGGGACCAAGGGAATAAGCTCTGGTAATAATAATAATGTAGCTTTGCTTCCTTATAGTCAGTAGTGTTAGTAGTGGTTGGTGCTGCAATTGGCCATGGCAACTATAGCTACTTGCGAAATTAGGGAATCTGAAGCATTCTGATATATACCTATGCATTGTATGTTGCATTTCTGTTGATGTGCTTGAGACTTCTAGTTGCGCTGTGTGAGAATAAGGTAGGAGTTGTCATTCGCATTGGTACTATTCTTCCCATAGTACCGCCGCAACTCTCAGCACGACCCAACCAGACGTCGATTTGCCAGAAGTCATACTTCTGCTGCCGGCATTGTGTGCCACTCGGAGGGCAGAAGATAATCGCACCAACCCTCTAGATCCTCTAGACCCTCTGAACCCTCTGAACCCTCTGAACCCTCTGAACCCTCTGAACCCTCTGAACCCTCTGAACCCTCTGAACCCTCTGAACCCTCTGAACCCTCTGAACCCTCTAGTACTACCTAACCCTGTGTCTTTGTGTTTGCGTCTGCTTGACATGGTTCCGAACGTCGTTACTCGCTCGTAGGAGATCCACAGATCGCTTTTGTAAAGAAGCGCCTTGATGGTATCGCCTCGCCCCTGCTTGGCACAGATAAGCCGAGCGTGCCAGTGCGTCGCAGCCTCTCAGTATACTATTATCCCCAGCCCGATGCTTTGGCAAGGAAAGCTTTAGTTATGTTTGTGCTGTCAGGTGGCGAGCGAGCTTTCTGGCTAATCAAAGCGTACGAGCCAGCAAGAAGTGGGTGGTCACTTTGAGTCTTGATTTCCCAACTGGGTTTTACGTTCTCCTGGCGTCGCGATCCCCCGCCCATGAGCACGGCTTATTGCTTTCGCCCCTATCACTCGACATCTCACTGCTAATTATGTTAAAAACCCAGGCCACGGGTCACAATCGTGATTCAAGTCCGGCGAAGAATGTCCACAGATTGAAAAGGCTTGTATAAATTTGGTATCGTGCAACCGCAAGAACATACTACGCATGGGCTAAAAGCAAACACACACCTGGTTGTGAGACGGGGCATGCTGAAACACAGACTTTCACAACCACAAGACGGTTGGCAGGCAGGCAGCCTCTCTCGACTAGTCGTCTTCCCAACCCCCAACATCGCCCTGTCCATCGTCCTCATCGAGATCAACCTCGATGGTCGTCCCAAGCGCCTCCTTCCCTTGGCGGATCATCTCCTGCAGTCGCGCGTTGAAGTCGTTGATGCGGAGGTCGTTCTGCCGCTCCTCCTGCTGCCGCTTCGCCGCGAGCTTGCGGGCCTGCTTGTCGAGCCGCGGGCTGTTCTCGCTGACCTCGCTCATGGACTCGCGCTTCTTGACGAGCCGACCGGCGCTGCCTGGCGTGGCGCCGGATACTGCCGCTGCTGAGGAGGCCGCGCTCTGTGACCTCCGGTGTGAGTATGGGCTCGGGCTGGGGATCCGCGCGAACTGTGATGACGACTGTTGTGATAGAGACCGGCTCGGCGAGTGTAGCGGCGACTGGCTGCGCACGGGGATCCTGCTCGGAGGCTCGAGATCGCGGACGGGTGAGCGTGTCGAGGCGAAACTCGCGGTCGAAGCATTCGTGTTGCCACCCAGACTGGCCCGGCTCGACTGTCTCCGCGGATGTGACGGCGTTGTCTGTATGCGGCTAATCGGCCGACTGATCCTGCGTCCGCCAATCGAAGGGCGGAAAGGCGGAGGCGGCGGCGGCTGCACTGCGAGTGATGCACTGGTTTGCTGCCCCAATTGGGTGCGGCTGCTTTTGTTATCGTCCTCGCTCACCATGACCCAGTTCCTCCGCAGCTCCTCCCCTGGTATTGTGCCGCTGATCTGGCGCCGCTTAGCCGTTGGCCGGGGTGTCGAGTCGGGCGTATCGCTTTCATATCGAGGTTCGAGCGCGTGGCTCGTCCCGGGGAAAGCCCCAGGTGTGTTGCTAATATTATGAGATGGCAGAGTCGGGACGTCGTGTTCATTGCACCAGACTTGTCCCTTCGGAGCCGTCATCGTTGGTGCCGAGATCTGGAATCCTTGACCACCGCCAGCGTGGAAACCTCTGAATGCGCCACCTTTGCAAAAGTTCCAGACCTTGCCGACAACGCCACCTATGGTGTTGAATGCAAACGCACCCCATCCATTTGCTTGCGTTGTAGATGCATCTGGCCGTGACTCGGCAGTTGTATATCGCGAGAGCGGCGCGCCGAGCTCGTCCTCTTCGTCGTCGTCCTCTTCCTGTGAGCGTCTCGATCCCCCATCGCGTCTGTAATCCGTGTCCGAGTAGATGCTATCGTCTAGCGACTCAGACAGCCTCTTCTGCACCTCGATACCCGGTGTCGCGATCTCGCCAGCCAGCGTATATCTCGAGTTGCCCCTGCTGATCTTCCGCCGGCCCGCCTGCGCTGGTGTCATAATCTGCGGCGCTTGCACCGCATTGTCTATACCGAGACCCCACTGACTTGAAAGATCGATGCTCGTAGCAGTATTTCGTTTCCGCTTGGGGGTCGGGTTGGCAAAGAACGAATCGGCTCCGGACGCGATCGATGGTCTTTCCCTATATGTCGAGCCTGATATGGAAGGAGACGTCGGCGGTCTGAACATGCCCGGGTGCACGCCCGACAGCGGTGCACGACCGGAAGGAGAGTCCATGTAGGTGCTATGCATCAGCGCCTGCCCGCCCAGGGACATGCTTGGTGGAAGGCTGGTTGTAATCTGGCGGTAGATTCTCGGGGTGTTCCTTCGAGATGTTAAGGGAGATGCAGATCGAGTTTTGTTAGACGGGGTTGTTTGCCGCGCAAAGGTCGTTTCCGATTTCCGTCGGGCTACGACGACTCGATGGCCCAACGGCGGAGCCTTCCTAGATCGTCTGAAGTTGTCGATGCGATGTACCAAGCAGCTCGCCAAGCTCACAAGCACCTGGACTAGTTGTTTGTCGCCAACACACGGATTGGGGTGGCCTTGATTCGGTCGCAGGAGAGGACAAGTCGTGATCAGCGCATCAAAGAGCCGAGAGCGCAAGCGGCCGTATCGCAGAAACTTATCGGAGCCGGATGTGGATGATGGCGGTGGGCGGGGAAGGTTGCGCGCGTGACAATGCGATGGTGCAAAGGTGTGTGTGTGCGCGTGTCTCGAAGCTTTGCGCTACGGAGTGAGACAGGAGCTCCAACGGTCCGCCGGCGCTGGTTGGTCGTCGATTGTGGTGTCTGCCTGGGACGGGTAGCACAAGCAGGATGATGGTGTGCAGCAGCTGCAAAATGACCCCCGAGTTGTGGCCTGGTCGCCTGGTCGTCGTGTCGTTGAAGGATTGTGCAGACCACAAACCTCCTTTCCGGAGCGCTCGGGATGGTCGTGATCAGAGTTATTCGTCAGGGGGTTGCCAATTGGGGCAGGGAGGAGCTGCTGGCGTCCCGTCCGTGCAGACAAGGAGACGGCGACTAGTGACGTACTCGCGGACCTTATCAGGACAACAGCAGGCCTACGTCAGGTCTCACAATCCGCATAGCCAACACAACGGCGACCACGACGATGGAAACTGGTCGAGACAGCGAACACCAAAGTCAACGACCGCAAAGTCACGAAAGTCCATAGGTGTAGGCTGCCGAGTCCATCAGTCAGGGGTCCAACCATGCGGTTTCGCGAAGGGTTGACCCCAGCTTGTTACCACGACGGGACGTGTCCCCGAGCTGCCCGTTGCCTGGTGACCGGAGTTCGTGTGGGGAAGCGCGAGCAGCCAAGTCAATATTGTGCCAATTTCATCCCCGGCCAGGTGGAGCACCGAACAATGCAAGCACAGGGTCTTCCAGAATGCCGATGTCGACAAGAAAGTTGACAAAGTTGACAGTGCCACACCTTGGAGTCTGGACCCTGCATGGCGCGTTCTGGGAAACAAAGTCAAATGCACATCTATTCGTTACTCATACGCGATGCAGTCCATGTCCCTAATGCCCAGTGTCTATGTACGGTTGCAATCTCTTCACGGTGCCAATCAATCGCTGTCGGGCAACCATCTCAGTGCTTGAGCTCTCGGCTCGTCCTCTACTGCTTCTTGTCATAGTACGCCTCTTGCTGCGTCAGGTGGCTCTCCTTGACGCCACCATCGAGGCCCTCCTGGCCCTGCACGTGCTCCTTCCCAGCCCAGAACTCATTGCGCTCCTTCAGAATCTGCTCCGCCCAGGCCTTCGTCTCGGGCAGCGCCATCTTGGTCGCGACGTACGCAAACTCGCCCAGGTCGAGTGTCCGCTCCGCGCGCTTCTCGTACTCGACCATCTGGCACAGCAGCTCCATCTTGTCGAGGTCGTGCACAAAGTGGCTGTCGATCGTCTTGCTGTCCTCGTACTCCTGCCAGATGGCACGGATCTCCGTGCCCGCGACACCTCCAGCGATCTTGCCTAGCAGGCCTTCACAGATGTAGTCCATCGTCTCGGCCTCGCGGCGGCTCTTTTCGGGCTTCGGCACGCCGTCGACGGGTGTGATGTCGCCGACCAGTGACTCCGCCATGTCGTGGATCAGGCACATCTTTATGCACTTGTTGAGGTCGAGCTTCGGCGCGAGGGCGGGAGGGCACATGAAGGTCATGAGAGACATGCGGTACATATGGTCGGCGATCGATTCGCCTCTGTTGGTTTGGGAGAGCGCAATGTTAGTTGGTGTTTTCCTCAAGTAGGTCGGGGCCCGATCGCGAGTCGAGGCTGGAGCGTATACCTGTCGATGCCAAACCTCCGCCAGCCTTCACGCTTGGTCGTCTTGAGGCGCTCGAGGATGTGGAAGAACGGCAAGGGGGATTCTGTGCCCTGCGCAGGAGCCGCCGGCTCGAGAGTGTCAAGCACCTTCTGGACGGTCCAGTCGCCCTCGACCTGGGGCATCGGCACGAGGCCCGGATCTGCGAGGTCCGCCACATCATGGTCAGTGATCTGGGGGCTTGTAGAGGGAGAGCCTGGCACTTGGCGCCGGAAACATACCTCGGATACCATTTTGCTGCGTCATCTTCGCAACAAGAACAGCGGTCGCGTCTAGAAAGGAGTGTTGTGGTGTTGTTTGCAACACGGCAAAGGAATGACTGCTGTCGCAAAAGTGGGATGGACCGATGGTGGGGTCTGGCGCAGAAGGGACCAAAACAAAGAACTTGGATGCGCTAAGCAGAAGGCTAGCGGCGGTAACCGTCTGCGAATGAACTTGCTCTTCTAAGAATTAAACAGCATGGAGATCGCCAACGGATGTTGGAAGAAGAAGGAAGCAGGCCGACTTCTGGCCGGCAAGCTTTTGAGGCAGTCCGGAGTCCCAACGCATCGCATGATGCAAACACTGCCGATCCAGGGCCGGCGGGTCTGCTACCATGCGCAATGTGCAGTGACGACACACCAGGACAGCTTTCACGACACAGTTAGGTTCGTCCGTGCTTGGTCACTTGCGTGATAATATTCCTCTGTACTTTTCTGGAGGGCTCCGAATTCATATTCGCCGAATCCTAACTTCCATGAGAACTGCATCCGGCATTCATATGCTGCACCGCCGACATGGTTGACCAGATTTGCACCCACTTTGTTGTCTCTGGGCCCGACGCCTGGCCTTCCGAGCTACATGCGTACGCGTACATGGGTCGGTCTACTTCAATTACCTACGACACTTCAGACGCTGGGTAAGTGCCCCGTCGACTTCTGCAGACGCAAGTGCAGGCAGGCCTTGACTCGGGTTACAGCAGCAGTCGTGTGACGTGTCCCATCAGTAGAGCGCACCGTGAGTCCAAATACACCCTGGCTCACTCCAAGGCTTCTGGGTGTTGTTGTCTTTGTTATCCACCGTTGACCTCCCCAACATCACGCCCTTGTCGGAGCTGGAATCAGTCGCCGTCCTCACGACACGAGGAGCACGCGAATCTACGTAGCTCGCTTCTTAAGGCTGCACGTAGCTACAGAGAAGGTAACAATCCGGTATCTCTATAACAGATCTCCCTGGCTTCCTACACCGTCCCCAGAACTATGAGGTAGCTGTGCCAGCATTCAGCGGGCGTGCATGGATGCACGTAAATGGTCGGAGCAGGAACTGTGTCTGTCCGCCAGCTTGGATCGCCAACCTGTGAGGGAGGACGCGGAGCTTAGCTCGTCCGACAGGTGAACAAATTGAGATTTAAGGTTTGAGGCTGGGTCATGGTCCCCCAGAAAGATACACTCGCTGCGTCAGCGGGTGGTGCCGTAGGTTGCAGGCATGTAATAACGATCACGATAAACGCAACCACTCGCCCTCCGCAACCTTCAGCAGAGGAGAGCAGGAGGTGCAGGGAACTGAAGCCATGTGATCACGGATTCATAACGGAACACTGGCCACCTCGCGATCGGTGCTTGTCTGGAATGTTCTGCTTTGCGGCTTGATGCCGAAAGCGATGGAGTATGAATGCCGGGATATTCTGATCTGACTCCACGAGTCCGCGTCCATCTCCACCGCCACGAAAAGAGTAGTCGCAACTGATGGCCTTCCTTCCAACCCAGCGACCAGCTCCAATCTTCGGGTCGTCCTTGACCTCAGCGACCTGGGCAATCTGCCAACCTTACTCGTCCAAATCGAAGAACCTCTTAAGGACCTCTGCCGCCTCCGTGTAGTTCTCTTTGAGGTCCGTCAGTGCGTCAGTGATGCCCTTGAGGCACTTCTCATCGCTTGGTTCGGGATCGGACCCTGTCGCGTTGAGGTTGTTGCCAAAATTCTGGATTTTTTCGCAGTCGACCTTGACTTTGCTCAGGCCAATTGTAGCAGAGCTGCCCTTGAGATAGTGGCCCAATGCGGACAGCTTTTTCAGGTCCTTCTCGCCCCTGCAGACGCAGAGAAGATGAGTGTTAGTAGACTGGACCAGCTGCTAGCATGAGGCGGTATATGTTGAGGAAGCGGAGCTCATCTGCGAGAAGACCCTCAGGGTGATACCATCTCGAGAGGCTATTGCAGCGGGCACGCGTGCTGTCTCGAAAGCGAGCGCTCGCTCGCCTCCCAGGTTTGGGGGTTTCGTCAAACGTACAGCGCCTCTTCAATCTCCACCAGCGTAGTCTCAGCTTGCGTCAAGAAGTCCGCGACGATGCCCTTGCTGAAATCGCGCTCGTCCTCGTCATCGTCCATCTCCAGGATCTGCTCCAAGGTGGGGCGATCGATGACCTCGGGCGGCAGGTCTCTGACGTCCATGGCTGCAGGTGATGACGGTCGCCCGGGCAGGAATGAAAGGCGCAGTATATGCTGTGGACGGTCGCAAGGTGGATGGCTTCGTCGTCTTCGTCGTCGTCGCCGTCGTCGTCGCAATCGCCGCTGTCGCGAAAATGCACAGCTTGACGTGTGAGGCGGGGTAGCAAAAGGGGGGTCCTGGTTTATGTGAGAAACAGGGCCGACGCGCTGAGTGACGAGGCAGAGTTGCGGGTGGGTCGGGTGACGGAGTGGACGGCGGCTCCCGTAATCCAATGCTAGGTAATCAATCAACGTAGGGCGACGTCGTTGTGCATGAGAGCCACAGGGTCTGCGTGGTCTAGATCCGTGGGGATCTACAGGTCTCGAGGAGGAGGGGCCGGGCGGGAGCCAAGACGTGCCGGGAGCGAACGCTAGTTGCAGACGGTGAGACGAGTCTGAACCAGGCAGCAGTGGGAAAGCATAATAGAAGCAACACTTTGCGTGGCTGATGTCGAAGGTTTGGTTGGGACGACGACTGTGACACCGAGTTGGAGCTTAGGAGCTTCCCACCCAGGCTGGCTGTGGGTTGTGAAGCTGAGGTCCCGCTAGCTACCGACTAAAGGTAAGTAGGTAGCTGGTGGGCAAAAGGACCCTGCAGCAGCGTGGAAGCACCTTCGGCACCACGGGCACACCAGCCAGGTGGTGGGCAGATCAGCAGCACTCGCAAAGGCTATTTGTTGAGCGCCGACGTCTGTCAAGGCTGCGATATGCCTAAAGTATGCATGTATGTCTATATCGCAAGGTGAACAGCGCAACAACCTCGGGAGCCCTGGACCAGTGTGCGCCCAGATGAAGCTGGTCCGGCGAACCACCGCTTCGGGCCGGGGCTGCTCCTTCCCTCGGACTCCCTCCCCTGCCACCCGGAGAGTTGCGCCCGCTCAGCCGCTCCTCGGCCTTGGGCATGCTGCAGCTTCCAAGTTTTATGCCGGCTTGTTCCATGCACCCTCGTCAAACCCGTCCATCTCCTCCGTGAACTCGGTGCCGCCTGCGACCCAGCCCTTGATGCCGCCCTTCAGAATCACACTGCGCATCTGCTCACCGCCCTGGCTGTCGATATGATCCTGGAACCAACCGGCCGCCCGCGTACCCCGCCCGGTACTCGAGCCTGACCACGGCAGAGTCAGTCACTGTAGCTTACGACGCGCAGAAACAAATTCCGGCATTGGACCCTTACCGCAGTACCAGATGACCTGCTTGACGCCAGCTGCTGCAAAGACCGTGTGTAGCGTTGGGATGTTTGGGTAGAGCGACTGCGCCGGCAGGTTGATGGACGTCTTGATGGTCCCGCCCTGTTCTCAATCAACGTCAACAGTCGCTCCCGGGTGGCACTCTCTGCCCACGTGTCGGCCTCACCTCGTAGTCGTTGCGCCTCAGATCGACGAGGACATAGTCCTTGCCTGCCGTCCCGGATTTAACGAGCTCCAGCATCTCCTCACGCGACACCGCCCCGGGTTCGGTCGTCTTGGGCGCTGGGAATGCGGCGTGCCACGGCCCTGACTCGCCCGTGGGAGCGGCACTGGCGGCTGCCATGATCATGGACAGCACAGCGTAAGTAAAGTCGTGGTGCACGCGAAGCGACTGTCTCGAGAATCGAGGCCTGGTAGTGAGAGTTGAAACACCGAATGGAGCTATCGATTGGCACTCTGTTATTGTGGTTGTTCCGCGTTGCCCATCTTTGTACCACGATGAGCTCCCCTCATCTCATCGTCGGCAAAAAGCTGGCTGGGTCCCATGTGGAACTGGTTGTCATGCCCCTGCGTTGATTGGCCGATCAGCTGTCAAGGCGAAGTCTAAAGAATGAGAGACCCACTCGTGGATGAGGCTCAGGACATGAGCTCACAAATAAATGTCGAAGCGCAACATCTTCTAGTTCATCTGCTTCTGTTCGTCATTCTGTAACGGCCCAATCCCTGAGAGATATTCCATCAGTCCAGCTCCCTTTGGATACGACGTTCGAAGACACCAAGCCCAGCATGGCCACCCAGCCGACTTCCGCGGTCAATCACGCCGACCCGGAGAAGGGACACACGGTCCCTTCTCATGCTCAGTCCTCGGTCGATGATCGCAGCGATCATAGACAGATATCGTCCGAAGCCAAATCGGCTGAGTCTTCAGGAAGACCAGCCGTCGACAACATGAACAAGCCTTCTGCCATCAAAGGCCTGGGATGGCTCGACCGTTTCCTCGCCGTGTGGATCTTCCTCGCCATGGCTATCGGCATCATCCTGGGCAACTTCGCTCCGGGCATATCAGAGGCCTTGGCCAAAGGAGAGTTCGTCGGTGTGTCGGTGCCAATTGGTAAGCAAGTTTCTATTCTCCATTCCCTGTGGCGTGAAATAGACAACTTGCCGTCAAGACTATCACCTCTTGCTGACACTCATAATTGACACAGCGGTTGGACTCCTCGTCATGATGTACCCCATCCTCTGCAAAGTCCGCTACGAGACGTTGCCCGAAGTCTTTTCCCACCGCGGCATCTGGAAGCAGATTGGATTCAGCGTACTGATGAACTGGATAGTAGCTCCGTTCCTCATGGTACGTTGTCAGAACCAAGTCGCACGAGATCAATTGCACGGTTATGATTTGAGGCTGACGCGTTATGTATGACACAGCTTGCCCTAGCCTGGATGTGCCTTCCTGACAAGCCCGAACTGCGCGCGGGCCTCATCCTCGTGGGCCTTGGCCGCTGCATCGCTATGGTGAGTCCCGTCACTCCAATGATATCCTCGTCCGCTCGTCCACTGACACACAATCTCGGAAGGTCCTCATCTGGACAGACCTTGCGGCAGGCGATGGGGAGTACTGCGCTATCCTCGTGGCCGTGAACTCGATGCTCCAGATGGTCCTCTTCGCCCCGCTGGCCGTCTTCTTTATCCGCGTTATCAGCCGCGAGTCAGACATGATCGCCGTGCAGTACGACACGGTGGCCACGAGCGTCGCCGTCTTCCTCGGCATCCCCCTCGCAGCCGCCATGATCTCCCGCTTCGCTCTCCGCAGGATCTTCGGCGGCAAGTGGTACGAGACCGTGTTCCTGCGCTTCGTCGCGCCCTGGTCCCTGATCGGCCTGCTGTACACGATCCTCGTGCTCTTCGCGTACCAGGGCCGCCAGGTCGTCCACCAGATCGTCGCCGTGTGCCGTGTCTCCGTGCCGCTGATCATCTACTTCATCGCCATCTTCTTCGTGACGCTGTTGGTCAGCAGGCGCCTGGGCTTCGGGTACGCGCTCAGCACAACGCAGAGTTTCACGGCCGCGAGCAACAACTTTGAGCTCGCCATCGCCGTGGCAGTGGCCACGTTCGGCCCGCACAGCGACCAGGCGCTCGCGGCGACGGTAGGCCCGTTGATCGAGGTGCCCATCATGCTGGCCCTGGTGTATGCTGTGAAGTGGATTGGGCGGAGGTGGTCGTGGAAAAGCTGAGCGGGATTCACCTCGGAATTGTTGTAGTGTCTTGGCCTATAATTCTGCCTGTGTCGTTGGTCGTGTAAATCAAATGTAGATTTAGATTATCGTAACAAGCGTGTGAAGTGTATCTGGTTGACCACCCGACCCTTTTGCCTTAGCTTCTGCTCATGTCGTGTCCACCATGAGCTGGAACAGCCGTGTGTTCTTGACGGTGCACTTGCCCGAGCTCGGGCAGCTCAGAAGCTTCCTGGCATCAGTTGCATCGCCGTGGCCTCGGAGGTTGGCGATCATATCAGCCGCCTCGTCGCAGGACGTCATCTCGACCACCGTATGTGAGGAGGATGAGGAGGAGAACTCTGACGACGATTCCAGCGATGTCGGGCAACAGCTCGTCGTTCCGGTTGCTGTCCTTGCCGAGACTGGTGGCGGCAACTGGATCAGGTCTTCATCTGTATGCCTCTCTTGGGACGGGAAGTCCTGGTCGCGGCTCTTCATGGCTCTGGATTTGTCGTTTTCGCACCGGTCTGGGTTCACGATGATCGGAAGAGCGCTGGCGGTGGGAGAGCGACCACCTGCCTCTCCACACCCGGCTTCTGTGTGCGCCGTCGCCGCCGCAGACAAGAGGCGCAGACCATGCTGCTGACGCTCTCCAGGCGACTCTGGGAGCTGCTGATACCTCGCCGGGCTCACGCCAGGTGCCCCTGTTTCCGCCCCTGTCGGCGTTGGTGTACTCACAGGCGTCGTCGTCGCCATCGTCATCATCCTTGTCGTGGTCCCCATGGTCCCTATCGGCGTGGTCGTGGTTGTCGTCGCAGCCGCCCACTCCTCCGCCAACCACCCTTCCACCTCCGCCCTCCCGAGCCCGAACCGCCCCGTGAGCATGTCCATCAGCCGCGCGTTCTTCCACGCCACGTGCCGCGACGCGGCCTGCATCTCGAGCGACGCCCGCACCCCTTGCTCCTCGTACGCGCGCAGCCTGCGCTCCAGGTCGGCGACGTGCTCGCGCCGCCGCGCGCGCGAGCGCTGCTGGTTCGCGCGGGCCTGCGCCGGATCCTGCGGGATGCGGACCTATATTTATGATAGTAAGCAAATTGTTCAACCCGATGCTATTTAGCAACAAGCAGCGCGGGAAGCAAAGGAGGCCGCTTTGGAGCCTCTCCGTCGGCCGCGGGCGCAGTGGACCGAGACCGCGGGAAGGAGATGGCTGAAGAAGTTATCGTACCTTGCGAGGCATTTTCAGCTGCACTCGACGAGCAATGCTGGCTCGGGTGTTGTGCAAGCGTTGACGCAAAAACCGCTCGATCACGGACGCACCGAAGATACTGGAATTTCCTTCGGTGCAGTGAAGTGGTCGCACGGCGGAAGGGAAGAGCTCCTGGGCCGCAGTGTGACCTGATCGCGAGGTCTCCGGCTGATATAGCTGTTAATGACTACTCGAGAAACACCTTGAACAAGCCTGTTGTGATTATATGGGAGCCGAGAACCATGGGTTGGAATTCCTCATCATGGTAAAGAAGAACAAAATACGCGTATCGAGGTCGCTGCTTCGGTGGAGCCACTGTGCCACCTTCACCGTCACCACGGGCCTTTGTGTAGTAGGCCCAGTTCCCACAACCCATTCGACTTACACCCCAAAAGGCTGGCGATTTATGTATACGGTAAAGACGTTCAATTGGGGCTGAGTGGCACGCTCTTTTTTCACAAATATGACTTTTACATTCATGTCAAGGGATGTGGGTATCAATGCTAAAACTCCAGCTCATGCTACCAGCCACAAACTCCTAACACAACCAACGGGACACACCTCATGAGCTTAGTGGAAGCCTGGACCTCCGCCTCGCCCGCCACCTCCACCACGACGTCGGTCGTGCCTGTTCCTCGGTGTCCAGCCGGAATCGAATTCCACGCGCCCACCACGCCCACCTCCTCCGAACCCTGGTGGTGGACCTCCACGAGCTCTTGGTCCTCTAGGCGTTCTAGCGCCACGTGGAGCGTTCGGTATGTCCTCGGGGATCCTCTCCTCCACTTCAATCTCGTGCTCCTCGTAGTTGTCCTCAGTGTGCTGCTTGACTATGTCCCGTTCCCGATACGCGGCGTCGATATCGAAGACAAATCGCGTGGCGATGCCTTCCTTTGAGCGCTTCGCGTCAGCGGCGAAACCGTTGTCAGCTGCTTTCGCGCCCACACCCTCATCCTCATCCTCCGATCCGGTCGATGGGGACGGAGGGGCTACAGAGATGGCACACTCTTCGCACTGGTATTGGTAGCGTGGACCGCCTCGCTCTTCGAGCTCCTGATTCGCCTCGATCTTAATGTCGATGAACCTCTCAAGGTCGAATAGGAGACCAACTCGCGTGGACTTTGGATGAACCGTGTATAAGTCCAACAAGTCGAGCAGACATTCTAGGACCACACTTCTTGACGTGTGCCATTTCGTGGTGGGGTCTTTGATGCGGAAGGCGTCAACGCGAACGCCCGTCAGGAGGGCCGTGAGCTCGACTACGGCCAAGGACATCGCGAAAGTTGTATGTTTGATCGGCACATATGTCTTGTACATGTCGTAAGACATGGCGTATGCCACGGAGAAGAACTCCTTTGCCGCGTGATCGTCACTACCCATATGGTACTTGACCAGCTTTGCTATTATTTTTTGTGGGTTGCGAACGCGAAAGTCGAACCGGAGGGATTCGAGAACGGCACGCTCGAGCTGGATCATTGCTTTCGATGGGGCATCGAAGGTCTATGGGGTGATCTTGTCAGCGTGGTGTCAGCAGCGATTGGGACGATGAAAGAAATACCTTGTCGTCCTGCGTCAGCTGGTGGTCTGGGTTCTGCAGATTCCACCGCGCGCATGCGATGTCGCGCGACTTCTTGTGCGTATCTTCGACCTTGCAGGCCGTGAAGAGGCAGGCCATTGCGGCGTCGGTATTATTCATCTCGAAGTTTGGGGGCTTGAGCCGCAGCTTGTGGTAGAATGTGCAAGCGGCATTGTATGTTTTCGCGGGTCTTGGGAGACACAGAGGTCAGCTGAGAAACTGGGCCAGGCGCACAGGGAGTGCTTACAGCTGAAGCTGCTCGCGTATCGAGTCTATGAGTTGGACGCCCTCTAGACGCAACTTGGCTTCGCGGGCAGGATCGGCACCGCGGCGGTCGAGCTTCTTGTGTATCCTCTGCTCCAAAAGGTATTGGTGGCTGACCTTGAGACTGCCAGGATCCGGACCGGGCGGTTCGTTCAACCTCGGGGTGTCGTTTGGTGCGGCATCGGTGGCGTCTCGCATCGACACGTCCGTCGTGCCATTGCTGGCGACAGGCTCCACGGCCATAATGTGGTGGGATTGTGCCTCGCGTCGTTGCCGGGGATCAAGGTGTGCGACTTCGGCCGGTGTCCAAAGCTTGTCGCCAGTCGTGCTGGCGCGACAGCTTCGGTCCTTGGTGATATCGATAAGCGTCACAGCAGCGCGTCCCTTGAGGTGTGGAACCTCCCGAGGTCGCCTGAGGCCCCTGCCACCCTGCCTCTTTAGCGCTGGGGTGGCTGGGGCTCAGCACCCGCTAACTCTCAGGACAGTGACGTCTCTGACGCAAGCGCCGTTTCAAGGTGCAGCCCAGCATCCTCCACTTGCGCAGTCAAGGCCAAGGTCCCCGAGGGTCAAGGCGCATCGTGTGCCTCCAGGTTGGTGGCCTTCTCTCCGTTTCTACATCAATGATCACTGGCCTGCCCCTCTCTCTTGCTCAACAACAGCAACACAACTCTTGCCATCGACGAGAGACAACACCCGTGATGCCTTCTGCCACAAGGATCCAGCTCTCCCTGGCGGCGCTCGCCGCGTCCGCCATCGTGCCCGCCCTGGCCCGTCCTTCCGTGCTCCAACCTGCCACATCCCGCACAGCCCGTAGAACGCCTGGCAGCTGGTCTGCTCGCAACGAGGACGGCGACGACACGCCACTGCCCGTGGTCATATGGCACGGCCTAGGCGACAACTACGCCGCAGAAGGCCTACAGTCTGTTGGCGACCTCATCCAGGATACGAACCCAGGCACTCTCGTCTACTTCATCCGCATCGACGACACGGCGTCCTCGGACCGCTCGGCCACCTTTTACGGCAACGTCACCGAGCAGATCGCCAAGGTCTGCGACGATCTCGCCTCGCACCCCATCCTCTCGACAGCCCCGGCCATCGACGCCGTCGGCTTCAGCCAGGGCGGCCAGTTCCTGCGCGGCTACGTCGAGCGCTGCAATTTCCCTCCTGTCCGCAGCCTCGTCACCTACGGTAGCCAGCACAACGGCATCGTAGACTATCGCGCGTGCAGCGCTACCGACTGGCTGTGCCGCGGCGCCATGGCCCTCCTCCACGGCCAGACCTGGTCCGACTGGGTCCAGTCCCGCCTCGTGCCCGCCCAGTACTTCCGCGACCCGGAGGACCTGGATTCGTATCTCGAGCACAGTAACTTCCTCGCCGACATCAACAACGAGCGCGTCCTCAAGAACACGTCGTACGCCGCCAATCTCGCTCGCCTCGAGAACTTCGTCATGTATATGTTCGCCCATGACACGACCGTCATCCCTAAGGAGACCGGCTGGTTCGAGGAGGTGGTCGGCTCCGAGGTCACACCGCTGCGCGAGCGCGCCATCTATAAGGAGGACTGGATCGGCCTGCGCGAGCTCGATCGCAAAGGAGGCCTCCGCTTCCGGACGACCCCCGGTGACCACATGCAGCTCTCAGATAAGTCGCTCAAAGAGGCGTTCACGACGTTCTTTGGCCCCGCGGACAAGAAGTTCCCCACAGAAGAGGAGACCGAGGTGGCCGAGGTCGCAGAGCTATGAGAGGTAGCGCTGTCTACTCGATTCCCCCTTGTATCAGGCCCATCGGAGGGCGAGGTCGCCGTGATAGGGCTGTTCGCGGTCCTCCAGAGGGTCAACTATTATTATCATTGCATGCTTGGCGTTTTCCCCAGGACTTGTTTCCTCGGAGGGGAGGCTGAGTTCCTGTTGTACTTCTGGGTTCTCCACGGTTGAAAGTGTACATGCTACAAGCAGAACCTAACTATAAGCGTTTGTTTCTTTGTTTAGATAAGTAGGATAAGCAGCAGTAAATATCACATTCTCGGAAGCGAGAACATCAAGCCATTCGACTTGACGCGTGCTCTAAAGAGAGTGAGACAGACAAGATCAGACATGTGGTCATTGCATTGGAAGAAAATGCTCATATAGTGACATTGATAAAATCTAGACCAGTATATCGCATGCGCAACAGTCCCTTTTCAAACTACTACCAAGCATAAAACAAGAAACGCCGTCCCGAACGCCTGCTATCTCCCGCTCGAGACATTGTCGAGGGATAAAAGATAGTATGCCATGTTTGTTGAGTCCGCGTCATTACCCGCGTAACGGGGGTCATCGGGCAACGGGAGGGAAATACGCTCAGACGTCGACGGCCTTCTTGGCCGCCTTCTTCTGCTTCTTGAGCGCGGCCTTGCGCTCGGCAATCTCCTTGTCGAGCTTGTCCTCGCTAGGGGCAGCGGCGCCACTGCTGATCAGGCCCTTGCCCTTGCCGCCCTTGGTGGGCTTGGCCTCGGGCAGAAGCTTGCCCTCCGTCTCGCCCTTCTTGGACTTCTTGGACTTGGCACCGCCGACCGCGGCGGCCTCCTCGTCACCGGAGGCCTTGCGCTTCTTGCCCACGTTGGCCTTCTCGTTGCTGCTGCTGCTCTTGTCCGCGGCGGCAAGAAGCGCCTTGGCCTCGTCGGAGCCATCAGCGACGATGTCCTTCTCGGCGTCGAGCCAGAGCTCCTCCGTCAGCCAGATCGGCAGCGCGGCCGTCGCGGGGCCCTTGATGTAGATGCCGCGGACGTTGTTCCACTTCCCGGGCACGAACTTGCCGACCAGCGCGCTGGCCACAGCGTCGACGTTCTCGGCGACCTGCTGCGCCGTCCAGCCGCCAAGCGCGACGCGGATCGCCGTGTTGGTCGTGGGCGAGAGGTTGACGAGCGCCGAGCCCAGCGCCTTCTCGATCTCGGCGGCGAGCTGCGGCGCCGTGCACGCGTTGCCGGGGTTCTCCTCGGACTGCTTCGCCTGCTTGGGGAGGCGCTTGCCGTTCTCCGAGGCGCGCTGGGCGTGTATGGTCACGGGGATGGGCCGCTTCGCGGTCGTCTTGTAGAAGGTCTTTCCGAGAGTTGCAGGGAGGCGGTTGATGATGCGCGCATCGCCCAGGAAGACGTCGTGCTCAGCGAAGAGCTTGCGCTGGGCCTCGAACGTCTTGAACTTGGCCTTGAGCTTGTTGTAGTCGATGACGCGGGTGATCTTCTTGCGCAGGGCCTCGGGGAAGGCGTCGGACGCGACGAGGTTCTTGAAGGCGCGCTGCGGCTCGGCGGTGATGAGGCACACGGCGAGGTTCGGGTCGGCGGCGTTGAGCGAGTGCGGGAGCGCGATCCGGCCGGGCTTGAGGGAGCGCGTGTCCGAGATGTGGCGCTTCGTTGTGAGCGTCAGCCAGATGGGCTCCTCGGCGGCGGCGGATTCGTCCTCGTCGTCGGAGCCCGCGAGCAGGTCCTTCTTCGGCGCGTTCTCGGCTGTCTCCTTAGCAGCCTTCTTCATGTGCGTCAGAAGCGCCTTGGAGGCTTTGAGGGTCTGCAGGAGTGTGGTCTATATGTTAGCCGGAGTTCTTCGACAGAAGCATCGGACTTCGACTTGGGATCGTGTGGGTGCGGTCCCGGTAGAGGCGGAAGACGAACCTGGTCGGGGTTGACCTTGGACACGGTTGTGTCTGACCGCAGGGTCATCTCTTTTGAGGGTGCCATAGTGCCTGGCTGTGATATGTCGTACTATCGAGGTGACTTGGTCCGACAGGTGAATGTGTTGATCGTCTCAAAGGGATGCTGAGCCTTGGACAACTTTTTTGCCGGGACTCTACTAGCACCGGAGCTTGTCCGCTGGCGCCCGTGGGGCAGAAATTTTCTAGGGGACTCCCAGCCAAAAAGTCGAGCTCCAGAGCGCTGATAAGCTCAATCGATAAGACGGTGCGGAGCCGTAGTGCACTGGCACTTTCACCCAATCAGGATAGACTCGGTCTGGTGCGATTCTTCATCAGTATTGATTGTTATTTTGGGCGACTTTGTAGCCATTCACATTCCAAGTATTGAAGATTCGCTTTGCTCAACCATCTGGGTGCTTAGGTTTGCAAGTAGTCTCACCGCTAGGTTGGAGCAGACACACTTCCGGCACGAGTGATGCCCGAAGCGTCCCGTCTATGTACAACGCCTGGCGACGACCGAAGCCCATGATAGCCGAGGCACTCCAGCCATATGTTAGTTAGGGGCACTTGCTCTTCAAGTTCAACTCGCCCGGGCTGCGTGCGATTGCATCTTTGGAAGCCATATACGCCGACAGAGATCGCCTTGCCGGCCACACTGCAGATTTCGACTCCGGATGGATGCATCATGCACTCAGAGAGTCATGTCCGAAACTTGTCCCCCCATCCTTCAAGCAGTGTCATGACACACAGCAGACAATGATTGCAAGCGGCGCAGACGCCCGAACCGCTGCATGGCTGCAGTAACCTGCGCGCAAGCATCACACATCATCCCACCTATCGGTCTAAGATCATAGGCACCGGTCCATCCTCTTTGAAGTCCGGTCTCACCAGTGGACGCAGAGGGGGCACCGAGCCGGCACGTTCCGCAGCTCATGGCTCGGTCTCTTCCCAACTCCCAGCCTGCTCCGGCCGGGGGGGGGGGGGGGGACGTCGCAGCTACCATCATTCTTCTGTGCCGGCAGGGCAGGCGGCTCGGCGGGTCGATCTCGCATCGCATGAAGAAAGGCACAATAGAGAAGGTGACTTCAAAGGTACTCTGAATGAGCCACCTAAGGTTGCCTCTGGCCTCGGTATGCCCCCAAGGCTCGCAAGGCACACTCTCCACTCTTCGCCCCTCGGCACAACGTACCCTGGCCGGCATAGCCAGCAGTCCGATCTGTGGCCGCCTTGATGCAACCTCACCCTAGAGGGCGGGGATGCGCCATCCATTCCAATGCCTCAAGTACAGGTCATTGAGGAGAAAGAGGGGCCGAGTCGTCGTCAGTTGACCAAGGTTGGCCAGGCTCGCCCAGGAGACGACGCGAGGTTGTGGCGTCTCTGGGGTCCCCGACCAAGGATCCCACGCAGGAGCTTGTCGGGCGGGCATTGGCGATCGGCAGGCGGCTTTGGCAAGACTTGCCTGAACGTGGGAGCTGGAGGAACTTGTGCATGCAACCACGGCAAGCCCGACCACGCATCGCTCGCTGCAAGTTGGCCTCCAAGATGATACATACCACCACCCCATGTTTCTTGTGCTGCTTGAGAGTCACCACCCCATGCCGCCACGGCTCACCCGACTGGCCAAGGACAACCTAACGTTCGAAAGAGCAGCGAGCCACGCTGCGTTACATGCGAGGCGGGCAGGTCCAACTAGTCCATGGCGTGGTGGTCTACTCATGCGGGATGGCAGATATTGACCCATCGTGGCTCCGTCGCATCGAGCGGCTGGTAAGTGGTGCCGAAGCCCGTCAACTGCAGGGAGCAAGTGAGATCGGCAAGAATGGACCTGGATAATGAATCAGGGTACGCGCCGGTGGTGCTGCTCAGTGACATGCGAGGTTCGTGGGACCCAGTCTTGGCCAAACACAGCATACTTTACGCAAGCACTCCCGATAGTTAGGCTTGCCTTGGCAGACATCTATATGCCCGAGTCCCGTGTCTCTCCCCGCAGTGGCAACCAACTGGGCGTGCCGTGCCGAGCAAACCCCTCCCCAATAGCCTGCCACATCTACGTACTGCATACAGTATCTCATCAAGTGATGATGCCTTCGTTGCGCCGCAGGAGCCATCGACCACGGTCCGTCCGGTGAACCCCCGGTTGAGCATCGAGGCTCGCAGGCCCGGAGCAGACTGCACTTCGTGGCATTGGGTGGCCTCGTCCTGCTACACAACGAGATGCTTGCTGCCGCGTTCTGTCACCGCCCATTGCGAACCTTTTCGTCCTTGACAGCTTCACGACTGTCCCCCACCTATGTAAGTGGCGAGCGAGCGGATGGTCTGGGTAGTGACTGGCCTGCATGCGCCACGAAACCTCCTGAAACCGGATGAAGTTGACAGGCCAGGATAGGCAGAGGCTTGTTCCTCTTTTGGATATGAATGAGCTACCCGAGTATCCGCACAATGACAAGAAGCACATGGCAGCCACTGGCGCCCCATTGCTGATGAAGGTCGTGATGCAGTCTGCGTGATGAATCATGGCCTCTTAAAACACGCGCAGGGATTTCAGCTTCGCGAGGTGGATACCAGGACGGGTGCTTGTTGTAGTGAGCTTGAGGGACCTCTTCTCCATGGATCTTCGGTGCACACTCACAGACCTATCGGCTCTGAACCATGGGTATAGAGCCGTTGATATAACCGTGCACCCTTGTGGTTCCTTGCTGCATTGAGACTGCACGATCTGCACGAGCAAACTCCATGCGTGTCGTCCCCGAGACTATGAGCGAGCTGGCTCAACAATCAACAGTGGCGCAGGTGCGACAAAAGCGGCCATCTAGTCGCAGTGCTTCGCGAAATCTGAGAAACAGCACGTCCCGACGGCGATGGTATAGTGGTGCTTGCCATGAGTACAATCTTAATTCTGTGCCAAGCTGTGACGCTAGCAACGGCTGCAGATCTCAAGGCAGCTCTCAATGCTGGACAACAGTTTGGTGATGGAATCGGTGCGATGGCCCTGAATCATGAACAGGATCGACAGGATGTTCACAGCTTGTGGCGATGCTCCGCAGCAGCTCTGGAGCCACAAGAGCCAAGTTGAGCCTCAAACCGTCCTCCGACGACACTTGCGACAGTGGTACAACGACTGCGGTGCACCCGGGCCGATCGTGGTAGCGTCCGTGCTTGCCGTTGTCGTTGCCTGGTTACCAGGCGGAAGCTCCTTTCAACGAACACGTAATGGCTTTGGACAAATAAGTGCAAGCGCTAGATTTCGGGAAAGTCTCCGAGGTTCCTTGTGCGATCGAGGCAAGGCGGCGAAAGCTCTCCTGCTTCGTAGAAGTCTGATGTTATGCTACCCAACACAGATTGTGCCACGCTGGGACAGATGTCCTATGTGATGAGCAAGAACACAATGTGTTGGAATTGTGGGCATTGCAAATCGCCGTTTCGAATCTTCGGTCCAGGGGTAAGTACCTTTAGGGACCACTGTTAAGCTCCGGAGCTTGGCATTGATTGCCCCAGAAAATGACGGCGGCGAGGGCGGTAACGCTGGTCTTTGTCTCAGTGCGACAGAAATGGCGTCAGTATCCCGTTTGAATGGATCCACCAAGGAGTTCTTATTCACATGCCCAGCACATTGCCGCTCGAACGTGTTCACAGCCAGATCTCGACATGCTGCACGTGGAACAGAAGGACGGGGCTGATGTTTCAAGGTCGTAACCGAAATGGGCAGGGCATCTCTAATTACCGTCCAGCATGTGAGGGCATGTGCGTGCAATCCCAGCAGCAGCGCCACACAAACGTACGATATGGAGAACACGCTGCTCATCAATCTCTTGTTGACAAGGCCAGCAAATGTGAATTATGAGGACCCGCTTGGAGGGCATAAGTTGCTCCAGCACTTCGGATCGTGCTCGTGGATACCGGAGAGGTATCTCGAGAACTTCTCAAACCGAGGATGGCAAGGCATGCCGTGTACTTACGAAGCCAAGGCGCACCATGGACAGACTTGCCAAGTTGAGGCAATCAGTCCCCTTCCCTGAGTTGACCTTGGCTCGCGTGGATACGACATTGTCTCTTGCTGGAAGCGCGAGTCAAACAATGTCACCCGGAGATAAAGGGAGATCCTTGTATACATATCGTACGTAACAGGGCACGCCCGCGCGTGCATGCATTGTGGAGGGCGGCAGAGTATACAGTGGGTGCATCCTCCTTGGCGTCCACCAATATCATGTTGATCGTATTGATACGCCTCGGCAGTGTCTTTCCTGATTGTCGCCTTGCGAATCTCTTGGTTATTTGTACCACGACTTCCATCCTTATGATGTGCAGTGCGGCTGGTGTCCTGCTGAAAAGGTCTGCGCAGACTTGCCCAGAGAAGACCTCGGGAACATGCTGGCCGGGCTTCTGCAATACCAACCAGGCAAGGGCAGCCTATTCACCCAAACGCCGTCGTCTGGTAGTATCGGCTGTCCCAGAGCGCCTACGAGTCAGTGCATTCTCTGCGAGCAAAACCACGGCCATGACTTGTTCGAGGGCTTTTGGAGATCGTTGGAACAACGTGGGTCCTTCAATTGTGCATGACACGTGCTGCCGCCGGCTGCAGCCTCCTTGAGTGGAATAGGAGCTATCTCCCCGAGCAAGAACTAGTTCCCGATAGCTGCGGGGCGCGGCCTTGAGAAGAGTGTTGACTGCGTAAGGTACGTATGGTCTGGCCCCCCACGCAACAAGTCTTGACTCGCAAAGGGTGGTGCGGATGATGATATCGTGGATTGTGGGAGAAACACCTGGCACTTCTCGCACGAGCTGACGACTATTTCGCCAACGGACTGCTAGGTGTGGTGTTTTCTGGACTTGGAGAGTTGCTCGGCTCCTATGCTGTTTGCATAACTCCTCCTATCCTGGGTCGGTACCCTCGTTTCCTTCCCTTAGTAGATTTCAGAGTGGCCTTCGGGTTCGGAGGAGCAGGGATCATGCCGGCCCTTGCAGGTTCGATCCATGTCCCCACCCCGGCTACCTCTCAAGCCCTGTAGAGCAGGTGACTTGAGCGATACTTCTGACGATCGGAGAGCATGTGCCACCCCCAACTTGGTGATGGTGCAAGGATGGGGGCCTTGTGTGAGGGGCCAGAGGGTCCAGCCAATGCCGTTGAGATGGTGCAGGAGTTCCGAGTGGCATTTTCGGGTGGGTTGGCTCGGGTTATCATGCTGGACAAAGGACAGGGTCTTGCTCTCTTAAGTCGCATGGCAAATCCGTTGTGGTCGCCCTGTCGAGTTCCACCTGAGCTCCTGGAGATGCACACCAGGCTGAAGCTCTACTATCGTCACTTGGGATCGGTCGGAATGTTCACCGGACCCGACTTGAGCTGAGCTCGACCGTGCCCGTTTCCTTACTGGTAATCCAGTTGCGTCCTTGCCCACATCCTTTCACAAGCAGTGCCTTGACTGGTGCCTGGAAGCACCATGGAGTCTCTGTAAGTTGGCGGCGCTTGGTCAAGTGGGAGTTCAGGGCGGAGGCTCCGAGGAGGCTGACTAACATGGACGTGTTCCGCGCCGGCAGAACGATCACGACGGACTGCATCACACTCGGTAGTGCTGTTGCAAAGATGACATGGCTGCTCAACGCGGTGGTAAGAGAAGTACGGGAGTCTCGATCCGTGCTGGACAGCCTCTCGCGTGAGCTTCACTCTCTGGAGGGCGTCCTCGATCTGCTACAGGAGGATGCCGACTCTTTCCCGCCTGAGCTTGCTGCCGACACACCAATCATTCTGGAACGCTGCCAGCAAGTAATCGACGAGCTGGACAAGCACCTGTCACGGCTGAACCAGCCGGAGCTATCGAGTCGCGAGCGCCGGGTGCTCTGGTTCGAGACGGGCAGGGAAGCATCTGTGGGCTTGGAGAAGAGGGTGGCTGCACATCGGGCCGTGCTGGGGCTGGCCATTGATCTGGTCGGAGCGTAAGTCTATTGCTTCTTTGTTGTTGCTGGCCTGCTCGTGAAGACGAGGGGCAGGTCTTGGTGCGCACATGCCCGTGTGCGTTCCAGTTGCTTCAGATAAAACGACCGGTGCCCTCGAAGGAGCCACCCAGCTAATTGATCGCGAATCCTGCAGGACCACGATCCGCGAGACTCGCCTCGAGGCAGAGGCCGACCGGCCCACAACAATCCAACGGCGGGTCAATGCCTCTGATGCATTCAGCGACATGTCACGCATCCTCAGCGAGATGGAGGATGTCTATGCGCAGGCGAAGGCACTCAATCCCGGCGACCACCCCACCTCGCCTCTGCACCACTACATCATGACCGTCAAGGCCTGCCTCGAGTCGGTGCTCACCAGCGCCGAGCTCGCCGAGGAGCACAAGGGTGCTCACCTCTCTGGCAACGAGCTCTTCCCAGCATATTTGGGAGACAGCCCCGACAGTGCCATCTCGATTGACAAAGAAGAGCCCCTCCGCAAGACTCTGCAGGACGCACTTGCAACCAAGGAAGCCCGCGACAGCAGGTCAGACGACGATCTGGACCGCAGCGCCGAGCCGGCCAAAGGCACATACCTGGATGTGAGCAGCCTATGCGATGACGGATCTTCCATGATTGAAAGTGTTTCAATCAAAGAGATCATCGAGGCTATCAGCCCACCGCCCCAGGAAGAGGCTGCAGACTACGACGAGCTGCTCGACAGCCTTGGTGCTCTGCCCAGCCGGCCTCCAACGCCACCGCCAAAGGACATCAAGCGCCTCGAAGCTGCACGGGACAGCATGGTTTCCCCATTCGTCGAGCCACACCAGCCGGAGCCCGTGGTAAACAACTACGGCGTGTTCACCGAGATCACGTCGAACACACGCAAGCAATCTTCGGGCACAGGCGCAAAGCTCGACAGGTTTTTCGGTTCCCAGCGGCGGAAGCCAAGACTGCAGCTGAATCTAAAGCCTAGTGAGGACTTTCGGGACATTCCTGAAAGTGATACCTCGCCACGGCCGGGTACACAATCGACCACTTCAGCGGTTTCCACTACGAACACATCGCCCGACTTCCGGCCGTCAACGCCGGTCATTAAAGCGAGTCTTGTGCGACGGTCGAGCAAAAGGTTATCAGTATCACTCAAGAGACTCCCGTTGTGGTCGCCAACCGAGCTCGAAGAAACGACGGCGAGCAACGAGGCTTCGACAGTATTTGGCGTGTCACTACAGAAGAGCATGTCCGTAGCCAAGGGCACGTCCAAGACGCATCACGGTGAAAATGGGGGCTCCTCGCGTCGCGATTTCCCCCTCTGCATGCAAAAGTGCTGCTTCTTCATCAAACAGGAGGGCATCCAGGCGCCTCACCTGTTCGCGGACCCCGGTGATGCGTATCGTGTACGCAAGCTCAAGGACACCTTCGCCAAAGGACCCAACTATGGCAACGATATTCACTGGGAATTCTACACTGTCTATGATGCAGCAGACTTGATCCTGCTCTTCTTGGCACAGCTCCCAAAGCCACTCGTCTCAGAATCGATCGCGAAGCGCTGGGTTGTCCTGTCGAGACAGTCAAACCAGAGCGGCAACCTTGGCAACCGGCTGGAGCAATGCATAGATTTCTGGGAGGAGGCTTTGAGCAGCTTGCGCGGTCCACACCGGAGTCTTCTGAAACTTTTGCTTAACTTATGGGCCGACATTGCTGGTGCATCTGAGTGGAACGACATGACGGCTGAGCGCCTGGCCGCCTCAGTAATCAAGCCCTTGATGCACATTCACCCGGAGAAGTACGACACGGATTTTGTCCTCGCACTTGCGTACCTGATCCGCAAGAGAGGCGAGTATATCGACATCATGGGGTCGAGTAAGAAGAACAGCGAGTTGGCTAGGGTCACGCGTCTCAGCCGTGTTCAAGGCTGGTAGGCTGTTTGCGCTTGTGGCGATTCAACGGCATGGGGAGGCGAGCTATTAGGCGACGGCACCGAGGCGGCAGATACAACGTGTACGACACACTATCCTTGCATTTCTTTCGAGTTTGATATTGCAGGACTCACTTCTTGCTGGTGTATTTCTTTGAGCTGGGTATGACGCAGGGAATTTTGGGTGGGCAAGAGGACATCCACCATTGTAGGACAGAGACGCAAATCAAGATACCCATTTTTGTTTTCTTCTTGACGATATAGGCTCTTGCACGACGACGTAGCAGAATGTGAACAAAACTGCACTTGACCGGCTTTGCAAGACCGGCCATGTCCTATGAATCAAACGATGCTGCTACTCCGTAGGTCTCGGCGTAGCTCTTCTATAACTCATGGGAGCTTCAGACGCTCGGATAGTTCCAGGAGTTCCGTTGGGTATTGTGAAGTTCTCCTCGTAAGTGCTCGTAGGGTTAAAGATGGAGAAAGGGACAGCCAGCAAAACGTGTACAGTCGAGGTGGTCGTGCACAAATAGAAGTCGGGTCGATTGCTGACTAAAGCTATGTCGAAGTCACGCAAATTGTCATCGGTAGACACATGTGATGGCGATCGTGATATCTACCTGAAGGGTTTTCGTACACGGGATACTCCCTGTTCAGTAGACAGTCCTAACGAGGAAAAGCTTTGTGGTTCGAGTACCGTGGTGACACGACCTCGGGAATGTCCTCCCATTGTCTGAACGTGCTGCCTGCCGGGAACAACTCGTGCACCGAGTTGTCAGCAACTATGGAAGGATCGCCCATGGCGTAACAGAAAAGAGCCCCAGCACGAGGAAGACGCGTTGTCGGCCCGGTGGGATCGAAGAGCTTTTTCTCACGTCCATCAGTGGGCGGTTGGTTCTGCAACAGGGGTCCCTAAACCCGGCGCAGAGCCTGACTGCTTGCATGATCGGAGAGACGCGTTGAGTGGTTGGTGGAGTCGAGCGTGATGTAAGAGAGGGCACCGCCCGATGTAGTAACCTCGGGTACTTTTCCATGCTTGTGCTGGTGCAAGAGGACAACAATTTATATGAAAATCTAGGCGCTTAAAAGAAAGCTCATGTGCTGTGTGACCTCATATGGTCCGGCTCGTTGAGCAAGCTTAAATGCTTCCGAGACATCTCATTAACAAGAGCCATGCGTCAGCGGCCAAGTTCGCAGGCATATCGAAATATCCTTCCCACCAGGAATTGAGACATGATCCGGGAGAATCAAAGTGCAGCTGCCCCTAGTGCATCGTGGTGATGAAGGCTTTATGTCCCCTGCCTTGGGCCGCTTGTGCCCGACCACGTCGACCGCATTGCAGACCTCTACTCACTGGTCTCGAGCAACGTAGCAGCTCCAAAGTTTTGCTCCTCCTGACCACCGTTCTCATTCTCTTGTTTCTTCTCCCCGGCCATCGCGTCCTACGAATTCCAAGACGTTCCCCCCCCACTGACAGAAGAACGAGGTTGGGACAAGTGCGCGCCCACGCACCGTCGCGCAAACCGGCGGAGCTAGAGAGCGTGCGTGAGGGGCAGTGCCGCTGCAGAAGGGCGCTGACACGCTGTGGCAGGGCCCTAGGCAGGGCAGCAGCGGTGCAGGGTGCCCACTTCGCCCAGAACGCGCAACCGCGACAAGGACCCGACTAAGACGCGGTTGCACGCCCACGACGGGCACCCGCGCCAAAACTCCACTTAGACAGCCAACCGTGTAATTGCCTGTCTCTGATACAACCTCTCCAGCCTGCCCTTCCCTCTCCCTTCAGTCCAGCAGTTCCTCATCCCACGCTCCTGCGTTTCTTTTTCCGCTGCACTCCTAGCCTGGACGACCTCGCAACTCTACAACGACTGCCCAAGTCACTATCCACGCCATCCACACTCTCCTGCCACGTCCTCGAACCGCCTTAAACTCGTCGGTAGCATCCACCTCCAAGCTGTTGGTCCTCCTGTTCGCGTACCAACCTGTCAGCCATGAGCTCGCCCGTCCTCAAGGCCATGGCCGGCCCTGAGGCCGCAGACCATGAGCCGACGCTCCCCCCATTGTCCCTCGCCTCGACCGTCGCCCCAGTGGCTGGTGTCAAGCGGCCAGCTCCGTCGCTGCTTCCCGCCTTTGAACCTCTGTCCTCGTCGCCTGGACTGCCTCGTCCTGCCAAAAGACAGGCTCACGGCTCATCCTTCTCCCGCGGCACAGCCGCTCTGAAGTACCCTACACCAATTCCGACCTCGAGCACCGGTATCCTCTCGTCATCGCCGCCACGCGTCCAGCCTTCCTCGCAAGGGCGTCCAGCACTCGCCCGTAGTCTGTCCGCGGTATCTGAACGAGCACCGCTCTGTGCGGTGCCCTCAATCGAGCTCAACGAAAACGGCGAGATGCTCCTCATGGGACGCTCGAGTAATTCATCGCACTACCAGCTCTCGTCAAACCGACTTGTATCGCGTGTCCATGTCAAGGCGCGTTATGTACCACGGGCATCGGCGCTGGAGCCCGGCAAGATTGAGATAATCTGCAACGGATGGAACGGTGTGAAGCTGCACTGCCAGGGGAGGACATGGGAGCTTGCGAAGGGCGACACTTTCACGTCCGAAACGGAGAACGCCGAGATCATGCTCGACGTACAAGACGCACGCGTCCGCCTGCACTGGCCAAAGCTGGACCGCTTAGAGTCGGCAGCTCATCTGTCGGACTCTTCCTGGGAGGATTCTCCTCAGTCTCGACCTAGACACCGTCCTACCGGCTCGGCATCTGACCTACTCCAGTCCAGCCCACTGAGAAGGCAAACACGCGTCCAGTCTCCAGAATCGCCAACGCCGGGTGTCAAGTCGTCGCAAAGCAGTTTCGGTTCGCTCTTCTCTCCTGCTGGCGGATACGATGGCCAAGTCCAGATCTACGAAGACGCCAGTGCCGACGAGGAAGAACTCCCAGTCGCAGCTTCTGCCGCGGATGTATCCTTCGCCCAGACTGAAATCGGCCAGAGCTTCTCGAGCGATCTCAGTGATCCGGAGGATGCTGACCCCAACGAGGAGAACGACCCGATTGTGCACTCTTTTGGTCCTTTCGGTGCTAATCTCTCGAACCGGCTCGCTGCATTTGCGACGGAGTCGCCCAAGCAGCCCTCTCGAGACGGCTCTGGCCACTCGACTGCCAAGCCGTCTGCAGAGCCGGAAGAGCAACCGATCAACCCCAAGATCGACGTCGCTGCTGTGACCAACCATGTTGTCAACCAGCTGGCTTACTCTCGTCTGTCGTCGAACCCTTTGTCCGGTATTCTCAACAACCTGCCAGCAGAAGAGAAGAAGGACCTGAACAAGCGTGATCTGCGCAAGATCATCGAGACGACCAAGTGCATTGGCATCATCTCGCGCACTGGCAAGGACGCAGCTGGCAAGGCACTGGAGAGCGAGTACTACTATATTCCCGAGCATGACTCGGATGATTCCCGCCGTCTGGCCGTCACGGATGGCCTGAGGAAACCCAGCCTGCGCGCCTGCAGGAAGCAGCACAAAGTAAGCTTTGACACCAATCAATGTCGTCTAAGCTCAACACTGACTCTGAAAAACAGCAATATTACTGGAAGCGCCCGAGAACCCCTTAGACGCAGCTATGCAGCCCAAGGGATGCCCGCTCAAGCGGTCGATCCATGCACGCCATCCATCTCCGCTTGCTCTCCACGTGTCTCATGTCACAATACCCCCCACACTTGTACTTTTTCTGTTTTACTATACTCTTGCATGGCTCTGGTTTGGCAGGCCCCGGGGCCCTCTCGATGCTTTCCGCATAGCTACAGGAGTTTCACGGTGATCTTTTATTTTATTTATTTTCTTTCGATCTGAGGTCTTGGCCCATTTCGATCCCGATTTGCATGGATGTTGTCAGATGACTTGTTTGCGAGCTGTTGCCGTTGGCAGGAAGGAGAACGGAAGCCCGAACTTGGCAAGCGGCGGTAGTCTACAGATTTGTTGATACTGTCCAGATGTAGATGTTGAAATCTAGGATTTGACAAGCAGTCCCCGCGGGTGGTTCTCGATGACTGCATGTGTGTAAGTGGCCAGCCAGGATGAGGTGTGGATCAGCCACACCTCTCGCTCGAAACAGCAATCCGGAGCGCGTTGTGGGCGGAGCTACCCCGCATAACGACGCATCCCTGTTTTAGCTTAAGCACTAGAGGTCCAGCTTCCAGCCTGTGAAGAAGCAGATCACGAAGCCGGCCGAACGGACCGTGTGCTTTGCTCTCTGTCCTGAGGCTTGGGATATAAAAGACAATCCGGTACTTGTGAGTCCCAGTCTCGCCCTGGGTAGCGAGGCAAGGCTGGAGACAAGTGTGGCAGTCACCCTAATGCAGGCTGGTTCTCACGCGCTGTCGATGCAGCCGTCAACAGGCAATACGTCATTGGCCGGCCCCCATCGCCTTGCTTCGATCTGCAAGGTCGCTTTGTCAACGATGAATGCCAACACGTTCGGGATCATGAGCTGGACCGAACTCTGGAGGGCCGCCCCCCCTACGCAATGGGCAATCGTGCTATGACGACGTCCGCAAGGGCGGGGGATTTTGTTTAGAAGTCTAGGAGCTCGGTTCTGATTGACTTTCTGTTGGCAGAGAGGACCCTGATTACTCCACCTCGACCCCGATGCCTGGAGCGACCGTAATACAGTAGTGGGTGGCGAAAAGAAGATGAGGGCTCATGGAGTAGCATGAACGCATTGGAAGCATGCGCTGCTGCAACCTCTGCACCTCTGCCACCACTAACCTTGGAGTTCTCACGCGGTTGCATGCTATGCTACGAGAGCTGTCTCTCTGGTGGTGGTGGTACGAGGGGGGCGGGGGCGGGAGTTGGAGCGCGGCGGGAAGTGGCGAGCTAAGGTAGGACAGGATGCCATCCCTTGATACAGGCAGCTCGCCTGTTCCTTCATAAAGTCCGTCATATCCCCTCCCCAAAAGTGCAGCCGGACGGACGAGGAGCTCGATCACCTGAATACCTCCTCGAACTTTTCTCCCGCCGAGAGACCAATCCCACCACAGTGACGATCATCCTCACATCACCTCAAGAAACGACAAAACCGATCCGGTATGTTACCCCTTTGCTCTGCACGAGTCGGCAGGGCAGGCAAGCTCCCGTGCTCCCCTCCGGGCCCATGTTCGAGACGGGACGGGACGGGTGGTTCGATCGAGAGGCGATCATGCAACTGCCCTCTGTGCAGCATGGGACCAGTGCTGACGAGCTTCCCTTCCAAAGCACAGCTTCACTTCACTTCACTTCACGCCCGCTCTCACCGCATCAACACTTTTCCAACCCAGGGACACAAAAGAGTCACATCCCACCACAAAAGACATCACACGAGAGGAATAAAACAACAATGTCGTCGTCGCGCACCCAGCCCCCGGCAAAGATCGACCTGTCCTCCCCGGACCTCCCCCGGGCCGGCATCCTCCCGCACCACAGCCAAGCCGGGTCGTCGTCGTCGTCATCGTCGCCGACATCCCCACAGCTCGAAAAGTCCGCCGCCCGCGCCATGAGCTCGACCGACTCGTGGAAACCCGCGCTCGGCGGGCGCAAGCAGAGCTACCACAAGGAGGACCACAAGCATGCGCTGCAGATGAGCGGCATGTCGGGCAGCGGGGAGGACAAGGGGCTCGGCGAGGAGTCGCACTGAGATTGCGGACGCGTGGAGTACTTGGGAAGATGCCAGAAGAGATTGTGCAGGCCGTAGGGTCTGGTCTGGCCAACAAGATTGGGGAGAGCAGAGCATCTTCCAACGACAAAAGCATATTTACGATTGGAACAAGCAACAAGCCGTGGGATTTCAAGAGCGAGCAGAGCATTTTCCTGACACTTGTGGACAAAGCACAAGCAACAGCGCAAATTTTTCAGAAAGTGCTCGATACGTGGGCCGAGCAGTGACAGAGTTGGCTATTTTTTTTATGCTTCCAGTAATGAGATGCATATCAGGGTTGATTGCGGTGTGAAAAAGCCGCCTTTGGCGAGATTCTTGCTTGCAACAAGCACCAATAACAAATAAAGAGTGAGTTGCTCAAAGCCAAAGACGCCCAGATTCGAAAACATGATGCTGCGAAACAGCGCAACGCCATCCGGAAAATAAAGTAAACATAAACGCCAAGCAGAATGCATGTCGCTGACTCGTCCCATATGCATATGTCCATGACCGTCCAATGTTTACGAGCTCCTCCCCCTCATAGTTGTACACGGCATCAGGAATGCCCAGATTTAGGCTTGGGCTGAGCTAAGTGTTCTGCAACAACGCCTGTAGCATACGTGAGACCCACGACAGATGTGCCAGCGAGAAATATTTTTTTACCAAGCCTCATCTTCTTCCGCGGCAGATTTGACGGATTTGTGGATTGGGCGCCGGTGGCCGTTTGACTGCGAGCCTGTTCTTCCTGTTCTGCTGGCTCCGCTTCGTCTGCCCTCGGCATGTCGTAGTTGACGAAGCCTGTCGGAGACACAAACGCAGCGGCGTTGGGCAGCGCCATCGGCGTGCCCATCAGGTCAATAGGGTTCACTCGCCGCATGGTCGCCCGGACCTTGCGAAAGACCAAGACATCTCCCTCACCGGACACTATCTCGAATCCTTCCGCTTGTAGCGGCGCAAAATAAGGGAAGAACTTTCCGGGATTCGAAAGACGCAAGAGGATATCTGCCGGTGCTGACGCCGTGGATTGATCAGTGACATCAGATGTCGTCTCCGCAATGCTGATGCTCTGTGTTTTCGAGTCATACGCTAGTACACGATAGACAATGGGCTCCGTGGCCTTTGACGGGGTGGCATCTGTGCCGTGAGCGATGAAGCCTTTTCCGTCAATCTCGGGATCCCGATGGTAAGGTAGTCCGTCATCAGCCCTGGAAGCCGGAGGCTCAGCGACTTGCTCTGACCCTTTCCTACTTTGACTCCGCTGGGTCCCGTACGTGCGCACGAACGTCGGTCCTTTAGACTGGTCTCGGCACTCGTCAAGATACGAAGTCTCCAGCCCTTGGGGTTCTGATGAGTACGAGTCTGCCTCGACGCCCAGTCTCGGGCGTTTTCTTGGCTGTGCCTTGTTGGTTCTCCTTGTGCTGCGTCGATTCAGTGAAGACTCAAGTCTGGGGGCACTCCTTTGTGGCAAAGCCAGAGCTGGCGCGTAGATTGGCATCGTCGAAGCAGCATTAAGCTGCTCTGCGAAGGCTGCCTCTTCATCCGGCGTGGTATCTAGTTCTGATTTGCCATCGGCTTCTGGGGTCGTCTGGGTAGTCCAAGACTGCGCGAACTGTTCAGGGAAGTCTCTGCTGTAGTTTCCGGTCAAGCCGGACGCGTGGGACGAGTCGGCGCATACATTATCTGCTTGCGTTGGTTGGGGATGAACGTGATCCCTGGTATTGAAATCAGCGGACTCGGACAGCTTACGATGGGCTTGGACAGGATAACCGGGCTCCTCGGGGGATACGGCGGGCCGTTTCGGGGGGTCGGTAGCGGTTCCATGGATGGTGGAGTCAAAGACACATACAGGTTCGTTTTGTTCAAGATCCACGCTCGCCACCTTGCTGGCTAGGTCGACGCCATCTCCAGCTGCCACCACGTTCTCGTGGTCCTTTGACTCGTAATCCTGCAGGCAGTCTGCCACCTCGTCCTTTTCCGGAGCTGGCTCACCCTCGAGGGTCTGGTCGCGGAAGGCAATGTACTTGTCCAGATCGCCGTACTGCTGGAAGGGCTCGTCGGCGGTAGTGGCCGCGTCTGGGAAATCGTCAAAGATTTGGGGTTTGTATTGTGCTAAGTCCTCGGCGTCGGTAGTCTCCACTGCCTGCACGTCCCTCTCGAATTCCTTATACATATAAGGTTGATATTGGTCGAGGTCTTCAGGCACAACGGCCTCAGTACCACCCGCCAGATTCTCCTTGTGCTTGTACGGGCCGTAGTCTTGGAGGTCGTCATAGACAGGCTGGCTACTGTTCGTCTCAATGGCCTCGTTGTGTAGATATGGCTTGTACTCGTTGAGGTCTTCGTAGGCAGGTGTCTGCTTGACCTCAACACTCTCGTTGCTGAAGTAGGGCTTGTAGTCGCCAAGGTCTTCGTAGCCGGGAGCCTCCTGCGCTTCCACGCCTTCGTTGTTGAAGACTGGCTTGTAGTCGCTCAGGTCGTCGTAAGCTTGCTTAGAAGCAGCACCAACATTGATATCATCCAGCTCGGCTTTGTACTTGTCGAGCTCACCCTCTTGAAGCGGGAACTCTTGCTCCTCTGCTGGCAGATGGTTGAGAGAATACTCCTCGCTCGCAGTCGGCGTGAACGAGTACTTGTTCTCGGTGCTATCGAACGTGAAGAGAGTCGGTCCAGGATCAGAGAAGTCGGCAGGCTCGACTGAATCAACGGGCATGCTGTTATACTTCTTAAGCTCGTCGCCAGGTGGTGGTCCATCTGAATAATGGGGCTGAGCCACGCCGAAGTCTGGAAAGAGAGAGGGCTCCGTCCCGTAGTTGAGTGAAGTTGCCTGCGCGCTTGGCTGTACGGGTGTCTCAACAGTTCCGTACGTGACCTTGGGGACTTTACGGTTGGTGATGGGGTCAATGATGTAATCATGTTCGGCGTTGATGGATTCCGCCTGGGTCGTGTCAGAATATGCCCGCGTCTGGGTGCGGCCCGGTGTCTTGCCCGGCTCTCGCTCAAAGGGCTGGCGTGGCTGCGATGAAGCGTGTGCCGACTGGGTGACTGGCTCCGCTAGGTTAGCAAAGTGCCAGCTCCATCGAACACTGCTCTGTGGATGCCAGCAAGGGCTGACGACACGTGTAAACACATTTTTCGTGCCAAGATGGAATCTCGTCTGGTCCGAAGAGATGTGCCTTGCGACAGTGTTGGCGTAGTTCTGCCTCAGCACTTTCTCTTGGCGGCGGAGCTCTCTACGGAGTGCTGGGCTGACCTGGGCGGCCCATGTGCCAAAGTGGAAGCCGCGGGACTGCTGGGTCAGCCGCGCCGCGGCAAGAGGGACAGCTGGCGAATTAGCAGGGGCGAGATGGGTGGCTGTCCGCAGTCGCAGCGCTGGCTGGCGGGTGATTGTGCTGGTCAACATGGTGTTGTCGTCTCGGTGGTTGCGAGCTAGAACATGCTAAGCTGTCGTGGCAGGACACTGCACTGGTGTTGTTGTCAGATGAGAACGTTGGGTGATGAGGCACGTGGCTCCGGCTGCTGTATCTGCAGCAGAAACACAATGTGTGCTGTTGGAGTAGCAGAGGCCGTGTGGTGTTGGGACGTACGCAAGTGGAGGAACTGCAGTCGGGCGTGCGGGGGCTGAGCTGAGTTGATGTCGATCTTGCTAACGACAGTGATGTACCATGACCATATCCGCCCGATACAGGAGCACGGGATGAGGAATGTGGACGAACGAGAAGATCCAAACTTGACAAGGTGGAAGATGAGGCAAGGCCGGGCGAGGTGGGAAGGTGCTGGGTGATTTTGGCCCCGGGCGAGCTTGGCTGTTGGAGGAGGCGGGAGGCGGGCGGGGACGACGCGGCAAAACCCCAAGAGGATCGGCCGGTTGAGGCCTGGTCTGGTGCTTCCCCGGACGCTCTCGATTCCACTAATGTAAGCCCCGTCAGCAGCAGGCAGTCCTCCCCGTTGCACATGCCACAGCGAGCTATGGAGCACCTCCGGCTTCTCCTCTGGGCCCTCCACTTTCCCGCAACTGCTCATCCGAGCCGTCCCGCTGAGTTTGGGTGACGATGTCATAGGCTTAGGCATGGGCCAGTAACCCCCTGCTCTTGAGCAGCCGCCGCGCTCTGACTGGCTGGGCTAGAGCTGCTGGGCGGGGTAACGAGAGCTTGGGTGCCCAGGCCAGCCGCCCCGGCGGAGCCCACCGAGAGCTCCACCTGCCAACCTTCTGCTGGCCACGACAGCTCCCGTTCCTTACGGTGCTGACTCAAGCTGCCCACAAACGCAGTCGATGTCCGTGTGTCCATGGCTGCAAAGGTTTCGTGTTGCCGAAAACAGTCTTGCATGTTGTTGGGACTATCTATGGTAGTCAAGCGAGCAGAGAAGCACCACGGGACTTTCGACAGCTTCAGGACATGGCCACGAACGATTCCGCGGTCGGCCCGCTGCCGACGATGATCCTAGAACCCAAATGTAAAATCAGGTCTCGCCGCGAAATAATCATCCCATCGCACCTTCTTCTGTTCCCGGGCTTCAAGTGCCCACTTGGTCCTGACCTCCTCGGCTGCACATATCGGCGCCAGCGTCCCGCACGCCTGCCCCATCAGCTCCAGGCCAGTTGAAACCAAGCTTTGCTTGGCTATGTTCGCCTCCACGTCGGCCGCCAGGACACAGCCGCTCACCCCCATGCCGCACATAAAAGCAGGGAAAAACACCAGCTTGCCAACCTCTCGTGCTGTCTCGTGGTCGCTGAAAACCGGCCTCAACGTGTCGAGGAGAGTCTCATGTGTGGCCTGGTGTAATTGCAAGATTTCCTGCTGGATCCCGAGCTCGTCGCGGGACGACCAGTGCCTAGCAGATGCGCTGTCGCCAAGGAGGAAGCTCTTGTCCTCGTCAACGTCTAGTAAAAGTGTCTGGATCGCATACAAAAGTACGCCGCAGTGGTATAACAAGCCGACGTCAAGCCAAAGATCCGGACCCTGGCTCCTCGGCGATGGATTAGTGGTCGTGGGCGAATCGGTGTCCATGGTTGACATCTCATGCTGGTCATCTGCTGGACTGGTCTGTGACGACGACCACTCCGAACTTGACGACAGCGTCCTTGGAGGACTGGCATCGTCTTCAAACTCAACGGACTCCCCGCTCCTTTTCCAACCCCTAAACTTCTGCATCCTGGCGGCCCACTGTGGAATGTTGAACGATTGTATCTTGTCCAGCACCATCCGGGTACCTGCCCACCGCCTCGCTTGCATGGTTGGGCGGTGTACAATTGTGCGTAGGTAGTTGATCAGTATGATGGATTGGAACAGTTCCTCGGGGCAGGGTGCACTGATCGCCAAGTTGGCCTGGAACATATTCGGTGCGGCCTCCCAGTATTGAAGAGCCATGGAGACCGCCGCAGGCATCTTCGGGTGTTGCGTCGACGTCGTTGTGGCTGAGAGCACATCTATTCTGCACGGTTTAGTTAGAGGAGGCTGTTCGCCCGGGAGGTGGCAATACTAACACCACGTAGATAACAAATAGCGGCCTGAAGTAATGGTTCTCTGAGGCGATTTGTTTCAGTCCACCTCGTAACTTAATGATTTCGCGGGCGCCCTCGAGGTGAAGTCTCCAGTCACTGTAAGTCGACTGTTGAATCTGTGTGGAAGCGCCATATTAGGGCCGAAGATGGCCGGGGAGGCTGTCGCAGTGGCTGAGATCACTTACAGTACACATAAGCAGGCATAGGACACACATGAGTGTCGAGTCGCTCGTCTGAGTATCCTGCAGACTGAGTCGCTGGTTCACCTCCCGGATTGCTCTGATGCGGAAGGAGAATATGTCTTGTCGTCTGAGGCGAGCCAGAGTTGATGTAGGCTGAACAAGCTGACCATCCGCTGCTTCCTGCATTGCTTTGTGTGCTGTGGCTACTGTGACTAGCATGCTGATGTAGATCCGGGGGATGTGGTCTATGCGGGCCATGTCGACCCTGTATGGGTTGTAGTGAGACTTGATAGAAATCAGGTCGCCGCTGACATTTTCGTTGACTACAACACTCGTGTTAGCCTTGTGAAGATAGGCAGGAGCTTGCAAAGAGGGAACAAATGCAGGCCAGATTGGTCATCGTGCCTGTTCGGGATGTAGGAACAATGGGAAGCAGGAGAGTCGAATTTACAGTATTCAATGCTGTCGAAGATCAGCTGTGCCTCTCTGTAGAGGGGATGTGTCAGTTCCCCGGGCACTTGTAGATGCTGTGTACTGGCGGGTACGGGAGCCGCGCCGTGGTGTCCATCCGAGACGCCTCTGAGATCAGCCCCATCAGCCCGAGACCTTCCACCCGCGCCCGGGGGAACGAAGTCTTGCCGCGCCGGGTCAGCTCCTCCATCGCGTCGCTCGCGTTGCCGTAACACTCCGTGCCAGCTGCCGGCTCCGGGAATGCTGGTCGCGGCCGGTTCCGGGGCCGGTCCACCGAGTCGCATGTGTACTGGTTTTTCAGCCGCTGCACCGTCGGCACATTGCTCAGGGCGCATGACTGCTGCCGGTCCCGGGGGTTCCGGGTGGTGGTCATGGCATCTCAGGGACCGCAACGTGACCATACCGAGCTGAGTTCGAGCATGGAGAGCATTTCGCAATGGTAAAGGCCGCGTGGGAGGGACCGATCCTCGGGCACGGGAAGATGATCTGGCTGCGTGGTGTGTTGCAAGGGGCTATCGAGGTACAAGCCTGGGAGACTTGGTGTGAGATGAGAGCCTGCTGGAGCGCCGACGGCACGTTGGGTCCTGTGCGGCGAATGAGCTACGCAATGTATCGTTCTCACCCAGTCTGGGGACTTGCCGTGCCAAGGAGAATATAGCGTGCAAGGACTCCGTTGACCCCGGCGCCCATCCTTTTCGTAATTAAGCTACCTCGCTCGATGTCGGCCCGAACTGTTGGTGGTGCTTAACTGTTGTGCGCAAATATCAGGCATCGGAGTTAGCAGGCACTACAAGAGCTGCCTCGCAGATTGCTCTATAGGTTTCAATTGTTCCAGCATGATCCTCAAGACGCATGACTTTGTGGCTAATGCCCCCAGAAGAAGATTGGGAAGGTGCAACCGCGCAACAACATAGCAGAAGCTTCGTCTGTCACGGACCCGCTGAGACTAGACAAAAGTCCACTTGTCTGGCCTGACGGGGCTCGCCAGCGACGAGCAAACATTCGGGCGGTAACGTCTCGCGCTCAGACATGCAACACAAGAAATCAGAGCTTGGGCTCGTGTAACAATTGTGACTCCCAAGTATCCGGGATGTTCTGCCATTCTTAGTGTCCGTTGCCTGCGGCTTGTCTGGACTGTTCCAGTACTCCTGCTCCACATGAAATTGCAACGTGAGTCTTAGCTGAGAGGGCTGCGTGCGGGGCACCCTACCTGAAGGTACACACACTGTAAGTACTTTAAGTAAGCAAGTACCTTAGTTTTCGGGGTCTCCAGGCTAGAGCCTCGGACCGTCTGGAGCGCCATTACCGGACAAACACCTTCTTGGACAGTCATAGTACATAATGCTGTGCGGCTTGCCTTGATAGATCATTTGTGCTTGGATGACTCGATTACCTACGTCCGAGGAGTGTGGGTCTGCCGGACAGTGCTGGACAGGGAACTGCGTGCCATGTGCTGCCGTCGCGATCCTGGCACATTGGATGAGCACACGAGCAGCGTCCCTGAATAGGCACGACTAGACGTCAAGATGCTTCAGCTTCAGGGGCCGCAAATGGCTGGTGCGGGAGCCATGACGCAACCGTGGACAGCTCCGAGCAACGAAGCTAATGCTTCCGGCCAGTGAGCACATGCTGCCGGCTTGAGACAAGCGCCAAAGGGAGCTCGAGCCAGGCATGGTGGGGTAGACGACGCTCGCCCAGAAGCAGGCAGAAGGACAACTCACGACCATGGCTCATGTCGCCAACTAAAAGCGATGTCCTTTGACGAGCATGCAGTTCACTGGCCTTAGGCTCTGTCGGGCATTAGAGAATCCTCTCATGTGCTGGTCTGCCTTCACATGATAAGAGCCTTGCCAGTCACGCGATTGTCCGCCAGGATCCATGTGATGCGGAGGGGCAGCACGCACCCAGCATGGGACTTTTCTCGGCGGAGACTTGTCGCAGCCAAACAATTGGGCTGAGCTCGCGTGCGTGCAGTGCAATGTCGGCTATGGGACACGCCCTGCTTTTCGTAGTCTGTTTCTGCAGAGAGTGGCACAGAGACCTTCGGTCAGCTGGAGGCAGCCCTGGGCTCATCACCGTGGTCGTGGTGGGGTTTCACAAGGCGGCCAAGTGGGCGGGAGGGCGTCTAGAGCTGCACATGTGCGGGCTTGCCAGGGATTCAATGTTGCGCGACGGAGGCCTGAGGAGGAGCTGTCGTCGCAGGCCGGCGGGCAGCAAGCTCCAGCCACGTCATTGAGTTCTTCGGCAGAGGCAGCTAGCAAGCTTCCCAGGCCTCAAGTGGGCAGCCCGCGCCACCCCTCCTCCTCCTCCTGCCGGCTCCAAAAGCATCTGAACCACCGCATTTCTGCGTCATCTTCCTGCCTGGCTCGACCTCTCCCGACTTCTCTGCCAAACTCCGCGCCGACCACACTGTCGTACTCCCAGTTCTCTCTGTCCCCGTGACTCTCCCACAACATCCTTACCATCGACATCGCCAGAACAAACAACCTCTCCGTTGCTTCCGCCAACCCCCACGACCACAGCAACAAGGCACAAACCATCTTCGTCATGGCCCCCCCTCCGCCTGCCAATCTGCCTCTGCAGCAGCGTCTGCTCCAGTTGGCGCAGACTCTTCAATGTATGTCGTCCCGCTTGGCTCGTCCCTGCGCTGCAAAGGTTCTGGTTTAGCTAATCTGCCATGGCTGCACAGTTGCTTGGTTCTCTGGGTAAGTCTGCAACCTCGGGAAGCTTTCCTGACTTCTCAGCGAGGCAACGAACGATGCCAAGCCCGTGGCGGTTTTTGTTGCCGAGAGAAGCATCGCCTTACTGAGTGGTCTCGCAAACGTGTCCGTCAACTAACTTGCCTACTTGCTCAGGCATCTTGTTCTGCTCCTCTGCATTGCTCGTTACTCGCTTTCCTACATCACTTTCAACTACTATAGCCGCATGGCCCAGTTCTCCTACCGCCTGGCTTTCATCTCCGCCGCCCTCACATACGGCATAGTTGTCTACAAGACCTTCCGCGCTCGCCAGAAGGTCGGAGCCAAGTACCCTGGGAGCATCATGGGCTTGGCTTCGGACGAGAACGTTCAGTACCTTGGTAAGCATTATCCCCTACACGTAATCCGATGTAGCGAAATCCGCCATACGTCAGTGCTGACCTCATGGATTCAGCCATGGCTCTCGTCTGGTTGTTCACTCCTCAGTACCCGCTGGCTATGCTGCCCTACGGCATCTACTCGGTTTTCCACGTTGCGACTTACACTCGCGCCAATGTCTTGCCCACTGTGCAGCCAGTCCAGGCTCCTGCTGGTGCCGCCAATGGAGCGAAGACTGAGAGCGGTCTTGCCACTACCATCGGCAACTTTGTCAAGACATACTACGACTCCTCCATGACGATCGTCTCGGCCCTCGAGATTCTCCTCTGGATCCGCCTCCTGCTCGCTGCCGTCTTTTTCCAGCGCCGCTCGTGGATCCTCCTGGGTCTCTACACTGCCTTCCTTCGCGCTCGTGTCGCACAGAGCAGCCACACCCAGAACTCTTTCAGCCTGCTGGAGACCCGTGTCGACTCTCTCGCCGCCAACCAGTCTACCCCACCCGCCGCCCGCCAGGTCTGGGACGGTGTCAAGACGGGTGCGCGCCAATTCCACGCTGCGACCGACTTGTCCAAGTACACTGGAGGTGCTGCCGCCGCGCCCCCCAAGAAGACCTCTTGAGTAACCGCGTACCGATCGGCAGCTTACGTTGCGGGAAGACACGACCGGCGACGCCTCGACGGCACATGGTGATACAGCTGCGTGGCGGAGTCTAGTCAATTTGAAAATGGAGAGCGCTAGCACACGATAGAGAGCGAGAGGTAGTTTTGGAGAAGAGGGCGTCTATTCTCGGCGAACCGCAACGAAGGAAGCATCGTAGCGTGCTATCGTTGCAGTGCGGATGTTTCCTTGGGATGTTCATACAGCGCTTGGTCAACTGGGTGCCAGGGCTACCCTCTTGAGATTGGGAAGTTTCGTCGAGACAAACGAAGTAATTACATAACAATGAGTTCACAAACGTCCATGGTGGTTCATGACCGGGGAAATTTGATCAACCGTGAACGTACTGCCCAAAGTGGACACGAGACATGTGATCGGCGTGGGGGAAAAGCCAGCGTGCAAGGCCCACGACATGATTTTCCGTTTCTCTTCGCTTCTCAAATGCTTGATATTATCTAGTAATTGTAGAGGTAGAAACTCTTTCCTTGCCTCATCATGACCGCATGAATTTCTGCTCGGGAGTCAAGGGCACCAAGCTGAAAATGCGAAAGGCAAGCTTGCGGGCCCCACGCTCGCGGTCGTCATGCCCCATGACGTATAGCCACCGCCGCGCAGTTGCCCCTGCCCTGCCCTGCTGATCGTCCGCACCACCAAGCACGCTTGGTCGAGCATCAAGCTCCGTGGGCCAAGGCAGCATACTCAAGACGATCCAATGCTTCCGAACGGGCGCCTGCTTTACACGTGAAATTGAAGATTACAGGACGGAATTGAAGAATCAAGACCTGCTACCACCACTGCCGTCTGCCTACATTGACCTCTTACCCTAACCAACCACTGAAGGGTCAGCACGCGGCCTTCGATAAGATCTCAATTTCTCGCGACAATGGCGTCTCTTCTCCGCCAGATCGTCGCGGGGCCTCGCGCCAGGCATCCCGAAGCCGGGCTCGATCTGTGTTATGTGACCGACAACATCATTGCAACGTAAGTGTGCGCTCCTTGCGAAAGTCCGCCGACACTCGCTGGTCATCCCTCCCTTGCCATCTGCCCATGTCTGAACTTCTTCTTGAGCCATACTAACCCGTGTCGATTTCCCCGGGCAGATCCGGACCCTCACAGACATACCCGCAGCGCGCGTACCGCAACCCTCTCGACCGGCTCGTCGCCTTCCTCGACTCGAAGCACGATGAGAACTGGGCTATCTGGGAGTTTCGCGGCGAGGGCACGGGATACCCAGACGACCTCGTATACAACCGCATCAGGCACTACCCATGGCCCGACCACCACCCGCCGCCGTTCCGGCTCGTGCCGCTCATCGTGGCCAGCATGCGCAACTGGCTGGCCGGGAACGACCTGCACGGCGAGAGCGCAGCAGCCGCCAATGCACCTCCGCAGCAGCAAGGCACAGATGGCAACGAGCAGGAGCTGGAGAAGAAGAGGCTGGCAGGCCAGGTCATCGATAAACTCAAGCATAAGGACAACAACCCGCGCGTCGTCGTCGTGCACTGCAAGGCCGGCAAGGGCCGCAGCGGGACCATGGCCTGCAGCTACCTGATCGCCGAGTGCGGGTGGACGCCTGAGCAGGCGCTCGCGCGCTTCACGGAGCGCCGCATGCGGCCCAAGTTTGGCGCCGGTGTCAGCATCCCCAGCCAGCTGCGCTGGGTCGGGTACGTCGACCGGTGGACGCAGCATGGCAAGCCAAGATATGTCGACAGGGAGCTTGAGATCCTTGAGATCCACGTCTGGGGCCTGCGGAACGGCGTCAAGGTTGCTGTCGAGGGTTTTGTCGAGGATGGACGCAAAATCAAGCCGTTCCACACGTACAAGAAGGGCGAGAGGACGATCGTGGAGGGAGATCCGCCGTCAGGTGGTGGTGTCGTGGAGATGATGTACCAGTATGCTGGGTATAACGGGCCTTCGTCAGCTGAGCGCAAAGAGGTCACGGAGGAGGCGAGGACGGAGAACGACAATGCAGGGAAGATGACGGTGCCGCATGATGAGAATGGCTCTGGAGCTTCAGAACCCGCCGCTGGTGTATCGAAGAAGGGCAGTATCAAGAGGAAGACATCCAAACTGATTCGGGGCATCTCGCAAACTCGCGACTCCTCGGTGTCGGAGAACGGCCTGGCGACATCGACAACAGATTCGACTGCACAGTCTGCCACGGCTACACAACCATCTGATGTCAGCGCAAGCGACGAGGCTGAGCCTGGCGGTCAGGCTGTCATCTTCAAGTCCGAGCGGCCCATCCGGGTCCCGACCAGCGACGTCAACATCACGCTCGAGAAGCGTAGCCGCGCGCCAGCATCAGTGGGATTCACCATGGTCACGGCCGTCGCACACGTGTGGTTCAATGCCTTTTTTGAGGGCAACGGTCCTGAGCAGAAGGGTATTCCCGATACGGAGGGCGTGTTTGAGATTGAGTGGGACAAGATGGACGGGATCAAGGGCAGCTGGCAGAAGGGTGCGCGGGCCGCGGACAGGATCGCCGTTGTGTGGCGGAGTGTCGTGCCGCAAACCAGTGGTGGCGATGACACTACTTCAACTCAACCGGGTGCTGCTACTACCATTCTTGGTGGTGACGAGGCGGATGCGCGGCAGTCTGCTGCCCCTGGCGCCGGTGCTGGCCAAGAAGTCGTGGTAGAGAATCCCAAAATCGGCGAGCCCGTCCCGCAGATGCAGCCTGCGGACTGGAAGGGCGCCAACGACGAGGATGCCAACCAGGAGCGGAAGCTCGGCCTTCGCGTGCAGAGCCCGGATAGTGCCTCGGTCAGCCAGGCCAGCAGCATTCGGGAGTCAGCCATTGGCGAGATCACACGGTTACAAGATGAGGACTTTGCTGGGGATGGGACGAAGGGTGTGAGGAGCGACGTCGCTGATGACAATGGCGATGTTGACCAGGGAGTCGAGAAGAACGATGGAGCTGCTGCCCCCAGGCCCGCAATGGCACCAACGAGCAGTGCAGGCAATGACGCAAGCACGACGACAGGCACGGCGGCGGGCATGAGCGAAGAGGATAAGCTCAGGACTTATGCGCAGAAGCTGCCAGATCCTCATGGGCAAGGACACACGTAGATCTGCTGGATATCTTGATGGCGATGGACGGATCGGCAGAGATGGGACTGATACCCCGTAGAGCGAGTGTCATTTTCTTGTCGTATATATCAGTTGCGGAATCACTTCTAGTTTGTCTAGTTTGATATCATTCATGTGGCCACACGACTGTCGTGTATCAGAGATGAGCTTGACTTGTCTCCGAGATCGCTCTCGTAGGCTTGATGACTTGATGTCGGTCTTACGCCCGACGTGGTAAACGCTGTTATTCCTACAGCACCGTGGTATGATGTTCATGAAGACAAGCAAGTGGTGAGCTCAAGACAGGTTGATACCTCGTAGTGGCAGTCCAGAAGTCAATCACGGCCTTGCGTGATCGATGGCTTGCTTCACCATGCTGTAAACACACAGTGGACACTTTCCACAACGCGGAAGACGTCCTCCTGCGTTGTCTTTGGCAAAGCAGGTATACGTGTACAGGGTACGGAACGAACATTTGCGCTCCCGGTAGATCATTGCTCAAAGATAAAGATGAAGGATCCGGCTCGTTTTCGTAGAATAAGAAAAGCCCGTCTTTGTAAGCTGAATCTGCTCCGGCGGCAGCCTTGTGAGTGCAAGACCGTCGCAGATATCTACCTGTTCCTTTTGATCCATAGAAAAAAACACGGTACTTAGGTCAAGATCGCCACCTGCCCCGATGATCAGTGCATGTGGTGTCGAGTCTATATCCTGTCAGCTCATGGACAGATCAGCCTGGGCCGGATGGGAAGACAACTCGGGACAGTCCGTCCTCGAAGGGGTAGCGGAGGCAGGCAATCGTCGTTACTTAAGACAGAAGAATAATCTAACGTTGACTGCCGAGAAGAATCAATATTCGATATTCCGCTGTTGTCAGCATCGGCAAAGAAAACCTTTCTCGAATCTATTGTTTCATGATGAGTAACGGGGGGAAGTGTGGATGTTGTCGTACAGATAGAGACAATCCGGCAGCAAGGCCCGTCTCGCACGTTGTCAATGGGGTAGTACAGATCAGTCTCCCCACGCACCTGGACGAACAACTCGTCTGCTCTCTAGCCTCATTGGCGGCGTGTTTCGATCAACATGAAACGTGAACGCGTGCGACAGAGGGCATGAGGGCCATTGGCGAGACGATCTGTTCTGGGCAGCGGAGCGGGCCCTCGCGGCCTTCCCAAGAGCTGCTGAGATCGGCGAGGACCCTGCCAGCGTGCCCTGTCGAGTGGGTCCTTTGGGGGCTCTTGGAGGCTGTATAGTGGATTCGCAACCCCTGGCGGATTCCTTTGATCTTCACGTCCGAATGTGCTGTACTGGGCCGGTGACGTTGACTCGTCGGTAGGGTTGCATTTCTGCTTCCTGATATGCTGCCCGGCTGCACGGAGATGCACAGGCAAGGCCGAGACTCGTACAGATCGCCAGGGCGAGAATAAGAATAGACGGCAGGTCCCCGGTTGGCGACGTGTGGCGGCGTTGAAGAACACAGCCTATATCAGTCGAAATGCAAGGCAATCTGGCTGCCAAATACTTTGTTGACAGCTCTCTTGGCGGATGCAACCCGCCGAAACACGACCTCGCTCGCCCGCACTGCGCCGCGCCGTGAACCGCAGGCTCCTAAGTTAACAGCGAACAGTTATCGCATGAATCTGTGACGGCGCATGAATGCGGCAGCACTCGAAGAAGCGTGCGGAGGATGTCGGGCCTGCCGAAAATAGGCTGCGGTGGCAACAAGGTAGAGGATGCGATCCTGGAGGAACAAGGACAGACGAGGCGAGCCAGGACTGCCGCACGGGAGAGGCGGCGGGTGGCTGCGCCTGGCGTCATCAGCGTGAGGCTCCGGAATCCTTCATCTGCCGACACAGTCGACGCGGGCGCGGCAGACGTCGATCGTCGAGATGCCCCTGTCCACGTGGGGTCCGAATCGGCGGTGCCCGTCAGTCCGTAGATTGCGAGCGGCTCTTTGTCGACAGGCTCTGGGGACGCGAGGTGATGTGGTGGAAGAGGACCCCTGGAAGCTTGTCGTTACTTGACACAACGGAGCGCGCTTGGCAGGCCGGCGCCGCTGCTCCTGCCCACCTCGGCAACCGCTCCTGCACATCGGGCCTCCAAGACATGAGTCGCTCTTGCCCGTCCTGATGGCGACCGGCAGCATGTCTGCCTCTTTGGTCCCATTGCGGCCTCGGCAGCACCTGCCCCTGCCTGCAGCAGACACAGACGAGGCTGCCCTTGAGCTACATGTACATGTACAATGTGATATGATATGCGTTCTCCATCCGTCTCTCTCTCGCCATCTTGGCTCCCTTCAACTGATATAAACCAGCCTCCGTCACCTCGTTTCTGGTCGCGTTTCTGGTTCCTCTCGTTCACATCCACCACGGCTCTCCAGCTTCCACTCTTCCTCCCTTTCTCTTTCTTGGATCCCGCTTCAGCGAAGCCGCCCTGACACGCACACGCAACAGTCTTTGCCTCCGTCCGACTTCTTCGCCCACAGCTGGTTCTTGGCCTTTCCACTTTGCAGAATCCAACATCAGACGCCTCGCTTCCAGGACTCGCCCACTTCACACACGTAAAACACAAGAAGAAAGACCTGTCCTCAACTTCCAGTTTCAACCACACACACAAACACAATGGCTCGCTTCTTCACTCTCCTTGTTGCCGCTGCTGGCCTCCTTGTTCAGACCACTTCGGCTCTGCCCGCTCCCATGGTTCCATACCCATACCCGAACGGCACTGTTCCGTACCCTACACCCCTCCCTACGGGTACAGGGGCGCCAGTTCCCTTCCCGACCGCTGGATACTTCCCCGTTGCGCCGTCATCCGACCAGCCCAAGGAGCGTGCCCTCAGGAACCCCCGTCTCAACTTCCCTAAGCCATACTAGGGAGCTAGCATCGGGGAAACACGCAAGATGGACGGGTACTCGGCGTGGTTGAGATGGAATCTCACATAGTCTGGATCGACAAACTGCCGCACTGTCACTGGCAAGTCGGCATGTCCCATGGACAACTATATTCAAACGACTTGTTCATCATTCTTGATGATCACATTCCTGCCCAGTCAAGGCAAACGCGATGAACATCGATGATGTGATAACTGCGCCTCGAGCTGGACACATTCAAACCCAGGTCGGCTTGGTTTGCCTTCGCGGCGGACATACCACTACATGTCACCACTCATTTGACAACCACATGTTATCTGACAAGCTCAGCATACACTTACTCATGACAACTTATAAGGCCGAACACTTTGGGAGGGCTTCTCTTTCTTGTATCCTTCTTTATCTATTCTTCCGTACAAATTACTTTGCCGACTCTGGACAAATATACACATCTTTCACAGTATCATACGCCTCTTATAAAAGAAGTGAATGAGTTATCATGTGCTCCTCGCACGCTGATTTTGACTGTAGCTTTGCTCACGTCGAAAGTCCGAATTACAAGAAAGCGTCAGAATATGGAGTTGAAATCATTTCTCAGTCTACTTGTGCCCCGTCCGCATGCCTACAGAATCAGGAAACACAAGAAGCAGAGGGGATGTTTCTTCCTGCTGTCATATCCCGTAGTGGACATTGCAGCCGATGTCGGTCTGATCGACTATATTGACTTATCCTAACCCCGTCCAACACAACAGAAACGTATACACCACATTCACAATCTTATACCCCCTACCATCGACGGCCCTCGCAAAACGATATTCGTTGCTCCAGGCAATAGGTCCGAACCAGGTTCAAGATACCAGCCTCTCCGCATCCTTCATCATCTGCTCGCCTGCATGCACAGAAGCATTAGCCTGCCCTGTAACTTCGGGCACAGTGTTCGCATTACCATTCTCGCTTGCTTATTGCGCATCTTCGCGCTGTGCGAAGGAATAGGTTCCTGGTTGTCGCGCCTTTTGAATCTGGATGAACGTGATACATGGGAAGAGTATCCATGAAGATGTGTATCAATGCCCCCAGGCATACGCAAAGATTGTACGCAATGTGCTACCGATTTTCAACTTGAGGATGGAGTCATGTGTGGAGTGTCGCGCGCCCAAGACATCTACTTAGCCGGCCTCATAACTTGACACTAGCATGACCACGGACAGGTGTTACCTAAGTCGATCTCTAGAGCCGAGAGAATGTATCAGCCCACCTAGGAGACCTTCCTGGACGGCGGTATTCTTATCATGTTATCTTGCCCTGTTCTACATTATCCTATATGCACGAAACTCCTGCCTCACTCTATGTCCATGATCAGCGACCAGCCCCCTCATCGCCACCCGTTGCCCTTAGACTTGTTCAGATCCACAGACTCGAACGCAGTCCTGCACAGCGGGCACGTGTTGTTGTTCGAGCTAGCGAACCACTTGAACAGGCACGTGCGGTGGAACGGGTTCTTGCACGTCTTGCACTTCTTGTCGGGCACGCCCTTGTCGCTGCCGATGAAGCTGTAGCAGATGGCACACTCGGTATACCCAGCCATTGCGGAGACAATGTTGCGGCGGAACGCTGTGATACCGTCGATGACACCGCCGTTGGTGAACGCGATGATGCCCTGCGTCGCGAGAAGCCAGCAGTTCCACTTCTTCTCGGACGCCGCGGCCCGGTGCACCGTGCTCGCGGTGACGTTATCGAGCGGGAAATTGCCCGGGAGGCGGATCGTAATGGACGCCTCGGTATCGTCGACGGGATAGCCCACGTATAGGTCCTTGGTATTGCGGCTGACCTTGACAATAAGCTCCTGCTCGTCGCCGGCTGGTGGCTCCTGGTTGGCAGCCCACTTCTCGACGGTGTCGAGGGTGTCGGCGATGACGAGAGGTGAGAAGTACTTGACGAGCCATGACTCTACAGCGATGGTGGTCTGCTTTGAGGTGCAGTCCTTGAACCATGATTTGAACAAACCGGGCAGATACTTCAACGTGCAGAAGAACAAGTGGATTAGTAGCCACTGCATGTTCCTCTCCTCGTCCTCCGAGTCGGCGACGGGGAGGTCATAGTTGCGGATGTGCTCTGATGTGAAGCCGGCCTTGTCCAAGTTCAGAGCGTGCGCTGCCGAGTGTCCCAGGACATCAAAAGTGAAGTCCATTAGAGGCCCGACGTAGTTTGCCTGCTTGAGGTGTTCGGCGTAATCCTCGCGCATCTTATGCGGCACTGCCTCGAACGTGTCGAAAATGACATGCCACGTCAGTAGATAAGAGCGGATGGCTGTGGGGAACTGCGCAAGCATGTCGTCGCTGTATTTGTCCAGTGTCGGTGCTTCGAGGAGCAGTGATAGCAACTCATCCGGTAACCGAGCACTCTTCTTCTCCACAAGAATGTCCATTGCCAGGTTCTCCTGGAAGGCTGGTAGGGCCCGGTGAAGAAGCGTGAACGCTGCGGTCTGGAGGGTCCGCGACTCGGTGGCAAGCAAGCCGTAGAAGTCGGAGATGTCCTTCAGGTGCGCCAGGGGAATCTTTGCTGAACGACGGCAGATCATCGAATCAACAATTTCGAGGGGCTGAGTGTGCTCGCTCCTGGGAACCTGCAGAAGGGTCGCGAGGGCCGTAGAGCGACGTTCCTCAGTCGTCTCGAGGACGTCGACGAGATCATCGTTTGGCTCTTGCAGAGTTTCGAGGCTTGACATCAGTCTCAGAGAAGCGTGAACAGCAGGTAGCCTATCGTTCAGGGGCTCGAGAGAGTTCTTCGACCATGAATGAAGACAAAAGTCAATCGCCCTCTCCCAGTACGAGCCATAAACATCCTTGATGCAGGGAAGGAGATGTCTCAAGCTGCGGCAGACTTCCGAAGAATATTGCACATTGAGCTCTTCCGGCGTGTCAAGCCAGGATGTGATCTGCTTGACAGCAAAGACGAGTCTGTTGTTGGCAACAGGGAGCTCGCCTGCCGGGTACACTTCCGCACAGAGGTCAAACAACACCAATGTGATGAGTGACTTCTCCTGTCCGATCTTAGCACCAGCGATTTCTGATACTAGACGATTGCAGAAGTTGTTGACTGTTTTCGAGCTGGCGAGACTCTGCCCCATGCCAGACAGGATCGCAGCAGCACCCAGAGCACTCGACGGTGAAGCCTTGAGCAGATCGGACCCTGCTATCCATTCCTCTGCATCGCTAGGAAGTCCGTGGGCCTCGATCAAAAAGGCAAAGATCTCGCTCAGAAGTTTTGCTGAATAGAGGGCTACGGGGTCAAGTGAGCGAGTAGCGTCGATCAATTTGCTGATAAGCTTCGACACCACTTGTGAATTCGATGAGCCAGAACCGTCGCGCCAGCCAGCAGCACCTTCGGTGGTACCGATCAAGATCTTGCGCACTGATGAGACCAAGTCACTGGCATCTTCTTGAATGGCGGTAGATTCGACCGAGGCCCAGATAGACTTCTTGCCAGAGATTGTGGTTTGATCGGCAACCACCTCCGCCGTAGTACCGAGCAGCGTTAGGATTTCAACCTGCACCTCAGGGCTAAGCTTGCTCAGGTCCGCAGACGATGAGAACAGCTTCGCTGTGTACAATGCCATTCGTCCGGGAATCGAGCAGCCAGTCTGATCGCGTCGAGCTTGGCCAGCTTGGCTGGAGGTGGCTGAAGTAACAAGCGAATACGCGCCTGCCAGACTGCTCGTGATCGCCAATGACGGGTCGGGGTTCGCTTGTAGAATCTCCGACAGCTCCTGCTTCCACACGGCAAAATCAGGCAGCAGATTAGCGAGGTCAGCCTCTTCTGTGGACTGGCAAAGCAACAGAGCCTGTTGGACTAGCGTGGATACTGCGAGCGAATCCGGGCCGATGGCATTGATATTGCTCTGAACCAGGCTGACCACACGAGTGTTGCTGCTCCTTCCTCCTTGCAGGCGCTCATGAAGCTCCGTCGCTTCCGTGTGGCCACCCTCCCGCTCAGATAGACTCAGAAGGGCAGTCATCATGGCCATATGGGTCTGCTCGTCCTGCAGGAGCAGTGCCGAGTTTTTTAAGGCAATGATGTTAAGAGCCTTGACAACGCCGGAGTTGGCCGATCCAGAAGCGTCGGTGATGCGAGAGACGAGTTCTTTGACAAGCGCCTGTGCGGCATCATCGCTGATGGTGCCGAACGTGATGACTGCTTGCAGCAGAGACCAGCCTCTATCGAGCTCGCCTTTCGCGCTCTTCAAGCTACGGCTGACAAGCTCCTTTTGCAATTCGTCGACAGATCGTGCGAGTGATACAATTCGGTTGCTGGAAAGCAGAGTGACAAGTCCAGGGACTGCCGCATCCTCGTTTTCAACCTTGAGGAGGGCATGAATCGTGGCTGTCCATATATCGCTGATATCTGTCTGCCTTGTCTCCACCTCGCTCAGCAGTCGCAAGGATGAGAACATGTAGGGCGCGGATTGAGTTTGCAGTAGCGCACCCAGTTCTTCGGTGAGCGCTTGCTTCAGGACGCCCAGGATCCCGCTCACAGCTGGGGAGGAACTCGTCAGGACCTGTGGAGCCGATTTGGTTGCGGACTCGAGGGTTGCGGCAGCGCCAAAAGTTTTCCAGTTGCGTGTCTGCAGTACCTTCAGTGAATCAAGGATGAGTCCCAGCGAAAGCTCGCTGACAAGATCGGGGATAGGCCGTTCTGAGCCTCTTGTTCTCTCGTGCGCTACCAGGAGATTTGCAACCAACGAAAACCATCGGTCGCCTTCCCCTGAAATCTGTTTCTGCGAGCCAGCATAGTCCTTCGACGCCTCTGGCGAGGAATTGCGGATATGTTGATGGAAGGTCTCGGCCAAGCGTGCCCATTCCAGTTTCGTGGCGTCGAGGAGCGCCTCAAATGCGGACGTCGTCGTCAGAGTATACGCTTTGATCAATATCAGTGGTAAAGACGCCGAGGCCCAAATTGATAACTCCGGTGTAGGATATAGGTAAGCCTCAAATATAGGAAAGACCTGCTTCTGTACCATTTCGAGACGCGCAGCGTCCGTTTCCAAGGTGTTGAGAAACTGTTTGGCCACGCTCATATAGCAAGTCCAGGCCTCGGTGGCGTTTGTCCGAAGATCACTGGAAAGCCCCTTTCGCAAAGAGTCCAAGATCGCAGAAACGCCTTCAACATCTGTTGGCAACACTCCGGGGGGCAATGTGGCCAAGAGATCCGCCAGATTTGTCCAATATGGGCTTCCTGTTCCCTGCGAACCTTGTTCCAGGAAACCCTTCAGGCGTGAGACCACAGACTTTTTGCCTTTGTAGTCTGTCGTCCAGACAGTGGGGAGCTTTTGGGTCAATTTGACCAGAGCAGACACAAGTTCTGTAGCAGAGCCAGTCTGCGAACTTTTGAAACCCTCCGCTATGAAGTATTTGCTGACGAGCTTGGAGTCGGCTTCGATCTGGTCAAACCGGTTCTCGATGCAGACGTTTAGCAGGTGCGACGTTTGTCGCCGGACTCCAACGTCGCTGGATGTGACGCCCGCCCAGACACTTTCGTTTTCAAAGAATTGGCGGTACAAGTCGTCGCACGTTTCTGTTTCCGAAGCACTTAGCCTCTCGAGTAACCCCAGCACAAGAGAGAGGCTATATGATATAACACGGTGGTATTTTGTCTCGCGCTCGTCCGGACTCTCGCTTCGCTCGTCGCTGAGGGTGCCTGCTGTCTCACTCAACGCGTCGATCGCATACTGCAGGATTTGCGTCTGGCACTTCTTCCAGAACTGCGTGATCTTGTCCTCGCTCGTAAAGACCGCGGCCAGGCCGTCCGAGGCGGCGCGCGCGACGCCCTTATCCTTGTCGAAGGTGCCCGCGAGCCAAGTGCCGACGATCTGGGGGACCTGCTTCTGCGCACGCTTGCGGGCGGACATCATAAGCTGGAGCTGTATGTTGTGGGCGACCTCGCGTATCCTCCTCGAGTTGTCAATGGCGGCGCGCGGGTACACCTGCGCCCAGGCTTCGAGCACGGCGTCCTCGACCCCTCCATCCTTGTCGTGGGGGTGGGCGAGAGCATATGCCAGCAAGTCCTCCACGCCTCGTTGTCTTGTAGCTGTGTCGCGCTTCTGAATGTTCTTGAAGGCGATTATGACATTCGGATCGGATATCGAGGCGTAGTCGGAGAACTCAGAAAGGTAGGAGAGGTTGCTCGCGCTCGAGGTGGAGAAGCCGCCGAAACCAGCACCGGCTCGCCCAGTGTGCTTCTGGTGCGCTCTTTCTTTCGCAGGCTTCATCTTTTCGTCTGTATACGTGTGCCGTCTGAGGAGAAATTGTTGTTGAGTTGCACCCCAGATGTGCGTAGGGTGTGTCGAGCTATGGGGACGCACTGCGACAGCGGCGGGTGCAGTCCGAGGCTGTCGGCAATGTCGGAATGGATGGCAGAGTCCCAATCTGGACTTGTATGGCGGCGCGACTGCCCGTTGTGTCGGAAGTAAGAGAAAGGACGTGGTCTTCTGGATAGTCTATATGCTATCTCTAACCGCTCGCTCCGAATAATTTTAGCCGTTGAGTCAGTCCGGCTCGGCGAGACGGATTTTGATGTCATCGGCGAGAGCTGCGCCCCGCCGTGGGGTCGAGCTTGGCTGCGCACCTTACATAAGCGCCCAGCGCGCAGCTCACAGCTTACCTTAAGGTATGGTCGTGGTTGGGCGGACACCTGACCTACTTAAAGTACTTAAAGTGCTTAAAGTACCTAATGTACGCTGTTGAATATTTCTGAGAAATGAGCTTTGAGCTGTAGGATTCATATGTGCTGCCGGTAACGAGCAAACGCTGTGTCACTTCTAGCCTGGCTTTGGCTGTTGTAGACCGTATCTGCTGACCTTGTTGCACATCGACAGGACAGCTAATCAGCGCACCACTTGCCATGCCACTGGCAGCTGGCAGGGCTTATAGAGTAATGTAGATGAGCGAATCTGGCAGTCAAACGTCAATGGTGAGACTCTTGAAACGTGCAGGTGCAGGTGCATTTTCAATGACCCGAGTACATTTGACAGGGCTGGTTACCATTCATTACCATTGGCATGGCACTGTCCTTGATAAATGAAGGCATCAAGAGAGAGAGAGAGAGAGAACAAGAAACAATGTGGATCAGTGAATGCTTGAAGGATCAGTAAAATAAGCTCGACCGGTCAGCGTGCGTGGAAATCAAGACCTCTCAGCGGCCTGAATGTGCACTGCGACTCTGGGCGTGTATCCTTGCCAAGATTTGCTTGTACCCGCTTGAGGGAAACCAAGTCTCGCATTCAATCGCGCGAACTTCTACTGCGCAGAGTCTCGGTTGCGGTTTGGTGCACTGGTAGTAAGGCACGGTCTCCAGGGTCGAGAGGTAGAGAGTATGGAACAGAATGAGACTGGTGAAAATGAATGGAGGCGGCCAATCCAGCAAGGGCCTAATTACTGCCATCGTTGTGATGTACGTCCGAACGCCCCTCGTCCGCCCTTTGCAGAAATGTCAGAACCCAGTACGGGACCCTCAGCGCGCAAACACTGGAGATCAGCACGCGGGAACAAGAGTCAAGACCAGAGAAGCTTTTTGGCCAAGCACTGCTTGCCAATGATCCTGCTGGGCGCGTGTCGCATGAGCATAGGCTGAACCACGGCCTGCGTCACGTCGCGTGGAACCGTCTCCGTCACCCCGTGGCTGGCAGGGTGTTGTTTCACGTCGAGCAGTGCTCCCCCACGGCCTGGATGGCCGAGACTGCTTCCTGCAGAGGCGTCGCGATGCTCGCCATCAAGGACGTCACAGGCTGCACCCACCCTGGAATGCGTACCCTAGGGTAAACAAGCTTAAACGAAGCCCCCTGGCCGGGACCCTGGCCGTGCCCCTGCGCAGTGACGTAGCGGGGCGCCGGCCCCCGGCCTCGAGAGGCCGCCGCGCCGCCCGCCCAAACCACGATGAGCTTAATCCGTGCTAGCTAGTGCTTGTTTCCAGGTCTCTAATTGCCAAGCTGACGTTGTTGGCTGGGTTCCTGCCAATCACCAGCCTGCACCATGGATGTGTGTCGACCGGAAATCAAGCATTTGGTCGGTGTGCTGCAGAGAGTGCTGGCCAGCCCAGGCAAGCAGCCCTGGCCAGGGTGGCATGGCCCTGCGCAGTGCATTGTCTAGGCCATCATCAGGCACAAAGCACCTCCACGCCGCACCAGCACTGAGCCTGAGACGTCCCTCCCTCCTCCCATTTTCTACAATAGGGGACAGTTGCACCATAACATCTGCTCGCTGGTCCTAAGCCCAGAGCCAGCTATATCACTAACCGTGTCGTCCCGTCATCACCTGCTCGTATCGCAAACACCAGGCCCTCACGGCATCACCGCTCGTCATGGCCCGAGTCCACGCGCGAGAGAGTCCGCTTCCAAGAGCCCGTGAGCGGCATCGAGGTAGCTCGCAGGATGCTACACTTCCGCACACGCGGCAGGATGTCGCCAACGCAAGGCATACCCATACCCGCCAGCATCGCAGGCAAAAGGGCCCCGTCAAGGTCAAGCCTGCCGGCGAGAGTGGCCGCTCTGGCATCCACCCTTTCAAGTTTTTCAAGATCGTCTGGAAGTCCACCAGCTACCTCTCCCGAGCTGTCAACATCCTCTGGCCGTTTGTCCCTGCCGCCATCGCCGTCCGATACACCCTGCCTGATCAGCATGTCCTCATTTTCAGCCTGAGCTATCTGGCCATGATCCCCGTCGCCAACCTTCTCGGGTTTGCCGGGCAGGAGCTTTCTCGCAAGATGCCTCACATGGCCGGTGTCCTCGTCGAAACTACGTACGTTAATTTCAACAACCCACCTCCATGTCAGCCTCACAGAAACTCGCAGCCACTGACCATGCTGTGACTTTGCAGAATCGCGTCCATTGTCGAAATCATCCTCTTTATTGTTCTGCTCCTAAAGGGCCAGTACTACGTGATCAAAGCAGCAATCCTAGGTTCGATCTTGGCCACCATGCTCTTATGTCTTGGCCTCTGCTTCTTTGCGGCTGGTATGCGACACGATGAGCCTACCTTTGATGGGGCAATCAGCGAAGTCGGCAGCGGACTGCTTCTTATTGCGTACGTGCACCCGCGGGCGATACAGGTATGGTCGAGTATGCGCTGACCTTCTTTACTTAGTGGCCTGGGACTTGCCGTTCCCACCATCTTCTATACATCACTCAAGTCAGTCGCTGGCGATACCATTGATGTCACCCTTGCGGAGGTCGCCTCCAAAACGACAAACATCTCTCGCATAGTTGCGATCCTTCTTGTGGTTGCCTATGGCGCATTTGTCTGGTTCCAGGTTGGTTCTTTCCCGAGGACCAATCAATGTGTCTCGTCACTGACAACATGTGCTAGATGCGTACCCACCATGGCCTGTACGATGCCGTGTTCGAGCATGATGAAAAACGGGACCGTGATGGGCATAAGGATCTCGCCAAGGAGAAGCTCACTCTCACAGAGTGCATCATTGCCCTGGCCATCTCCGTGGCGCTGGTTTCTATCATTGCTATTACTCTCGTCCACGAGATCCCCGCCATCGTCCTCAAAGGTGGCGTCTCTGACCCGTTCATGGGCTTGATCTTGGTACCCCTTGTAGAGAAGGCAGCCGAACATCTCACAGCCATCGACGAGGCTTGGGACGACCAGATCAACTTTGCGCTGGCACACTGCATCGGCTCAACGATCCAGACGGCTATGCTCAACGCGCCCCTGGTCGTTATTGCAGGATGGGGACTTGGTCTGCCAATGGACTTTAACTTTGAGATTTTCGACATTGTCCTCATCATCCTGGCCATCATCACCGTCGGAAACTTCCTCAGAGATGAGAAGAGCAATTATCTTGAAGGGCTGCTGTGTATTATTGTATACGTCGCAATTGCGGTGGCGGCGTTCTTCTATCCAACACCAATCGTCGCGTACGAACACGCACTACACGAGTTCGGCGGCGGCCACTGATGCATCAGCAGGTAGAGAGCTGTAGCATATGAGAAGCTGAGCTCGATCTGCGGAGGCACCGCGAGAAGGCTTGTGGGGTGCAACAGCCGCGCATCTGGGCTAAGCATCTCGTCGTCAGGTAAGACGACGGGAAGAATTGATACACGAAGAGGCACGCTTTGCGCCGAGGGAGGGGGGATTGTGACCATCATTGTTTAAGCGACTTACGAGTAATGAAATATACTACATGTCGACGACTTTGTATCTTTGGATAGCCGTGTTCCCTGACATGCCAAGCCATATCATTCTTCTTAAGACGACTGCCCTACCCGATTCGTCGACTCCGATCCATACACCATGGGAGTACAGCGCTACAGGGTCTCAGGGATTCGCGAAACACCCAACCGGAACTCTCGAACTAGCGTACTTGATTCCAAGGTAAACTACGTGCTGTTGGTCTCCGGACTTCACGGCAGCGGAAAAAGCATCGAGAATGGCAACCAGTCGTCCCATAGGTCTCAGCAACAGTGTATTACGTGTCTATCATCTTGTTACAGTCAGGTACTCAGCACACGATGGATGCCTTTTGTTGATTTCGGCTACCTTGCAGAAAACCTAAATGACTTTGGTCGACGTATATAACGGAAGGACCATACAACCGATCACTTACACCAACGCTTTGTGCGCGTCAACATGGTGGGTCCATAAGACTGGTGGATTGTGATCAAATGAGAACTGGGTGACTACTGAATGACTCACTCACCGAGGTTGCTCAACAAGAAGCCCGCCAGATCTCTGCGGTTCTTCTCCGAGACCTGACCAGCATTCACATCCACCTGTTAGTCCAGAGTAAAAGTCTCCGCCCCATATTGAGCGAGTTGTGAGTTGCACTAACCAATAGGAAAAGTCGCCGAGAGTTGTCTCCACAGCCTTGACTGGACCCCTGACAACTGAACTTCAGTAGGCTGTTGTGCAGACATGCTGTGAAAAAGCCGCCGAGATTCGATGATTCGTGTTTTGCGATTGCAATCTTTGTTCGCGAGATGGGCCCGAGGTAAAGAGCTAATTATTTCGGGGGCGTTGTAGGGGTGAACTTGGATTCATAAGAATAGGATGATCGTGTGTTAGTGTAAGTCTCGACGTTCGGCGCTTATTGACAGCATCGCACGAGGACAGGCATCCACTCGCACCAGAGACTACATGGAAAGTGACCGAGCTCGCTCTGCAAACATAAAGTATATAAAGATGCGACTCTTCTCAGCAGGTTTTGCAATTACCTTGATGCTAATGATTACCTCAACCCTCGCACTTACACAAAACAACTTCTCACCATCGTCTTGTTCTAACACACAGACACCATCCTTTTCCAGACTTATGAGCATTGCCAGTCACCTTGCTCAGCCAGATCACAAGACGGCATACAAGACCAAGCATCTCAACAGCAGCACGAGCGGCACCAACATTACCACCAACGACAACAACATTCCAATCTCAACCATGGCAGCGGCAGTCAAGGCCGACGTCCTCATCTTCGGCGCCGGGCCCGCGGGGCTCGCCACGGCGGGTGCACTGGCGCGGCAGCTCTTCACGACCATCGTCTTCAGCGACCACACCAGCCCGAACGGCGGCGGCTTCCGCAACGCGAGGACCAGGCACATGCACAACGTCCCCGGCTGGGACCACCAGGACCCGGCGGTGTTCCGCGCCAAGAGCCGCGCGGACATCCTGGCGCGGTACAGCACGATCGAGTTCCGGGACGTCGGGGTGCGGAGCGTGCGGCAAATCGCAGGGGGGGATGGTGTTGACGGCGGCGTCGGCGGGGTCGGCGGGGACAAGATGAGGTTCGAGGCCGTCGACGTGGACGGGGTCGTGTATCGGAGCAGACGCCTCGTCGTGGCCAGCGGGATCAGGGATGTGATGCCCGAGGAGGAGATTCCGGGATACACCAAGCTCTGGGGACGTACCATGTGAGTCCTCCCTACGCTCTATTTCTCACAATTCGTTTTTTTTTCTTTCCTTTTGAAGTTATACTCCTCTGTAATGTGAATACTAGAAAGCTAACAGCTCTTGTTCCTCTGTCTCGCAGATATCACTGCCTCTTCTGCCACGGCTACGAGGAGCGCGGGCATGCCTCTGCAGCCGTCCTGGCCACGGACATGCTCGCAAACCCGGCACACGGCGCGGGCGTGGCCCGCATGGCGAGCCGGCTCGCAGGCTCGGTTAACGTGTACACCAATGGCAATGAGGCGCTGGGTGACGAGCTGCGGGCCGCGCTGCGCGACAAGAGCCGGTTCAACGTCATCAACGACAAGATTGCGCGGGTCGATAAGGATCTCGATGTCGAGGGGAATGCGGGACTGCTCGTGACCATGGCGGACGGGAGGGTGAATAAGGAAGGGTTCATGGTGAGTAACCTTTGCACTGCTTTGTCCTATGTCCAAGGGGACTGTTTCCACGGCCTCTTTTCGTGAACTACTATTGCTCCCCTGCGATAGAGACATGAGCTGACGATTTCTATCCTAAACAGGCTCACATGCCGCCCGCTGAACTCAACGGACCCTTCGCCGCCGACCTCGGCCTCAAGCTGCATCCGGCCGGATACATCGACGTGGCCTCGCCGGTGCCGCTGACGAGCGTCCCCGGCGTCTACGCGGCGGGCGACTGTGCGACCATGATGCGGGCCGTGCCGACGGCCATTTTCATGGGCGCCTGCGCAGCCGCGGGCATCGCGCACGAGCTGACTGCCGAGGACGACGTTGAGCAGTAGTTTACATGGGGATTTCTCAGGGACTGATGGGGATGTTGTGCTGACTCGAGGATGAGGGATAGTGCAAGTCGAAAATTAGATTGAAGTCTGTGTTGCATCGTAGGACATTGGGGTCTGGTTTCAGACATGGATTCCTGGGACCCTCTGAGATTCTAAGCTAGACGATAGAATTTAATTTTAGGAAGAGAATACAAGTTTCCGGTTGGCCAGGAAGAGTGGTGTTATCTAGAGCACATATGACAGAATATTTAAGGCATGCATATCAAGTAGGGGTTTCTTGACAAGAACATAAATGAAATAATACATACAGACATCCGCAATACCTGGAATCATCATTTCTCGATTTTTGTTGCTTTCTTCTTCAGCGTTGCTGCAGATGTGGTCCTCCAGAGTAAGTCGCAAGAATCCCGGGACTTACACGAGAAACTATTGAGCCCATCATCGGACGATTTGCGGGGAGACGTCAGCCTTAGGGTGGAGCCACCGTGCTTTGAGCTGAGCTGGAGACACTGTACTAATACAGCTCGGGGACTTTGTCCAGGGCCACAGACTCCTGCATCTTGCAGGTGCTAGCACAGTCTTTGGCCTCACAAGCTCACGGTGTAAGGCTTAGTGGGTCATATCGCTTTCCCGTTATGCTTGCGCGTTATGCTTCGGGGTGATGCTGAACCCTCAGCCTTGGGACAGGCCAACTGCTCCTAGGGCTTTGGACTAGTCGCAGTTTCTTCTTTCGCAGAGAGCGTTTGGCCATATACCTATGTATTTATATAGGGAGCGTTTGTCCCCTTCTCACTCATCATGCTTGGCGGTTATGTTCCAGCACCGGAGGCCCAGCTGCCGAGCTCCTCTATCTATGCCGACACACCTCCCACCTGGGAGACCACCAGCGATCAAGACATACGTAATCTCTCGGTACAGCAACCTGAAATTGCGACGTCGTCAAGCAAACCAGACGATATGCTGGCTGTTGCACATCCTAGCGGCGGGTCATTGGGACTCAATCGGGGACCTCGAACGAGGCAGCGCGTGAACAAGCCACCGCCGGCTCTGGACGTGCCAGACATCAACAACGATGCTGCTGAGAGAAAACGGGTGCTAAATGTTCTCGCGCAGCGACGATACAGTGAGTGACTTTGTATTGACGCGTCCCGACATCTAAGGTCGCAAGACTGACCCACGGGGTGCAGGGGAGCGGAAACGACAGCGCAAAGGGAAGAGTCCAGCAGCGACAGCTCACAGTGCCTCCCCAACTGCCTCCTACAGCTCAAGTGCTGGTTCGAAAGACTCAGCCAGCCCAGCAGAGCCAGACCTGCAGACACTGACCACCAGTACGAAGTATAGTGCCATGGGTGAAGTAGAGGGAAACGAAGCATCAGCCTCACTGGATGCTCATGCCGCGACCGCTGCCTCGTCTCCCTCTGCGCAGTCGTGCACAACACGCAGGCGCTGGACAAGAGACCCGCCTCTATCAACAGTCCTGATGCCTACTCTGGATCCAGCGGCCTTACAGTACAGCGCCTGCATGAGTGAAACTACCAGCTCATTGATGTCTCAAGATATGTCGCACTTCTCGGAAGAAGACGAGGCGGCATTGCTGGCTTGCGCAGCCAGTGTCCCATCTGCCCGCTTTGAATATCCAGATCTCGGACTCGTCACCGTGCAAGGTGCTTGTGACAGCAGCCTGTCACTGTCCTCGCCGTCGCGAAGCGGAGATGGTTCTCACGCCACTTCAGACGACGAGCAGACATTTCCGGACTCGTACCTGCTGCCTGTCACGGAGTTGATCCTGCTCAGAGCTTGTGGACGCATAGGAGAACGGATCCAATGCAACGATCGAGTTTGGCAACTAGACGCAACCTCGACATTCGTCGACGGTACGATGAGTTTGCTGTCCAGCAGCATGCTCCCTCCCTCATGGCAGCCAACACAGTCGCAGTCGACATTGCCACACCACCCCATTGTGGATCTGCTGCCATGGCCGAGCGTGCGAGACCGGCTGCTGCTGATCATGTCACTGCCGGACGCTTTGAAGCCAGCGACCGTCGGCACGGGAGGGATGGCTGTAGTACAGCTCGCGTACGACATGGAGGATTCCAGCGAGGGGCTGCGAGTCTGGGGCGAGGACGTGTATGACTCCGCCGCCTGGGAGGTTGGGCAGGTTCTTTTCGAGAAGTGGTGGTTTGTGTTTGACCGGCAAGTCATTGAGCGCAGCAATTACTGGCGGAGGATGCGAGGCGCCCCGGACCTGAAGCTACCCAGTCGTGTCGAAGAGCTCGGCGGATGACAAGAGCCCTCTTGAGCATTGCTGTAGGACTGGCGGTGACAGCCCTGGTATCGAGCTTGTGGCTTTGAGACAGCATGCTGCAACAGGACAGATGCGGGGAACTTTCGAAGAGATGAACAGCTCGAGGGAATCCAGCATGTACAAGCAAGCCAAACGAGACACCTCCGGGTTGTCAATGTTAGGTAGAACTGGCTGTAGCGGATGACATCATTGCTAATCAAGCTCTGGGGAAGGAGAAAAGGACCCAGAAGTGTCAGGCTGCCATCGAACTCTGTTGAATGCCCGAGTCAGAAACAAATATTGCGTCTCTGCACGAATGGTCTAATTACCGTCGCTGTTCGAGACACAGCTTGTGCCCTCCCTGGTGACAGCTCCAGGGGACCTCAGGATGGCGATGTGAAGACGGGGAGAGTGCTGCCAGGGTCCGGGTCGAGCGGGTAAGGCGGTGAAGCTGCAGGGGCTGGTGGGCATCGGCCTGCGGGGCAGATACTGCCGATCGGAGCTCCCACATGAGGGGCGCCCACCTCGAATTGGGATGGCGCGGAGAGCCCCACCTCAAATTTTGTCCAGAGGCTAGACATGTCCGGCTCGTGAGGACAGAACCCGCCACAGGACATTCATTGCCTCTGTGTGCTGCTTTGGACACAGCTCGTGGTTGAGGAACAGCACCTGAGGAAGGCGGCCTTGTGGCCATGTCGCGAGGCAGATGGCATGGAGTTGCCGTGCCGCAGGATGGGCGGACCACGTCACGGCAGGCCTGCTGTACTCCGTACCTGGCCTAGCACCCCGCCGAACACGGCACGGCACTGGGCTGGACAATGTCTATGCTCTGCAGTCACCGTGAGGGACACTCCGCTCGTGCAGTCAATTGACTTGACCAGAAAAGGACCTCGAGGTAACTCATGTCCCCGAACAAGGGGAGCAAGGGGTGGGCTGGGCGAGAATGGCTGGCTTTGGGCCAATTGAGACATGTCCCGCCGGCGGATGCGCTACTCGTGCGGCCTTGTTGGATCTGCGCCGGTCACCGGCCGAATGTACTCGCTCACTGCAATTTCCCGCCAGTGGTACTTGCCCGCTATCGAACGTGCCTGCTTCTCTCTGGCTTTCTTGACCTTGTGGCCATCTCTTGTCTTCAACCCTTCGCTGCCTGACATTTCTCATTCTCACTTCACTTTCCTATTCTCCGCGATTCCACCACTTCCTCCCTCCCGCTCCCGGGCAGACATCGAACCCTGAGGAGCAGTGGCCATCCATCCCTCGTAGCTCACCCGAACGTCGGGGACTTCTTCCACACACCCTTGCGCCCACACCGCGGCCCGCCTGCACGTACACCTCTTCGGCGCCGTGCCTGCTTGTCTAGAGTCCTTTTTGTCGGTGAGTGGCATTACGCCTCTGAAGACTACATTACTCTCGCGATCCTCACCTCCAGAGCTTCGCCACTGCCTCAGGACTTCTTTTCGCTGACGATTCCGCATCACTAGTTGTCACTGCTTGCCACGTACTGGTCGTCTTCAGTTCTCGTCCCGATCCTCTCTCACTCAGTAACCCCCGACGACCGCAGTCATGCATATCCGGGAGATGGTGGCTGACGCCGAGAAGAGCGGTCAGCCCTCCTTCTCCTTCGAATACTTCCCACCAAAGACCGCCCAGGGCGTCCAGAACCTCTATGACCGTATGGAGAGGATGTACGACTTTGGCCCGAAGTTCATCGACGTCACCTGGGGTGCTGGCGGCCGCATTGCGGAGCTCACTTGCGACATGGTCGCCCAGGCACAGGCATACTTTGGTCTCGAGACCTGCATGCACCTGACATGCACCGACATGGGGGAGGAAAAGGTCAACGACGCGCTCGCCAAGGCTTACAAGGCTGGCTGCACCAACATTCTTGCCCTTCGTGGGGATCCTCCGAGAGCGACAGAGAAGTGGACCGCTACCGATGACGGCTTCCAGTACGCCAAGGATTTGGTCGCACATATCCGAAAACTATACGGCAACCACTTTGACATTGGCGTTGCTGGCTACCCCGAGGGTTGCGACGACAACAAGGACGAGGATTCCCTGCTGGACCATCTCAAGGAGAAGATCGATCTCGGCGGTACCTTCATCGTTACACAGATGTTCTACGATGGCGACAACTTCATACGCTGGGTTCGCAAAGTCAGGGAGCGAGGCATCACGGTACCTATTCTACCTGGAATCATGCCCATTGCCACCTACGCTAGCTTTCTGCGGCGAGCCACCCATATGAACTGCAAGATCCCAGAGGAGTGGATGACCGCCTTGGAGCCGGTCAAGAACGACGACGTCGCTGTGCGTGAGGTTGGAAAGACTCTGGTTGCCGAGCTCTGCCGCAAGATCATGGCTGCAGGTATTCACCACTTGCACTTCTACACCATGAACCTCGCCCAGGCCACTCGCATGGTCCTGGAGGAACTCGACTGGATGCCGACCTCTACGCGTCCCACCAAGAAGGCTCTCCCCTGGAAGCAGTCTTTGGGACTTGGTCGCCGCGAGGAAGATGTGCGCCCAGCTTTCTGGCGGAACCGCAACAAGTCGTATGTCTCGAGAACGCAAGACTGGGACGAGTTCCCCAACGGTCGCTGGGGTGATTCGAGATCACCTGCATTCGGCGAGCTGGATGCTTATGGCATCGGCCTCACTGGTACCAACGAGTCGAATCGCAAGAAGTGGGGAGAGCCTCAGTGCATCAAAGATATCGCTCAATTGTTCGTCCGATACATCGAACAGGACATCGATTCTCTGCCTTGGAGTGAATCTCCCCTGACCAGCGAGGCCGACGCTATCAAGGACAACCTGATCAAATTGAACCAGCGGGGCTTCCTGACGATCAACTCTCAGCCCGCTGTCAGCGGCGTCCGATCGAACCACCCAGTCTATGGATGGGGTCCGCCAAACGGTTACGTCTACCAAAAGGCATATCTCGAACTCCTGGTGCCACCATACATGTTCCAGGACGTTGTGAAGAGGATTGAGTCTAACCCCGACATGTCTTACTACGCCGTTACACAGCATGGCAGCCTGGTCACCAATGCGCCGTCTGAGGGACCCAACGCAGTCACCTGGGGTGTCTTCCCCGGGAAGGAGATTGTCCAGCCCACGATCGTCGAGGGTATCAGCTTCCTCGCCTGGAAGGATGAGGCTTTCCAACTTGGAATGGACTGGGCGCACTGCTTCGATGCCAACACCCCGAGCCGCGTTCTGGTCGAGGAGATGATGAGCGAGTGGCACTTGGTCAACATTGGTAAGTCCCTGTTATACTGGCTTGGCCGTATCATATTTACTAACGTTGGACAGTGAACAACAACTTCCATGACCAGGACTCCATCTTCGCACTCTTTGACGGCTTGGCTGCGAAAGACCTCGAGGCTCCCCCAACCCCTAAGCTCGCGAAAGCAACCACCAACGGATCTTTGTCCAATGGTGCCCACGATACTAATGAAGCTATGGCTGCTACTGCGTAGTGGCTTGAGCAAAGCAAAGATGCTGGCAATCTGCCGTTTACTTCAACACACTATCCACCACTCAATACAACAAAAGCGGTGTGGCAACTAGAAATGTCTTTTTCAACAAGCATGTAGCCTAGGCGTTTCTTCGGTTTGATTTCAACACATTTCTCTCATTTCTTACAACAAAACGAACTTTACGACAATGCTCAAGCGAGCAACTTTGGATTTTTCAACAAAAATTCGGAAAGCGGGAAGGCGCCAAAGGACTTCATTCGGAACTGGGAAAACAAGAACAAGTATGACGTGGATTGGAGACAGGAGTGGACGCCGGAGCAAGAACTGTTTATGCATATCTCAACGATACCCCTGAAGATTCGAGACGAGGAAGAAGAGTCAAATACATTAGTGGAGAGTTGGAGGACTGACAAAATCCAACACAATGTCAGTCGTGGAGGTGCAGCAAAATAGTCTACGATTTCCAGGATTGGAATAGACGAGAATTCAATTCTGAAGTTGAGCTGTCATTCAGCTACCATTCCATACTGTCTTCTGTCACGTTGATCGTGCTAGTCTGGTAGGGACACCCAATGCTTCCCCTATCGTGGTCCTCCGCGCCCACACACTGCCAGTGTCCATGGATTACTTGTACTTGAAGAGAAAGCATTCGCAACTGAACTTTCACTCCCGTCGCCTGTCTTAACCGTCTGCTTTCATGACTAGATAAGGCTTTCCAGGACAGACTCCACTGCCCATCGGCGCCAACGCACTGCATGCCGGAAGTGAAGATACCGTCCCCCTTGACCACCATCTCCGAAGCATCCCTTGTAGCTGATCGCATCACATCCCGCTATCAAAAATCTCCGCCGCCATCGGCACCGGCAACAACCGCGGTGGCGGTCGTAGCATCGGCACTGACAGTGTTTCGGTGGTCATTCTCGCCGTCGCCGTCGTCCTCAGCAACCTCGGCCTCGGCGTGCGGGTTGTGCACCGACGGCGCAGGGCGCGAGTTGTCGACCGGGTCCCGCCAGCGGCCCATGAGCATCTGCGGGAGGAACGTGTCGAACGAGACGCGGACGTCTGAGCAAGCCTTGATGATGCGCAGGACCGGTGGTGTTTCTGTCGCTACCGACACCAGCTTGAACTCACTGACCACGAGCTGTAGTTTCATGCCAATTTCGCAGAGGCGCAGGAGGCTGTCTTCTAGGATGAAGGCCTCATCTTCCTGGTCTCCTAGGGGATGAGTGGGAATATTGTCGTAGCCGCCCTCGATGTACGAGAGGCGGAGGGTGAGGACTCCCACAGGGCCGGCTTTGCCTGTCAAAGAGTCCGTGCTGGGATCATCATCTTCCTCGTCTTCCTCACTGTTACTGTCTCCACCGGCGTTCATAGTACCATTCTGGCCACTATAGGTTTTGTGGGAGGAGAGGACGGAAGCATTAAGATTCTCCATGGCTTTGATGAATGCCTGCCTGGCCTCGCGCAGAGGCCGCTCGATTTTGGTCACGATGTAGGTCTGCTCCCGTTCCTTGATGGCTCTGATTCTCAACTTCGGATCGTCCAGTGCGAGCGTTTTGCGCATGGTTTCCGGTGTACTGCCGAGCGCAGCCTTGACCACGGCCAGCTTCATCACCTTTTCAGCATCTCCGGGGTCATCAATGTCCTTGGCGACCATCGTGGTGGCATTCTTCTCGTTCCCACTGCCGCCCGTGCACATGGGGAACACGTCGGCGGCGGCCCGGTGAAATGCACCCGGCAGCTTGTTCGCGAGCTCGTACGCGGCACGCAGCTCTGATGGCGCAATGTCGCAAATGTGCCGCGCCGCGAGGACGCCGTCGCGGTACTCCGGGCACACATCGTGCGTGAGGACGTAGTTGAGGAAATTCTTGATTAGTGCTGAGGCTTTTGAGATGGCGACGTCATCGTAGAGGTAAATATCCGTCATTGTGCGGGAGCTGAAGGTGAAATACATTTGCGTCAGTACAAAAAAAGAGGTCGGGGCGGAGAGGCAGCGATACTACGGAACAGAGCAGAGATGCTGAGAGGTGGACAGGAACTCACAGGAAACCCTTGACGACACCCTCAAAGTCAACGACCCAATCCTTGCTGCCTGGCTCGTAGAACCGTGAGCCGGCGTTGCCGACAAAATCACGCGCCATGGCAATGCGCAGGGAGTCCTTGTCCTCGCTCACGGCCAGGCGCTCAATGTCCTCGGCGATACCCGTGAACTGGCGCTGCTCGCTGTCTACGCCGCCGAGAAACATATACTTGTTGAACATGGAAGTCTGTTCGTTGTCCATCTTGCGCCGGGCGCGGTAGCGCTGGATACACTCCTCGATGCGGCTGTCTGCGTGTGAGTGATGTGCCAGCGCTCCAAGGATCTGGAATACAAGGCATTATTGACTTACTCAATGAAGAGGCGATTCCTAGGTATGCATTAGTGCTGGGCGCAAGCTGTATCATTGTAATCTGCTGACTTACTTGGAGTATAGCTCCTCCTGCTCGAGGATGGCTTCTGTGGGAGTCAAGGGGCTGTCTGCGTAAAACTCTACGCACTCGTCAGGACAGAGTATTTGAACAAGAAGTATGGCTTGCTGGCGAAGATCTTGCCGAGTCCTGCTCAGGCAAAGGACTTACCCTCGAAACCCGTAACAGGCTTTTTCCTCTTCTTTGTTCTGCTTTTCTTTTTCTTTCTCTTCTTCTTGCTCTCCTGAGTGCCCTCGTCTACGTTGGGTATTCCACCATTGTCTGCCTTGATCGTGAACTGATCGTCACCATCTGGATGATGGCACATAGCCGTATACGAAGCGCAGGCCAGAGTATCAACGACCTTGTAAGGTTCGGTACCCTTACTGTTGGATGCGTCGTAGTCGCCTGTGGTGTCCTCTGCGACAATCTCGGCACGGCGGTCATCTGAAGACCATGTGAGCTGTTCGTGAGACGACATCATGGGGTCTCGCAACACGAAGTCGTACTTGCTCAGATTCTGTGGAGGCGGGAGCTCGCAATATTGGAACGTGGATGTTTGATTTTCAGGTCGCTGTTAACTAATGGCGTGTGGCCCCCGGTGCCCAAAGTGAGGTTGTTGAAGCGAAGGAGGACCGAAGAAGATTGGTGCAAGCCGATCGCCCGATGGCAGCCTAGCTTTCATGTGTAGCATCCAGATGGAAGAGGCGAGGGGGGCGTCTTGCTGTTGGGATCATGTGAGAAGTGAGAGTAGCGTCAGCGTTGTGGAAGATTGTTCGAGCTCGCTGTGCTGTCCTGATGGCCTGATGGAGATTCGAGGTTCAGTACGGTACAATGTGCACTTCAGAAGAGCTGCCTGTGCTCATCTTTGACTCAATGGGAAGAAGATGTCGTGGATAGAGAGTGCGTTTCACTTCAGTCGGTGAGCCTCGCTCTAACATTACTCAGAGCAGATGGAGCGAAGGCTTGAAAGGTTCCTGAGCCACAAGCATTCATCCGTTCTCGCCGCTGTCTGCCATAGGTACTCAGGTACTGTACCTTGATGTACGTACGTTGATGCCTTCGTTCAATCCACGGATGTTGTTTACAGCTGGCAAACGGATTCTGGACATGGCAGCCGAACATGCATTTGCGCAGGGGCGTACTTGCCGAGGAGCTGCTTGCAAGACCACAACCCGAACTGGGATGTTCTCTCGTTTCCTTTCTCTGACCTCTTTCTCATATTCTTCAAGTGGCCTATCTTGCTGAAGCCCGGGGTTGCAGGATGACTTCAGCCAATCGCTGCCTCGACGCATTCCAAGTCGAGCGAGGCTGATCGTCTCCACCCGCTAAACAACCGTGCACAACCGTGTGCCTTTGAAAGGAGAGGCTGGATGTGGATACAAGACTGCCCAGGTGCTTTAAATTCGCTACCATGTACCTCGAAGAATTGTTTGCCCAGATGCTCGCGATGTCAGTTGCCTGCGCACATTGAGGTGTGTATTGACTACCATGCAGGAGCGCAGTCTCTCAAAATAGGAGCGACGCTGAAACGGTTCAGGATGGACTGAGCCTCATGGCGACCATGATGTGATGCAGGTCCACGGCATTGGGAACCATGTCCCGAACCCGCTGGCGGGTCTGTTACAGATAGTCTTCAGCCTCGGCGTTGCACTTCACGACGGGCCTGGGCTCCCCTGCAACCCGTCCACATGTTGGGACGAGTCGCGGCTGCGACGATCAACGGCCCTGAATTTGCAGGGTCCTCCCTGTCGGACGAACATATCGTAAGGTACACTGAGTACGCGTAGTTGTCGTATCTGATCATGACATCGCAATGCTCGTATGTGGACACGGGAGCTGCCCGAGGACGAGAAGACAGAGGCGTGCCGAGGCCTCTCCAAGGAGTGCGTCATATGTATGGCCAACGTTGCTGCATACCGCCGGGATATTCTAGAAGGTCAATGGATTGAGACAAGGATGGGGTAATCCTTGCCCAAACAACGAGCCGCAGGGAAGGTGGTGATTGATGAGCATTTGCCCCCTTGCCACTGCCCACCGCCATGCACTCGTGTAGGACGTAAGACAGCTCGCGTGCGTGTCGTGCCAGAGCCGGATGTTGCTCAGATGGCCAAAGGAGACACATCTGCTGTTCCATACCTCCAATTATAGTACCCTACCTACCAAGTACCTTACCCTGAAGTCAGCTCACCAAGTACGCTCGGCAGCTGGACAGAGAGCTTTGGGGCTTGAGTGACCGCCGCGTGTCCCTGTGTTTTGTCCTGATGGTGGCCACAGCCCGCGACGATCGGGCAGAGCTTTGATTCATGGTGCACTGCCACGCCGCACCTCGCGGAGGCCGTGAGTGGTTGCTCCTTGGTAGTGGCTCCAAGCTGGCACACCTGGCCAAGACGTTGACTGGACAAGACACGGATCCCCACCAGTGCAGTGCTTATTAACCCTCTGTCATTTCCAGATGTTCCCCCTCAAACCCCCCGACCCCACATCCGCTTGACCCCCTTCCAACTCGACCTGGAGGCCGACCGTTCCCAATCCTCGACCTTCGGACCTACATCGCAAGCCCGCATTCCTACATCTCCCCCGACCGATCTCTCTGGCTGCCTTGACACCACATTTCCCGCTTCGTACGACTTACAGCAGCCAACATGTCGTGGAAGCTCACAAAGAGTAAGCCGCCACCATCTCCCTCGGGCACGCACTTGGCTGCCCACACGCGCATCACGAGGTGCCCACCTGGCTCGGACAGGTTCGCCCTGCGTCAGCGTGCCCGGCGACCGCCACCTCGTCCGCCTTCTCGACCTGCAGCCGCAGCCGTCGTCCACATCATAGCTTCTGAATAGTCCAGAAATCGCACTAACGCTTGAGCAGAGTTGAAAGATACCCACCTGGGGGCTGCCCTCCCGGGCTTCTCGAGGACCCCATCAGCCTCGACAATGACCGACAAGGACGAAAAGATGACCCCCGCTCCCCCATCTCCGACGCCAAACGACCCCAATGCCATCGGTAAGCACTCCTCACTCACCTATCCTTCGCCCCGGCCGCCTAGATCTAGCTCGTTAACCCTTTTCTTGCCTGTCTGTAGTCGCTTCGGAATCCCTCGTTCAGGAACCCGTGGTTACCCCCCCTAAACCTGGTATCCTTGTCGTCACACTCCACGAGGGCCAAGGGTTCTCGCTGCCCGAGTCACATCGCAATGCCTTTAACACGCAACATGGTGGTTCCATGTCCACGGGAAACGCACTGAACGCTGCTGGCTCCGTGAGACCCGGCTCGTCGTCGCGTTCTACGGTTGGTTCATTCGCAAATGGCGGTGGGCGCCCCCAGACGTCCGGCGGCGGCGGCTTCTCCGGTATTCCCTCGAACCATGGCCGCATCTCGAGCAAATACCTCCCATATGCGCTGCTGGATTTCGACAAAGTCCAGGTCTTTGTCAACTCTGTCTCCGGTACCCCGGAAAACCCTCTATGGGCAGGCGACAACACTCAGTACAAGTTCGACGTGTCTCGCGTCACGGAGCTCAACGTCCATCTTTACATGCGCAACCCCAACGCTCCACCAGGAGCGGGGCGAAGCCAAGACATCTTCATCGGTGCTGTCCGCATCAGCCCCCGCTTCGAGGAGAGACAAACTTTCGTGGACGACCCCAAAGCTAGCAAGAAGGACCGCGAAAAGGCTGCTGCCGACTTCGCCAACCGTGAGCGGAGCATGGGTCAGACTGGTCAGGATATTCTGGACGTCCAGTATGGCACCGGCAAGCTCAAGATTGGTGTTGCGTACGTGGAGAACCGGGCTGGCAAACTCAAGATCGAGGACTTTGAGTTGCTCAAGGTCGTGGGCAAGGGCAGCTTCGGCAAGGTCATGCAGGTGCGCAAGAAGGACACAAACCGAATCTATGCTCTCAAGACAATCCGCAAGGCACACATTATCTCGCGATCCGAAGTCGCCCACACCTTGGCAGAGAGGTCGGTCCTTGCGCAGATCAACAACCCCTTTATTGTGCCGCTCAAGTTCACCTTCCAGTCGCCTGAGAAGCTGTACTTCGTTCTGGCCTTTGTCAACGGTGGCGAGCTCTTCCACCACCTTCAGAAAGAGCAGCGCTTCGATGTCAACCGAGCTAGGTTCTATACGGCTGAACTTCTTTGCGCCCTCGAATGCTTGCACGGATTCAACGTCATCTACCGCGATCTGAAGCCCGAGAACATTCTCCTTGATTACCAAGGGCACATCGCACTCTGTGACTTTGGTCTCTGCAAGCTCGACATGAAGGACGAGGACAGAACCAACACTTTCTGCGGCACACCCGAGTATCTAGCTCCTGAGCTGCTCATGGGCCAGGGTTACAACAAGACGGTCGACTGGTGGACCCTTGGCGTCCTCCTGTATGAGATGTTGACTGGACTGCCGCCATTCTATGACGAGAACACCAACGAAATGTACCGCAAGATCCTGTCTGAGCCCCTTCACTTCCCAAGTGCCGACATAGTCCCCCCTGCTGCGAAGGATCTATTGGCCAAGCTTCTCAATCGCAACCCCGAGGAACGCTTGGGTGCAAATGGCAGTGCTGAGATCAAGGCCCATCCCTTCTTCCACGCGATTGACTGGCGGAAGCTGTTGCAGCGGAAGTACGAGCCGACATTCAAGCCCAGTGTTGTAAGTTACCATCCCCATCCCCATTGCCTCTGCGTGGAGACCCCTCAGAACTTACACTTGCTGACACACTGCAGATTGATGCGCTCGACACCGGCAACTTCGACCCTGGTTTCACTGGCGAGGCTCCCCAGGACTCGTTCGTGGACGGGCCGATGCTCTCCCAGACAATGCAGAACCAATTTGCCGGCTTCAGCTACAACCGACCGATCGCGGGTCTCGGTGATGCTGGAGGCAGTGTGAAGGATCCTTCGTTTGTTGGCAGCATCCAGGACCGGCGCTAAGTGTGCCTGCGGAGAGATGCACAGATGGTGTAGGGGCAGGCTGGACCAGTGGCATTTTCACACGGAGTTTGGGCGGGCGTTTTTACTGTTTTGAGGGGGCAGACAACAATGTGCCCTATATGTAGAGCTTGGGTTTGCGTGATTTCCTCCCTGGGAGACAGCAGCATTGCAGGCAAGGACGCTGTGGAAGTCCCTGCAGATAGACACAACACGGTCCGATGGCGAGATCCCACAGCATAGCACACCAAGTGACAGTAAAAACAGCATCTCAGAGTCGTCTAGCAGCCCTGGATTCACCAGCAGGTACGGAGTCGAGGGAGTATGTCCTCTGGCATACGCTGAACGAAAGCCCCATAGCTGACGCCGGAAACGTCGCGTGCGTGCCAGCCGAACCGGCCCCGCCGTCCCCATCCGGTCCTGACCCATCCTTCGACAATGGTGCCAGGCGGGTGTCGCTCAAAGCTCTTACGCCCAGCGAGGTGCATGTACATGTATCCACAGATCCGCCGAGTGTCCCGCTGGTGCCGGGAAGTGCAAGAACCGCCGTCATTGTCATCCGGCGCTAGCGGTTGCCATTGGTGGGATCGCGCAACGGCTATCTGCAGATCTCACGCTTCTGAATCCAAGCATTTGTTGAGAACATTATACACTCGAGCCTGATTCCTGACTGCTGATTACTGAATGCTGGAGTTGTCTATTGGGTGAGTTCTATTGAGTGAGTGACTTTTTGTGTTCGTCGCCCGCCCCCCGTCTTGTGGGGGCCCTCGCGCTGCACGGCGCGCGAGCAGCTGCCGCTTGGTGCTACCCCGCCAGCAAGAAGCTCGGCGACACTCTTATGTCATAGGCGGGTATTGCCAGCTTGTGAGTGTCAGGCCAGCCTGATGTCGAGACTCGTGCTGTCGTACTGCAGACTGCCGCTGCGAAGAAATTGCCTTCGCGGCGCGGGGATTGGGGAGACTGCAAGCATGTAACGTGTTTCATGCGGCAGGATGTCCAATTGGCTACCGTCTTGCCACTTTTGCGGCGTCATTTGGAGGCGTGGTGGTGGTGGTGGAGGAGGGCGATGAGTGATGCGCAACTTTACCGGACGCAGCCCCACCATCATCATCACAGCAGCAACCGGAAGGCACATCCCAGCTCGTCCATCTGCTCTCTTCCACCACTTTCTTCAGCTTGTCCTTCTCAAAACACGCGGCTCGAGACTTGCACACCTCGATTGTCTCTTCTCTCTCCCAATCTGTCCAACTGACACGCCTGTACATATCACACAGGCTCGCCTCCGAACCACAAGCACAACCGCCAACATGCCTCAGGCTACCTCTCTCTCCAGCTGGGCGTCGCTCGACGACCACTACCGGAGCACCGGCAAGACCTTTGTCCTCAAGGAGGCCTTCTCCTCGGACCCGGAGCGCTTCACCAAGCTCTCCAAGACCTTCTCCGTCGACGGCACCGATATTCTCTTCGACTTCAGCAAGAACCTTGTCAACGAGGAGACTATCGAGCTGCTCGTCAAGCTCGCCGAAGAGGCCAATCTCGAGAAGAAGCGCGATGCCATGTTCAACGGCGAAAAGATCAACTTCACCGAGCAGCGCGCCGTCTACCACACTGCCCTCCGCAATGTCGGCGGCTGGGACATGAAGGTCGATGGCCAGGACGTCATGAACGTCCAGGGCGGCGTCAACGACGTCCTCAACCATATGAAGGAGTTCTCCGAGCAGGTCCGTAGTGGCGAGTGGAAGGGCTTCACCGGCAAGAAGCTCACCAACATTGTCAACATTGGCATTGGTGGCTCTGACCTGTAAGTGCTCCTCTTATTCATGCACAAGTCTTTCTCGCTGGGGGGCTAGACAATCACTAATGCTCAACTTCTCCCCATGTAGCGGCCCTGTCATGGTGACTGAGGCTCTCAAGTACTACGGTGCTGACGACATGACCCTGCACTTCGTTTCCAACATTGATGGAACTCACATGGCCGAGGCTCTGAAGGCTTCTGACCCCGAGACCACCCTCTTCCTCGTTGCGTCCAAGACCTTCACAACCGCCGAGACTACCACCAACGCCAACACGGCCAAGAAGTGGTTCCTCGAGAAGACTGGCAACAAGGGCGAGATCGCCAAGCACTTCGTCGCTCTGTCCACAAACGAGCCCGAGGTCACCAAGTTCGGCATCGACAGCAAGAACATGTTCGGCTTCGAGAGCTGGGTTGGCGGCCGTTACTCCGTCTGGAGCGCCATTGGTCTGAGTGTGGCCCTCTACATCGGCTTCGACAACTTCCACAAGTTCCTAGCTGGTGCCCACGCCATGGACAAGCACTTCCGCGAGACTCCTCTCAAGGACAACATTCCTGTCCTTGCGGGCCTGCTGAGCGTGTGGTACAGCGACTTCTTCGGTGCTCAGACACACCTCGTTGCTCCGTAAGTAATCATGTCCTCATGATGGACTTGCACTGTTGACTTACAAACACTTTACAGTTTCGACCAGTACCTCCACCGCTTCCCTGCGTACCTCCAGCAGCTCTCCATGGAGTCCAACGGCAAGACCATCACATCTGACGGCTCGCCTGCCAAGTACACCACCGGTCCGATCCTGTTCGGCGAGCCTTGCACAAACGCTCAGCACTCCTTCTTCCAGCTTGTCCACCAGGGCACCAAGCTGATCCCGACCGACTTCATCCTTGCTGCCAAGTCGCACAACCCCATCTCCGACAATCTACACCAGAAGATGCTGGCATCCAACTACCTCGCCCAGGCTGAGGCCCTTATGATTGGCAAGACAGCCGACCAAGTCCGCGCTGAGGGCACCCCCGAGGAGCTTGTCCCCCACAAGGTCTTCCTGGGCAACCGCCCTACCACGAGCATCCTCGTTGGTGGCACCATCGGCCCTGCTGAGCTGGGAGCTCTCATTGTCTACTACGAGCACCTCACCTTCACCGAGGCCGCTATCTGGGACATCAACGCTTTCGACCAGTGGGGTGTCGAGCTCGGCAAGGTCCTCGCCAAGAAGATCCTTTCGGAGCTCGATGGCTCCGACGAGGGCAAGCACGACTCCAGCACTGGCAGCCTCATCAGTGCCTTCAAGAAGTACGCCGCGTGACTCCCTGAAGATGGCGGGCCCAGTTCTGTTGGCGCTGTTGGTCAACGTTCGCGGCTGTAAGTGGTGGAAAGAGGACTGCGTTGGAACATATCAGATATCCTGTCGTGCCTTGAGCATGACGCGAGCAATAGCATAAAATAATGACGAACGTGAAAGAGTTTTTGACGACCTTCTTGACGTGCACAGTGAAGTCGGGAATTTGATTGCCAAATACTACTGGGCTACAACCTCACGCCTACGATCAGAGAGCAGTGAATCTACGCTGGTCTAAATGTTTGCCTCAGACTCGACTCAATAGGCCTTTTTGGACCACAGCAGAACAGCAATCTACAAGAACGGGTATCGAAAGAAGGTTGATTATCAGGGGGTATCAAAAGTTATAGACATGGGCCAGCCTATTTCAACGATCGTAGATCTTGCTACAAGAAGGGAAAAAAACCAAAACAAGACAAATGAAGCATCGCAGCTGGCTTAGAAGATCGTCCTCAGGTTCCGAAGTGCCGGAATAGCGCGCCAGCGTTGAATGCTCGGGGCGACCCATTATTACATTTCTAGAATAGCCCGTGCATGGAACAGGGCTTAGGCACAACCGCTTTCGACTGTCAAGCAGTGTATATGGACCAGTCTTCACTGCCCGTCCCGCTCGTTCTCCGTGCTTCCCGTCGAAGGCCCGGCGCCGGACTGAGGGCGAGATGCAGCAAACGACAACTTCGATGTCGCGGTGAACTGGTGGCCCGCAAGCTTATTGCTGTTGGACCTGGAGAACTTGACGGGGCTCGGAGAAGCGAGGTCGGGGCGGCCGGGCATCTTGCGCTCAAAGTGCGCGGGGGTGCCCATGTTAGGCTCTAGGATCTGGATAGGGCCCGAGAAGGGCACGCTCGTGGCTGGCGGTCCCTCTGGCTCGTAGGGGACGAACAGGTCCGGTTCTGCTCGTGGCCCGAGCGGGGTCGAGGGTGAGCCGTGGCTTGCTTCGGCGATGGCTTGCTCAAAGGTCGGAGAGCTGGGAGCGGGCTCTTCCTTGATGCTGGGGCTGGCACGGTAATCAAGAGGGATGGCATGGTCTTGCTCGACTTTGATGCTCGATACAGCCGGGGGTGCAGTGTACGGGGCCTGTGGTGTGTTGGCGGCGAGCAGTGCAGCCTGGTCCGGTGCTATCAGATTAGGGGTGGCGGGGGCGTCATCGTAGGCGGGCATGCTAGAAGTGCTGGGCGTAGTCATGACTACAATCTCTTCGGCCGGCTTGGTCACACTGCTCGAGGTTGCCGAACTCGCCTGCTGCTCTAGTGTTGCCGTTCTTTCGGCTTCGGCTCGTGCCCGCTCTTCTTTCTTCTCCTTTGTGAGGACGTTGATCTTGATCTTTTTCATGCCGTTTGTGATATTGTCCAGCTCATCTCTGCCGAGTGACGTGCGCGTCCGCATCGGGCGTTCAGAGGCGGGGATTGGTGGCAATGGTGGTGCATCAGATCCGGATGCTCTCGATCTCGAGGATGCCGATGCAGTTCGGCTGAGCACAGGTGGCTTGGGTCTCGGAGCCGTGCTGGGCGTGCCAGTGGTCTCCTTTGGCTTCCGAGCACGAGGCTTGGCGGGAGACGATCTGGGTGTTGCCCTCGTCTTCTTGACGGCAAGTGCTGGTGGCACAGCTGACTGCACTGTTAACGGGAGAGTGGTAGCCCCTTCGGCAGCCAGCATTGCTGGATCGCCTGAGGGCTGTTCAATGGTCGTTGCCATAGTTGACGAAGCACTAAGCCGTCTGCTAGGATTCCTTGAATGGGTGGTCTGGGTGGGTGTCGGGGTGTTGCGTCCAGATGTCTTGCAAAAGTCAGCCAAGCGGTCTCCTGCACGCGGAGTTTTAGAAATTCCATTCACCTTTTCTCTTGTTGTCGTTGCGCCACCCACGGTTTTCCTCCGGCCTTTATCAAAGTCCTCTGCCTCAAAGGGTTCGGCCCCTTTAGCTGGTTTCCTTTCCCGCAGTGACATACGCGTTGATGTGCGAGATGGCGTTGGTGGAGGCGGGGGCCTGTTTGCCGCATCGAGAGCGATGGCGGCAGATTGACGCGCACGCCGGGCTTTCGTCTCGGCATTGAGCTGCTCCCATGTAAAGCTCGTAGTTTGGCGATCGCTTGGCACCAACAGCTTGCCTAACTCCTGCACCGCAGCGGGCCATGGAACGTCCGGTGGCGGCGGTGTAGGAACACGATAAGTCATGACTTGCATGCCGCTGAGACCGGACGTGCCAGACATGCTGCGTTTCGTCTTGGCCAAGTCTGTTTCCCGGGCTGACGAGGCGTGAGTTGGCGATGAGTACGTTGGAACTAGACTCGTACGAGGTTTCCTTGGTTCCTGAGCTGGAGGTGATACATATGAGTCGAACCGATCCAGCTCCTCCCTAGACCACCAAGCTGGGTCGTATGGAAACCCAGGCACCTTCAGGATGTTGATCTCTGCTTCTGTAAGCGTACTTCGCCTACGTCCCAGAGACGCGATCCTGCTACTCAGCTCCTGATTGAGTTCCGGCTTTATCTCGTCCTTGGGGTTAATGGAGTCCGTGGCCGCCAAGCCTCCAAGATGGCTCAGAACACCCGAGTACAGAGCACGATCACTATACCCGCCCTCCAGTACGCTGATCACTCGACCTTCGACACTAAGGCCTTCCTCTGAGGCAATTTTGACCACGTCGCGGGTCAAGCGAGCATAAAATTCTGTAGGAACGTTGACCTTGTGGCGCTGCATGCCGTCTGTCTCATATTCGCTGGCGTCGAAGCCCGCAGACAAGAAGATGGCACCACGAGGCTCCTGACCTAATGAGCGATATCTTTCCGTCTGGAGCTTGCAGTACTGTCGAGTCTTGTCCAGCAGTATGGAATAACGTGACTGATAGAGTTTCCAGAAATCAACTTCCGTCTTCCACTCATGAAGATGGACGTTCCAGATATTCTGGCCATGGGCATTATCGATGCAAACGCTTGCGTTGCGAACCTTCTCCTCGTCGCCCCACTCACATGGGAAGGAGTTAATGTCGTGAAGACTGAAGTATCCAATGGACGTCTTCTTCCACGCGGCCGCATTTTTGGCAAGTCCCCGTTGATTGTGCTGCCATGCAATAGCTTGCGAGCCATCACCGTGGTGCAAGTCAAAGTCGATGATAGCCGCGTGTGTCAAGCCATGCTTGAGAATCCCGTGCATGATACCCACATGAACGTTGTTGACCCAGCAGAAACCCGACGGGTAAGAATCCGAGCAGTGGTGTCCGGGCGGGCGTACTGCGACAAAGGCTCGCTTGTGAGCGGATGTCGGCGAAAATACGGCATCGACGGCATCGCACACAGCTCCAAGAGCACCTTCGAAGGCAGCTCGGGATTCATCGCAGAGATAGAGGTCTCCCTCGTGGAATTTTTGAGGGGGGCCTGCGTCTGGCCCGCGATCCATATCTGGCCGCCGGAGCTCGTTGCCGGTAAGCGCGAGCTTCGTATCGGCTGTCTCACACATGAAGCCGAGCTCTTCCATCCACCGTGTACCATGGACGTTGGTGACTGCAGCATCGGTCAGAGACACTGAACGGCTCGTCTTGTGTATGTGAAATGGGACGCTGTCGAGAGTCGCCGGGTCGATATCGGGGTGGACGGGATATTTGCCGTCGCTATGGCGATCGCCCAGTCGCACGTAAGCCATTGCTACACCAAGGACACTGGCTACCAGTCTCTCTGGGCGTTCGACGATGCTGTAGAGGTGGCCTCTGCTGGCCTTGGGCCGTGAGAAGCGATGGCCGTAGCATGCATCATGGATCACGACGATCGTTTCGGCAGAGTGAGTTCTCTGCGAGCCGTGGAGGAGTTCGAGTTCCTTCTTGAAGTAGTCTCTGGCCACCGAGGCCGGTGTCGCGGCCGGTTTCGGGACGTAGTCGGCAGGCACCTGGGCGAGGCCGTGAAGAGGCGACTTAGGCGCAACACTCGGCGAGCGCAGGTTGGAAGCGCTCGACTTGCGGGACGGGGCGCGCTGGGGAGTTGCGCCGTTGGCAGAGCGCAGCGAAGTGGTCGACGCTTTCTTCATCAGAGTCGGGGTTCCTGCGCGGGACTGGGAACTGCCAGCGCTCCCATTGTTGGATACGGACTTTGACAACGGAGCCCATGAAGGGCGGCGGCTGCTGCCGGCGGGCGAGCGCGGGGGCGCATGAGGCGACACGGAGAGAGCAGACGGCGAGGTAGAGAGGGAGAGCTTGTTGAGTGACTGGAGCAAGTCTTGATCGGCCGGCGGGTGGCTGTTCGTATCGGCGACTGTCAGCGGCACGTGGCCTGGCAGTGTTGCGCCAGGAGAGCTCATGATGTCTGACGATGCACGACGCGACACCGAGAGCTGCTGCAGAAGTGCGTCTGTGTTCAGAAGAATGTCGTACGCAGCTGGGGACGAAGTAAGGGGTTGTCAGTGCCAGGGCGTGGAGGACGGGCCATGCACGAGGCCGGCGGGATCAGGGTCGCGAGATTGTGCCAGCCGTGTCATTGCATTGACTGGCAAGTTGTGAACCAGTCACGCGTCGCGGACGGATCGACGTCAGTCTGGCATGTGCGACCCCTACTGCGACTGCCTGGCGCCAATCACCGTCTGCGCTCCCCACCAACAACATTTGCACTGCAGGGTTGCCCGGTCTTTGGGAAAACAATGCGCAGCAAAACAAAACAAAGCGAGCAAGATGGAGAGACCCCGAAGAATACTGATACCCTCGTCATATTGTGCAGCAAGCCGAGTCTTCAGACTGGCCAATTCTATAGAGAGAAATGGGCATGGACCGACAGAATATCATTGCTAGCACATCCGGCCGACGATGCCGCTTTTAGAGTCGATGGGGTGCCATGGGATTGTTGCCAAATGCTGATCGGTTGTCGCAAAATTCACCATTCCGGCTGCCGCTATTCTGCCATGGCCAAGTGTCTGTCGCGCGTGCATGTGCGGTGGGCGGTAGCATATACACACCGGTGATGCAAGTGCTCTCCGTCTTCCCCACATCATGTGCTCCGTGGTCGGCAGTGGGCCGAGATCCATCTTCGGAGGTGGTCCCACATCCAGAGCAGTCTCGCCAGTGGCGCTTCCCGCATCGTCCAGATTTCTAAGCAAGCTGCAGAATTCGACCACATCTACAACCCTTCCAACTACCTGCAAGCCAGCCAAAACGACCTGATACCCCAGAGCTCGGGAGCAACTATCACAACACCGTTCAGTCGCGGCTCTTTCGACCTGGCCCGGATCGAACCCCGCCAAGCATCCCGAACAGCGAGCTCCGTAATCGGCTCGACCTGACTGCCGTCCGGCAACCCCGCGGCGCTCCTGCTTCAGTCTATTGAGACTACCACGACATCCGCCATGGCACCGTCACTAGAGGAGCCAGACAACGTTCAAGACGTTCTCAGCAATCCTCTCAAGGCGAAACCCCAACTCGTCGCCCCCGAGCCTGAGCACTGCCCGGGCCCCGAGTCCAACGATGCCGGCAAAGCAGACTCCTGCGCCGGCTGTCCGAACCAGGCCATCTGCGCCTCCGCGCCCAAGGGTCCCGATCCCGACGTCCCTCTGATCGCCCAGCGCCTCGCTGGCGTCAAGCATAAGATCCTCGTCCTCTCCGGCAAGGGCGGCGTCGGCAAGAGCACGTTCACCACGCTGCTCGCCCACGCGTTCGCCACCAACGCCGAGTCAACCGTCGGCATCATGGACACGGACATATGCGGGCCCTCGATCCCCAAGATGATGGGTGTCGAGGACGAGACGATCCACATCTCGGGCGCGGGCTGGTCGCCGGTCTGGGTCGCCGATAACCTAGGCGTCATGAGCATCCAGTTCATGCTACCGAACCGCGACGACGCGGTCATTTGGAGAGGGCCCAAGAAGAACGGGCTCATCAAGCAGTTCCTCAAGGACGTCGAGTGGGGCGATCTCGACTTCCTGCTCGTCGACACGCCTCCCGGCACCAGTGACGAACACCTCTCGGTCAACAGCTTCCTCAAGGAGGCCGGCATTGACGGCGCCGTCATGGTCACCACGCCGCAGGAGGTCAGCCTGCTCGACGTCCGCAAGGAGATCGACTTCTGCCGCAAGGCAGGCATCCGCGTGCTCGGCCTCGTCGAGAACATGAGCGGCTTCGTCTGCCCCGGCTGCACGCACGAGAGCCAGATCTTCCGCGCCACGACAGGCGGCGGCGCCGCGCTGGCCAAGGAGATGGACATCCCGTTCCTTGGCGAGGTGCCGCTAGACCCGCGCATTGGCATGGCGTGTGATTATGGAGAGAGCTTCTTCTCCCACTACCCTGAGAGTCCGGCATGCAAGGCCCTCAAGAGAGTCGTCACTGGTCTCGCTGATGTGATGGGTTTGGACAGCTCACGTGTCCTGCCTGAGGACGCGGATGTCTGAGGACCAGGCAAAGGCATTGCCTTAGATCGAGCGCGCTGATGGCCCTCGATTGAGATATATGTATATGACTACCGGTCCTGCTACCAATTTTTCACAAGTGGGAGACCCATGCTACCAGCGCGCAGACTAGGGCCGAGGCTCTATCCATCACGGTTTAGCAGACAGGGTTTCAGCCGGGCTGGCTTTGAGAGATAGTGAGAGACCGCCCATTTGCCTACGATTCCGCACCCAGCTTGCCGGGAATCTCCTCGAGCTCCTCCGCGCTCTCAATATCGATGACCTTGCCGACCTCGCTTGTGTTACGCATGAGTTCCTTGGCGCCGGCGTACATCATGCGCGCCTCGGCGTTGCAGGTGTTGGGGAGGTAGTAGAGCATGACGTAGGGCACTGATAGACGACCGGAGGGCTGGCCAAGAGTCCAAGGTCAGTTTTTTCCCTCCTCCATGAGAGATCGCGGGCAGCGCAATGGGGTTTCTTGTACGTAGTCCTCGCCACTGTGTAGTCCGACTAGACCTTCGCTGGTCGGCCGCATGTGCTCGAGGAACAAAATAGACTGCGCCAGAGCGTGTCTGGTACGGAAGAGAACGTACAAGTGTCAAAGGGTAGCTCAGCAGAATATACCGCGGCTGGTTGTCGGGCAAGTCGTCGGCGATCTCGTCGAGACTCTTGTACACGACCTTGTCGTCATCTTGCCTGATCTCGAATGTCTTCTTGTCGATAAAGTCTGCCACCCAATGTTGGACCCCGATGTCAGCCTTCTTCTTCTTCTGGTTCGATGATGCCTCGACTCTGCATGCATCGAGTTCTTTGTTTTGTCCTCGAGTACATGTGCCCGTATCGGACACGACTACGTTGCTGCATTGCGGTTTGTGTTCTCCGTGTTGTCGCGGTCGGACGTTGATGGTTCTTGCTTCACGTACAGATGACGGCCTGTGGGCCGGTGGCTCGGGATGTGGTCAGGCGGAACTTGCGCAGCTGGTCTCTCGACTCCTGCGAGAATGTGTATAGCCTTGCCTCGGAGCTCTGTAGTTGTCGCAGCCCAGCTCGGGTTCGTCAGCACGAGGCTATTCGTCCTATATGCTCATGCTCAGGCCAGCTGGCTTGGCCGAGTGAGGGCGGGGCAAGCTGTCGCACCATTGTGAAGTTTGTCTGTGCCTGTTCGCAGGCTACGTAGTTCGGAAGGTAAGTGGAATCCAAGGAGTTGCAAGGGGCGTCGTTGTTGCTGCTGGGCCGCGTGTTTGCCGGAGCTTACGTTGTTGGCATTGCTTGATGAGGGGCATCCCTCAACCGGGAGCTTCGAGCTGGCTTCCTGCGGGTAAGCTCAGTGCGAGCTCGGTGGTTACGAAGTGGGGAGGATTGGAAGCATTCCAGGTTCCCACGAAGATGGTGTATCAGAGACATGGGCTCTTGGATACTTACAGCAGGTGTAGGCGTAGTCATGCTCCCAGCGGGAGTACTCGCTACTTCTCCCTCCCATGATCCACTCTAGCCCCGGCTACGGCCAGCAGGCCCCGGCCTCTGCAGCCGAACACAGCGTCATCACCCGTGTGGGCATGCCCAACATCCAGCAACACTCCGAGCATTCTCTCCTGCAGCAAACCACAAGCTCGCCAATCGAGACCAAGCCTTCCGTTCTCCGTTCTTGGCGGCCTCTTTCTATTATTCTGCTCTCCATTGCTCATATCGGTGCTTGTAGGACTCTCTGCGTTGAGACACATAAGGCCGCACTTCCGAGGCACCCATGATCTCCCGGCTGTCCCAGCTCGCCCGCCATCTGTCGAACCCGCTTCCGAACCTCGGCCACAACTCCGCCGCTGCCGCTGTCAGCGCTGCACGACAACGCTCCACCAGCGGCGTAGCTTCCAGAATCATGGCATCGGTAACCGGCAGCACCGCGGCGGCGAACCAGACGCGGACCATCTCGACGGCTGCGTGCCTGATCATTGGCGATGAGGTGCTTGGGGGCAAGGTAAGTTCTTCGGACCCGACGTGTCTATGATGTGCAATCTGCTAACACGTCGACAGACGGTTGATGTCAGTCTGCAGCCGGGTTTGGAGCAACAGACTCTTCAAGGTGCAGTGTAGAGTGCTGACGGAAATGAGAAATAGACGAACTCGGCTTACATGGCCAAGTGGTGCTTCTCGCTGGGCATTGTAAGTATATGTCGTTTTAAAGACTCTCTCCACCAGACCCGGTCATAGCCGAGCACCAGATACTGACCAAGTTCTACAGAACCTGAAAAGAGTCGAAGTCATTGAGGATGACGAGGACGAGATTGTGGAGGCTGTCAAGCGGATGAGCCAGCGCTACGACTTTGTCGTGACGAGCGGCGGTATTGGGCCCACGTGAGTTTAACCCAGTATTCGCTGCAGTGTCTGTCCTGAAGATACAACCTCACTCGAAGCCAGCACTAAACAATCACAAAGACACGACGACATCACATACCAGTCGATCGCCAAGGCTTTTGGCCTGCCCCTGAAGCTGCACCAGGACGCCTACGAGCGCATGAAGAAGCTCAGCAAGCACTCCAAGACGGATCCCAACTTCAGCTGGGACGTCGAGTCGCCCACCAAGACGGCCCGGCTGCGCATGGTCGAGCTGCCCACGGACGAGTCGCGCGACCTCGGCCCGCAGGCGCTATTCCCGTCCGAGAACCTGTGGGTGCCGGTTGCGGTGGTCAACGGCAACATCCACATCCTACCTGGCGTCCCGAGACTATGTAAGTGTTTGATGGGGATCAGCTCATGTTGAGTCTCACGCCTCGCGTCTATCTCCATTCTTTCCACCTCGCCACGCACAGTCCGTCGGCAAGCTCTTAAACACGGGAAATCGTGTATGGCCCAGAATGCTGACCAGAGCACGCACACAGTCGAGGCCCTCCTCGACGGCCTCAAGCCGTCCCTCATCGAGCGCCTCGTCGACCCGGAGGGCAAGGGCATCAGCCGGGTCCTCATCTCGACCCCGCTCGGCGAGAGCGCCGTGGCGAGCTACCTGACGGACCTCGCGTCGCGCGTCGCCCCCAAGGGCGTCAAGGTGGGCAGCTACCCGCGCTGGGGCTCGCAGAACAACACCATCACGCTGGTGGGCAGGGACCTGGCGTACCTCGAGTCCCTCGTGGACGAGGTCGTCGAGAACACCAAGGGCAAGCGCGTCGCTGTGGAGGGCGAGGACGACGAGCCCGCGGGATTGGACAAGGCATCATGAGCGCCTCGAAGAGACTTTCGGGTGGTATTAGGGTGTGCCCGAGCATCGCTGCGCAGTGGGTGCGTGGGAATATCTACAATATATTTATAAGAATAATAAAACTGCATGATATGCGCATCCACTGTAAGAGATACAGTAACGGGAGAGTGTTGTGCCCTGTGTTCGAGATGCACCTAACCACTATTTCGGATGACAATTCGCATATTATTCAGCTCGTAAAATGTATTGGAAAACTCACCGTCTCAAGGCTCTTTTCGCGGTCTATTTTTATTTTCTTCTTTGGGGGGCCACTCCTCACATGGATACTGTAATCGAGAACGCACACGCACACAAACACTCGGTTTGCTATCAAGGAGAGCACGAACTATAACAAGTCTAGTCACAGCATGATATTTTGCCATCGTGCTTTCCTTTTCGTGTTCAACGATTTGGCATTGGTTTCCGTGTTTTGGTCTTGCGGTGGTGAAAAGAGACCTGGACATGACCATCAGCCTCTTACTTGGGTTCGATATGCTTTGTTTCAGTTTCAAGGCCTTGGGTCTTTGTATCTCAGGATTAAGTGCTCAGGATCTCGGACGACCTGACCTCTCAAGAACATAATGTCACGCCTGTGGGAAGATGGCAGCATGATTCCATGGCCCAATGTTCCGATGCGATGTAGCAAGCGCGGCGACAAGCATAGCAACAATGGCGTAGGTTGATGCGAGTATGCGGTCGGCCATCGGGACATGTGACATGTCTGATGAGCATGACAGTAACCAGCAACACTTGGTCAGAGCAGCACCCGGGCCATGATCGGCTCGACCTTCCCATCGCTTGTTCTTGGTTCGTCTGGCAGGCTAGCGCCTGAACCCATGTAAGTCATCGGAGCGATCGCTGTCTTGGGTTGAAACAACCTATCACGCACATGAGCGGGAGCCGCAGCCATGTTTTGGGTCTCGATCGTCTGGTCTTGGAGTGTTCTGAGGCTCCTGTAGACGGGAACACGTACGTTTCGCAAATTATTGTCGATCAAACTTCCCAGGGTGTCTCCACCACCCGTCTTACAAAAAGAAAAGCGACCCGGTATCAGCGTGGCGAACGGTCCGGGGGTCCGGGATCGACAACGGTCTCGACTGTATCTGCGGCGCGGTGCTCATGTCCACCGTTGGTTGTATCACCAGCATATTTCTGGCTGGGTGCAACCTGTTTCAGGGATAGGAAATTGATATACAGGGTCTTCTGCGGCATCGGTGGGGGTCTGGAGGCATTCAGATTCGGCAGCGGCCGACGCCACGCCAACTGAGCTGGACGGATATGGGTGGCATGTCGAAGTGATCGCCGTCCCCGGGCTGCCGTATGATTACAAGGTTGCTTTTGAGGCGCTGAAAGTCCGTTCCGATGCTGGCCAGGCTGGGTGACTGTGCAGGCGGCGGGGCCTCATCTCCGGATTCCTGAAAGCGGCTCCAGGAAAGGCCTGCCCTCACGGAACTCGGTACTGCAAATCTCCATCATATGCAATTCACCTTTGTGGTAACGAGACATTAATCTATCAGTGGCAAGCCATTGCTGGGTCAGGCGAGAACGGGTCTCGAGCTGGCAGGGCTCCTCTCACCTGATGGAGCATCGCCCTGCTTGGGTGGCACCTCATTTCAGTTGAGATCCCCATGCTTCTGGAAGACTTCTGTGGGTTCTGCCATGCTCTGCGGTGCCATGGCATGCCGGCTGCCGCCGCGCAGGCATATGCAGCTTCGTCCCAGCATCTCCCAGCAATTAAGGTGTGCAGCCCACATCCAACGACCGATTTGGCCACTAACAGCATGCAGAAGCATACCTTAACTAAAAGGCACCCCGAAAAGAGACGGTGCTTAAGCAAAGGTCGTCGCCGGGGAGCTGCTGGTTATGACGACATGCTGCTCGGAAGAGGGCCTAGAACAAGTCGCCCGCTGGATCGACGAACGTTTGAAATAGCATGGCCTGGCGTCGGGAAGGCGCGAAGCCCTCGGGAAGGCACGAGGCGCCAGTCGTGCCATCCCACGTCCTGGACCGCGCCAGCCCGCCCACCACTCTCGATGCGGCAGCGCCGTATCGATACTCGCACCGATTTCGACGCGTCGACAGCCCACGCAGCCAGCCGACCCAGCCACCACATCAATATAGACGCTCCCTCTGCCCAGTCAATCGCCCTGTGACTCAAGTGCCCGCCTGCCCCTTCTACCCATTCTTCCATGGGCCACCCTCCCTTGCACTTGCCCCGCATGTATGTACCCTACCTATCGGTAGGTCCTCAGTAGGTACTGTACGCAGGACTACCCGTGGACGCCTCGACAGCGACGACCCCCTTTTTGAGCTCTGGCGAACAGCCAAGAGAAACTACCCCCAAGTGTGGAACCCCACGCCCCTGCTAGCGGCGATAATCCTGGAGACGTTTTAGGAGGTGGGGTCTGCTCTGCTCCCGGGGGACGGCGGCTGTCACGACGCGCGCACTGCAACTTGGTATCCATCCCGTGTCATGGCAGATGGGCGACTCGGTTTCGGGCGAAACAGCAACTCGGAGCGTCTGCAACACTGCTGGCCGTGCTGTGTTGAGCAGCGGCACCACCGGAGAGCGTGTCACTCACAAAGTCGAGCACGTGGGGCTTCTTGAACCGGACGAAGGATGTTCGTCTCTTGTCCAACGATCCGCGCACGGGCAGGCTGGCGCAACGTGGGCTCTGAACATGCTGTTCTGTCTTTGTTGAAGATATGGCTTGCGTTTCTGCAGCATCAGTGAGCCTAGCATCGGCGCAGAGCCCACCAAGCTTGCCTTGGGAGATAGGTACTATCAAGACGGAAGATCTCAATAGTCCCGAGAGGCCCCACACGCAGCTTGCACGGGCCTCAGCATATGGACTTTGCACAGTACCGTAGGTACGGCGGAGTTTGCAGGAGAGCTCAGCTCAAGCCCCAGCATGGTTGGCTTGGGCCCATGCCGCGCCGATCCATGAGGAACCAAATGGGCTCACTCGGTATGGATGGAGCACGCAGCATGTACGGAGTAGTTCGAGCAGGACCTCGGGTGGACGCCAGCGGCCCAGGACCCCGAACAATCTTGAACCATCGAACGTGCATGCCCAGTCTGGCCCCCCTGAAGCTCCCCGAATCGGGCGGGTGGGCCAGAGCAAGCACATGAGAATCGTGGGTGGACCCGCCCGCCACCCCTTCCTCCAACGCCGCTCCCCTATGGACCGTCCAGTGCCCACCCGCTGCTGCCCATGCCTCCTCCGGACGCAGCCAGGCGACCCAGGCTAGCCTGCATTGTGCCGAGCGTCCTCACTGCAGCCGCTTCCAAATCTCCCGTTCCCACCGCCGTCCCTGGCTGCTGTTCCTCCTGCTCTCCTGCTCCGTCCAAACCACCACTCCCAGGTATTGTTCACTGCCGCATCCACCTCGGCAGCTGTCGCCCATCGCCCGTCCATCGCCTGCTCATCGACACGTCTCCCGTCCACTGTCGCAGCCTTCTCCTGTCGCGCCTCCCACACGACAATCACCAGCCGACAGACGCCCGTTTGCCCGGCCCGGTCTCTCTCTTCATCACGACCTCAAGCTTGCAGCCGCAGCGCGTCAATCCACCACAATGGCCTCAAAGGTAGCTTCACACCAGCTCTGCCAAGCGCACGCGACAGCCTTCCCTCGCCAGTCTGGACCGCTGACCCAGTTTGACCTTACAGTTCCTGCGAGAATACAAGCTCGTCGTAGTCGGCGGAGGTGGTGTCGGTAAATCTTGCCTCACCATCCAGCTCATCCAGAGCCACTTCGTCGACGAGTATGACCCGACCATCGAAGGTACGCTCCCCTTTCTCTCGCGCGATGCCCACCACGGCATCTTTGTCTGCACGCCTTGGCCGTTGCGCCATCGAATGCGAAAGTCAATCCTGCCAGCGCCACAAGCCCTGCACAAGCTAACGTCGTCCACCATGGCTCCCAGACTCGTACCGCAAGCAGTGTGTCATTGACGACGAGGTCGCGCTCCTCGATGTCCTCGATACGGCCGGTCAGGAAGAGTACTCGGCCATGAGGGAGCAGTACATGCGCACAGGCGAGGGCTTCTTGCTCGTCTACTCCATCACATCTCGCCAGAGCTTCGAGGAAATCACAACTTTCCAGCAGCAGATCCTGCGCGTCAAGGACAAGGACTACTTCCCCATGGTTGTGGTTGGCAACAAGTGCGATCTGGAAGGCGAGCGTGAGGTCACAAAGCAAGGTACGTTGCAAGCACAGTATGACACAAACTAAGCCGACGGAAGCACTGACGGGTCATTCTGTACAGAGGGCGAGACTCTGGCGAGAAACTTCGGCTGCAAGTTCATCGAGACGTCGGCCAAGTCGCGGATCAATGTCGACAAGGCGTTCTATGATATTGTCAGAGAAATCCGTCGGTACAACCGCGAGATGCAAGGGTACTCAGGCAGCGGTGGCGGCAACGGCGCCAGCGGACCTTCCGGCAAGATGGAGATGAGCGAAGGCGAGAAGGAGGCCGGCTGCTGCGCCAAGTGTGTTATCCTCTAAGGGATGCCCTGCAGCGCCACGGCGTCGTGTAGGTCGCCAAGGTCACGATCGATTCTGAGGCATGCCCATCTTGCCTATACGCATGTTGAGCTGGCAGGCGTATGATTGGGGCGGTACCCTTGTCACACAGGACAGTTGCATACTGGAATGGGGAATCAGCAGGCGTCCGGATTGTCTGTTTTCTTGGGTGGCCCAACCTGCGCCCATGCTCAAAAGCATGCCGACATTGGGGGAGCTGGAGGAGGCCGGCAAGGAAAAGAGGGCACACAACTGAGCCGGGGTCTGCACATTTTGCGACGGCAGCGAGTCCGCCTCGGCCGCGACGATCGGTATGACGACTGGATTCGGCCTCGCATCACATGCTTGCGAGTTGGAATCGCGCGAGTCTGACAACACTGACCCTGTCTCCCTTCCTTCGTATTTTTATCTTGTTCCATTTTGAGTCATCACCGATATGTAATGTCGCCTGTTGTTTTTTCTCCTTGTCCAGACTTCTCTCTTCATCCCCATTCTTCTACAGGCAGACAAGGCAGTGATTGGCTTTCTGAGTCGCAGATTCCCAAATACAAAGTTCAGGCGTTAGGGCTGTTTCTCTATACAATCCATGCAAAAGCGTGATTCTTTTCCTGTGACACAGGTGTACATCACTCCCCCGTCCAAGCCGACGATCAGGTCGGCACGTTCAGGCATCAGTTTGCTGTGGCTTTTGTGTGTTTGTAGGTGCAACACCATATTATACTGCAGTCTCTTTTGTCACTCACGTGCTTAGCCCACCCACCGACAAAAGCTCCAGCCGCATGGCACCAACTTGATGTGATATGCTTCGAGACCGGCGGGGTTTGCTTGCCTCTTTACGTGTTCCTGGGTGCGCCTGCTGCCTACGCAGGGAAGGCCCTCTCTTTTTTGCCATGCTTTTCTGGACGCATGCGCATTGGGCTTCATCGCCGTTCTCGTGTCTCGGGTACAGTCGAGCGGACAAATGAAAGGGGGGGGGGGGCGCATCGACGCGCTTCCTTGCCTACTGCCCGCGCGCGCTATAACCACCTCGGTCATGAAGAGTTCGTGTGTGCGTGTGCTGCTGCGTTGCTGATTTGTTTGACCCTCTTACTCCTGTTATGAGAGAGAAAGGGATTCGGTCGCTCGGGGCATGTTTGCTGCTCGTTGGGTCCTGTGGTGGATGATCTCAGTGATTTGCTTCGTTGGTCTCATGCCGTCTGATGGCGCTGGGGTCCTTCGGCTTTTCCCCATGTAGGTCAATCATCATCATATATATATCCATTGTTTACCGTTTCTTGGCGAGTTGTTCTCGCCTTTGTCAATGTCGCCGCAACATACCAGCTCTTGCTATATCATAGAGGATGAGCGGTAAGGAGAAAAAGCGCAACAATAGTTTTACCGGAACGGGGCAGGAGGAAGCTCGGGAGGTCAAGCTTAATACAATACATGGAGAAAAGATTGACTCTCGGCTTTGGTGTTTGTTCTTGGTCGCTGAGCGCTGTGTTGTTCAGCTGATCTTGTTTTAATTCTAGATAGAGTGTTGCTTTGCTTCTCTTCATTTTCACGTGGTGACGTTTTGAAAGGAGAAGAAGAGCCTCTGAACCAGATCTGTAGTATAATCTGACCTTTCACAACGGAAAAGCGACCAAAATGAAGTAGTAACCCCGGCCGGATTAAAGCTATTGCTCGCGATGCGACGAGGCACCAGCAAATTGCGAAAGCTGAAAATATCAGGCTGTAGAGAATGTACATATATCACACGGCGACTGTGTTTTCTCTTGTTGCATGCCTGAATTTCGAGGGCAGAACAAGATCGAAGGAGTAACATAAGCTCGGTAACTACGACAACTGCAACAGGCGAGAAATATCATAAGAACAAACCATCACCATACTCACGCGTCGGACTTTATCGCAACGACACTGACATCGCATGGTGATATTCTGATCAACCTATCGTCTGGAGTCCTAAGACGGCGGCTCTTGAAGTGTAGGACCCTCGACTTATACACTCAACTTATTGGGCGACGATACCACATCTCGAGTTACTCTCTCTTTAGTCTGTCTGGCCTACAAAACGACGGCAGTGACAGGAAAAAGCGCTCAAGATGACCTTGCAAGCATTACAACCACTCCCAAGTTTCGCAAGCCTGGTCAGCAACAACGACTACCATACCGACATCCCGAGATACGACAACAACAGCACCACCACCACTACAGCATCAACAGCCGCCATCTGCAGCAGCAATGACTTGGCCGCGCACACCTCCCCAGCGAGGCAGACCCGGACCCTCGAGCGGCTCATGGCCACGGGCTTCCCCGTGCCGGACGTCGAGACCGCGGTGCTGCCCTGGTTCCAGCAGTACCGCCCGTCCGTCCTGTGGGCGTGGTTCGTCGAGGCGAGGGGCCTGCACCGCGGCAACTCGCGCGCGCGCTGGCAGCTCGTGACGTGGAAGCGCGAGTGCAGGCCGGACATGGACCTGCACGCCACGTGCGACCGGTGCGCGGTCTTCGGCCTGCGGTGCACGCGGTCCAAGGCCGCGTACGATGCTGCTTTCGCTGCTGCTGCCGAGGACAGGCGTGCCGCTGTTGCTTCTGCTGTCGTTGCTGCTGCGTCTGCTGATGTCGCTGCTGCTAGACGCGACCGTGATGACAACTTCAGCGGCGCTCGTGGTACTGGTACCATTAGCCCGAGTGCGTTCCGAGATACGAGCAGCGGCGGGCGGCCGGTCCTGATGCCCGCCACCAGCACCAGCACCACCACGAGGAGCGCGCGGGACCCGTCCGAGGTGCGCGGCGTGTGCTGCGACCAGTGCCTCGCGGCCGACGACCGGTTCTCGCGGCGCTGCTCGCTGTACGTGCACGCCCCTCCGTCCGCGGCGAGCCGCGTGGAGCTGCTCAGCGACGAGCTCGCGGGCCGGGGCAGTATCATCGTCGTCGCCGGGGACAACAACAAGAAGAGTGTCATCACGCACAACAGCAGGACGCTGGTGAGAGCCCCGTCGCGGTACAGGCGGCGCTGCCTGGCGTGCTTGGCGGAGGACGCGCTCGAGGGGTGTGGTGACGAGCGCGCGAGGAGAAACGGGCGGGACTTGTGCGTCGCCGTCGAGGGGGACATCAAGTGCCGACGATGCCGCGAGGTCGGGAGAGACTGCGTGTTCGGGAGGGAGTTTGTCGACCTGCTCAACGATGAGGCCTTCCCGAAGCCGGATCGGGAGGATGAGGGTGAGGTAGAGGATCTGTCTCCAGCGGTGCAAGAAGCACTCCGGAAAGCACTGTCGGATCAGATGCCTGGGGCAGCAGGCCATTGCCAGTCTCTGGACAATGGAGCTGCGAAACATGACCATGGCCAGATGTTTGTCGACACCGAGGCCGCGAACGGGCATGTCGACACGGCACCGTCGACAGCAACGATGCGAGCAGAGGACGACGACTGCACACCGCGCAGTATCCCCAGCGTCATGGTCATCGACACGGATACAGCAGCCGCGGCGTACGTGCACTCGGCACAGCCAACAGCAGCGATGGGAGCCGAGGAGCAGCGAGACTCCTCCTCTTCGAGCCACTTACACCCGTCGTCAGCAACAGCAACCCCGACAACCCCAGCCTCCCCGCAGACCCCAACCGTCACAACAACATCACCGTCATCGTCATCGCGGTCCTCTCTCGTGCCCGCCCCGACCAAGTCGAAATGCACCGGCTGCCAGAACAAGTTCTACGCCAACACGGGCAGCCACAGCGGCAGCCACCAGCGGCGCTCCGCCCGGTCGTGCGAGACGGACGAGCGCAACGGCCGCGGGTGCCGGCAGTGCCTCAGCTACGGCCTCGTCTGCGTGTACGACGGCTACGTGATGCCCCGGTCCCGCGAGAGGCGCACGCACATCGGCTTCACGCCCTGCGAGTGCTGCCAGCACGCCGCGGCCACCGAGGTCCTCGCTGCTAGAACCGGCGGCCACACCACCACTATCTCCACCACCACCACCACCACGACGGAGCGGGCATCTGCGCTGTGCGACCGGAAGCACAGCTGCGATCGGTGCACGGGGCTGGGCGTGGAGTGCCGGAGAGTCCCCGGGGACTCGAAGCGGATCATGGGTCTGGTGCGGCGCGGGACGCCGGGGGACGACCTGCCCGGGTTCTACTACAGCCTGGGCAAGGAGCCCGGAACGGTAGGCGTGCCGAGCGCAGTGTACGGATCCGGCAGGAGGAGACGGCACTGGGTCATGCCGGACGACTACCACTACGAGTATCTCGCGCAGCTGGGCTTGCCGATGCCGAGTGACTCCGACGAACCCGTCAGGCTGCCGGACACGCAGGGACCTGAGCCAGTGTGGCTGCAGAATCTGCGGAGGGAGAGGGGATGGGATGGACCGGCGGTTGTGGGAAAGCTGGGTGGATGTGGTGGCGATGATGAGGATATGATGGACGTATCGATGGCCGGTGAAGGTCAGGATGATGATATCGTCAAGGGACGGCTCGATGCCCTGGTCAGGCCTTGTTCATCAATTGGCGAAAGCCAGTATGAGGACGGGTCCTTCGGGATGCGGCCCGTTGGCCATGCAAGCTTCTTCAAAGAAGCCTTGTATGGGATGCCTGAGGATGCTGTAAGCGAATACTCGTGGTTTTTGAACTGAGCAGAAGCTGGTCCTGCGATGACTGGAAAATACGCCGGATCTGAAAAGTAGAAAACGATACCCCCAATTGTATAGAGTACATGTTGTGCACAGCAGTTTCATAGAGTGTCCAGTAACTCTATTATGTCCTGGCCCGGTGCGCCTTGAATCAGTAAAGATTGGTGGGCCACCGACGACGCACTGTGGGATGGTTTTGTGTTATACACAGAGCGAAATATACACGGCGGCAAATGTTCTTGCTGTAATCCAGGCGATGTATTGAGATCCATGCGATCCCTCGAAAGCACCACGGGAAACTTGGACAGCTCACCGCAAAGTGTCCGGAAGGAACATGTCCTGCACTGAACGGTGGGCCAGCAGCTTCCCCATCTAGACCGCCGAGAACCACCGCCGCCTAACCCAGTAGAATACCAAGCCAACCGCCCACACCCCGAGCAGCACAGCAGCCTGCGCCGGCGCGAAGATGGCGCCCCTAACGACCACGAATCCGCTCACGACCACGAACACGGCCGGGATCACGACGAGCGGCTTGTACGGCCTCTCGAGCTCAGGCTCCCGCCAGCGCAGCACGAGCGCCCCGAGCACGGCGAGGAAGAAGAAGGTGTACTCGCCGAGGCCGTTGAAGGTGACGAGCACGCGGAAGTTGCCGAGGACTATGTACAGCGTGGACAAGATGGCGGAGAGAATGATCGCATTGACCGGGGCGTCGGAAGGCTCCTTTTTGGTAGTCGGGGACGAGCTGGCCGGGACATCTTGAGATGACGACTTGCTCGGCACGCCAACGTGCCCGACGACGGAGAAGAGCCTGGGGAACCACCCCGTGTTGGCAGCGGCGACAGCCATCCGCCCGGCGACGAACGAGTTGCCGAGCAGCGATCCCGCGACGACCAGGCAGATCACAATGGCAGCTACGATGCCGAATCCGCGGCCGAGCAGGCGGGTGATCGCTGTCTGTGCAATGGGGAGCATGTTAGATTCTGGCATAGGATGTGCATTGGTTACGGAGACAGAGAGCGAGGGCACTTACCACGGCGACACTGTCCGTGGTGGACACGACACCCCAAGGCAGGAGGACATAGTAGGCGGCGTTTGCGGCCAGGAAGCATGCAATGATGGTCGGAATGGCCGTGTTGATGGCCAGAGGGAGCTGCTTGGCTGGGGCAGACAGCTCGGCACTGATATAGACGGCCTACAGGGGTCATGGGATGTGATTAGCCTTGGGTCCATGTCACTGTATACGGCACACAGAGAATCATCCGCCTACCTTGTCCCAGCCAGAGTACGCCCACAAAGCACCATACAGCGCCGTCGAGTAGAAACCGAGCAGCTGCCACGTGCCCAGGCCTTGCCAATCGTTGATGCTGCCATCTGGGTTCACCACCGGTCGCGTGTGGAACCAGTTGCGCTCGTGCCAGTCGTTGCCGCCGTCGGCATCGCCACCAGCCCCTGCCAGCTGCATGATCACCACGACCAGCCCGGCCAGCACAACGCCAGCGATGGCGACGAACTTTGTGCCGACAAAGAAGTTGTTGAGCCGGGTGCTCGCTTTGGTGCTGATGCTGTTGGCCAGGCTGACGACGACGAGCACGACGACAGACAGGATCTTGTGGGACCAGTGACCGGCCTGATCGGTGACGCCCTGGGCGGTGAAAATGCTCTCGACAAAGACGATACTCAGGATGGCGAGGGTGGCGGGCATGACGGCGACGATCCAGGTCCAGGCGGCGAGGAAGCCAAAGACGTCGCCAAAGCAGTAGCGCAGGTAGGGCTGGACGCCGCCCTCGCCCGGGATGGCGGTGCCCAGCTCGGCCATGGTGGCCGCGCCGGTCCAGGCGAGGACGCCGCCGATAAGCCATACGACCAGAGCGGCGCCGGGGGAGGGCGAGTTTGTGTCGATGGCGCCGGGGGAGGTGAAGATGCCGCTGCCGATGACTATGCTGATGACGATGGCGAAGGCGTCGAGGGCGCCGAGATTGCGGGTGAAGGTGCTGGCACTGGCGTCGGCGGTGGCCGCGGCCTGCTGCTGGCCATGGGCTCCCGCATCGGCGCCGCTTGGTGTCGTCGTCGTCGTCGCAGCATAGCCCAAGGGCGACCGATGCGAGCCTGAGCCGCCCAGAAGCGGCTGCGAGGCGGGATCATCGGTTTGCTGTGTGTGCAGCCGCGCGGAGGGAGCCATGTTGTCCGTGGGGGCAGACTGGCGCGGGATGTTGCACTGCTTCGAGGATTGCTTCGAGACACAGGGTCGCGATGAAGACGGACTGCGGGCGTCGTGGAGCGGTTGCAGTCACGCCATCCGCCGTCCTCCATCCGCCATCCTCAATGACGCGCTTGGCAGCGGCTTTGGGCCACGGACCCGATTCGGCACGGGTGGGGCGCCACCACCGAGAACGACGACAGTGCATCCCGAGGTCTCGCGCTTCCAGAGCACCCGTGGACGTGTCTCTCACCCTCGGCCGTCTGCATCCTCACTCTTTGTAGACTCGATCGGCCATGTATCCAAGGACACGGCCAGGCTGCACTGGCCCCGAGGGCCCCCCCTGGGCGCGACCCTCCCATTTCATCACAGTCGTGGCTGCTGGACCGGGTCTGAGACATGTGTGGCACCGTCCAGGGCAGCCTTCACATGCCTTGGGATACCAAACCCCATTAGCTATCCTCTGAAGTCTGTCCTGCCGCCACAGGTACGTGCCCCAGGGTAGTTGGTGTCAGCGGGTGGCAAAGGCCTGGGTCCATCTCGAGGTCTCGGGCCTCAACTCACAAGTCAGTTCTCACGACTAGCAGCAAACCTAGCCAACATGCCCGAGACCCTCATAGGCTGCCCGGGCCGAGTCACGGCAGCCACGCTTGAGCCCCTCAACCAAGTCCTCGTGTTGCGTACCCTATGTATTTCACCAATGTGGATGTGGATGGATTGTGGCAATGGGGCCGATGGCCGGGCGGCGGGTTGGGGGATGGGGGCGGCTGTCGAGCTTCAACGAAGTGGCTGCCACCACGTCCCGATCCGGAACATGTTGGAGCGTTGGTGCCTCTTGCCCATTGCGTTTCGGTTTCGTCCCATTGCACATCTACAGACGCTGCAAACCATGTCGTAACTTTCCAAGGATTGTCTTCCTCTCACCACACCCTTCGAAACTCTTTCCCGAGGTCCATCTGCGGGCCCTCAGCCATGAACTTCATAGACGGCGGCCGCCGGCCACGACTCCTGCCAACAGCCATCATCGTGGCCTTCGTCCTCTCCTTCGCCATCGTATCTACGCACGTCCTCAGCAGCCGTGGCGATGGCAGCAGCAGCATCGTGTCCCATCTCAGCTCCTACCTCGGCAGCAGCAGTAGCAGCCACAAGGGGAGCACAGCGGCAAGAACATACCCCGGCTCGCACTACGTCTCCCAGCGAGACCGGCCTTTAATCCTGTACGCCTACCACGAGTCCAAGCACGCCCGCGAGAACCTGCCCTTCTTCCTGGACCAGGGCCTGCACAGCAACGCCGACTTCATCTTCATCTTCAACGGGCCCTCGGATCTCGTCGACCTCGTGCCGACCAACAGGACCAACATCCGCGTCGTGCAGCGCGACAACTCGTGCTTCGACCTCGGCGCCTTTGGCGAGGTGCTCAAGGAGGACGACCTTTGGAAACGGTACAAGCATTTCATCACGCTCAACGGCAGCCTGCGCGGGCCCTTCACGCCGTTCTGGAGCAACCAGTGCTGGTCGGACGTGTACCTGGACGAGCTGGACGACAAGACAAAGGTGAGTGTTCTTCGACGCCAACTAATCCGCCAGCCTCTTTGCATCCATTTGTTGTTTGCGTACCCGTCGGTCGTGGCCTGTCCCCCGAAACACTCACACCGGATTCGGGTCTACCTGGTGAAGACGATGAGCTGACTCCTGATCCACACAGCTCGTCGGCATGACGGCCAACTGCGTCCAGCCGTCGCACCTGCAGTCCATGATCTACGCGACCGACGACGTCGGGATGCAGCTCATGCTGTACCCGCCGCCGCGGCTCGTCGACGCGCACGGCAAGCCCACGGATCCCGCGGCGGGGGACGCCAGCGAGGAGAACCCCGTGGGCTACTCGACGTGCTACCAGTCCTTCAACGCGGCCGTCGAGGCCGAGAAGTGGACGACACCTATGATCATGCAGGCCGGCTACCACGTGCGCGCCCTCATGTCCAGCTGGAGCGCCACGGGCGGGGACTCGTACTGGGCCGACTGCGGCGACCACCCGGGCGACCCGATGCTGCACGACAAGGCGTACTTTGGCACCAACGTGCACCCGTACGAGACGCTCTTCTTCAAGTCGAATCGCGGCCTGGACCCGAGCCTGCTCAAGATGATGACGACGCTGCACTCCAAGGAGGACAACAGGGATCGCGGGTACAAGGTGTGTGGGTGAGCATTCCGATGGCGAGGATCTGTGTCTAAGTAAATTCCTTACTATGTTACGTCAAAAATAAATAGAAAGCCTGCCCCTTGGTCTTGATCCAGGTGCCACTCACTATCAGTACACCCAGTCATGTTGACCACGAAAGCGAGATTGTGCTGTCTTGAGTTGGCTCGTAGTTATGGATCACCAACTTATACACCGTAAATATAACCATTTGGATTTTGATATGCTAGGCTGTGTCATGCCAGAGGTATATATGCCACCATTGTCTGTCCCAGAAGAACGCCAGTGACCTTTATGAACGCCTAAAACAGATTGTTGAACCCAGCACCCGCAGAACCATGCGGGCTGATGTCATCCAGAATGTCCGTCATCTCCTGCTCCGTAAAGGCGAACTCGTCCATCACTCCCATTGTCTCCATGACCGCGGGAGCCGAGGGCCCAGTCGACAGACCTGTCATTGTCGTTCCGCCGGAAGTAGAGACGAGCGGTGGCGCGATTGTGGACTCAAAGTCAAAGATGCTCTCTGGGTCATCCAGAGCCGGCACAGTCGCTGCTGACTGCTGCATCGCCTCCTTGAACTTGGCAAAAAGCACAGGGTCGTCGCATGATGTCTTCTGCATGCCCATGATATCGCAAGCACGCTTCCGAAGCGCCGCGTCGCTGGGCATGGCGCCGCCGCCAGCGATCTCGCGCTTCACAAACTCTGTCAGACCCGTCTCAAGCTCACGGCTGCAGAAGATCTTGGCCGGAGGCTGGTGACGTTGCGTAAAGTTCTGGATGTAACGGCTCATAGTTGCCGCGTTCGTTGGAAAGACCTTGGCCTCATCTCGCATTATCACGTTCGACGTGTCTGCTGTGGCGCGGATCTCGGCCACTGGATTGGGATAGATATACGGGGGCGCGAAGCCGCTGCCGCCACGGGTAGAGTTCCAGTCGACCGTGTCTGGCGAAAGACCGGGACCGGACTCCGCCGGCAGGAGACCAACCGACCGCTTGAATCGTTGGAGCCACTCTACGTTGTCTGCAGCAGTCTGGTTCCACGGGTCATCACTAAAAAGAATAGTGTCAGTCTACTTTAACAACGCGCGGAAGGGCATGGAAAGACACGTACTCATCATATACGATCCACCTCGCCTGATGTTGCAGCTCCTGATCAGTAGGAACATGCCGGCTCGGGTTGTGGTCCGACATTGTGGCGGTGACGAAACGTTTCAGCCCACGGAATAGGCGTCTGTAGCAGTTTGCATCGTTCAGGAAGTACGGCCCAGCCCCAATCGGGGCGCGCGGAGATGCTGGTTGGCCCATGCAGGTGATGTCCTGACCGACGAACATGTTCTGGCTGCCAGGAGAACCTGATGAGGAGGACACCTTGGCCCGCTCTGCAGGCAGATATCGTTCGTGAAACCCTGCCAGCCAGCACTTGTCGTCGGCAGCAGTCTGATTCCATTCATCGTCGATATCATATATGATAATGCGCGCTTGACGTTGGAGATCGGCGTCGCTGGGTTCCAATCCGATGCTGCGCTGGTTTTGCAGATACTCCCCAAGTTCCCGATCCAGTCGTGTGTAGCTGTGAATGGTGGAATCAATCGTGCTCGGATCTTTCGACCGCCGATCACAGTCTAGAAGATCCTCTGATCGTGGTAGATGCGCTCGCTGCCTGAAATCAGAAAGCCAGGTTTGAGACGAGTTGATCAACTGGACGAGGAAATTCGCGAAGTCATCCGAAGGCGAGCCCGACTTCTCTTCGATGCGCCCAATGATTCGGCATGCTTCCACCTGCAGCTCCGAATCCATCGCCGTCAGACCAAGTAGGGTACGGGCACTGACAAAGTCCTGTAGCTGCTTCTCCAGCTCACAGCCGTCGTAGATATCGGGTTTGCCGTTGATTCGCAGAAATGCCATCCTGTTCTCACTCTGTGTTCGCGCCGGCAAGAAAATTGGTGCGCCCGAGTTCTTGCCAGAAGTCATGATCAGGTCGCGGAGCCAAGACGACGATTGTGGACATTTGGCGGCGATTTCTGCCGCAACAGTAATTCGACTGGCCTCGTGATGTTTCTCAGCCTCGGTTGCTGAACGACCGTGCTCCTCGGCGAAATGCGCTATCCAGTATTGCATCTCCGTCTTGATTAGCTCGTAAGCGTTGGCTGGAGACTCGGGGCCATTGTGGCTCGCCATGAAGGGATTGGGCGATTTTCGCTCTTCATCGATCAGATCTATCGAGAGTGATTAGATTGATGGTCATACCAGGAGCGTAGAGGTTGCATGGCGTCCTTACAAGGAGGGACCGCGTTCTCGACAAGGTCCAGAACCGAGTTATCAAAACCCCAATCTCCCTTCCAATCAGCCATCGTCGATCCTGTCTTGAAGTGTTCGGCCAAGTGATCGGCACGAGCTGTCCAGTTGTCGAGCGATATACCGCAGAAGCCACATCGTGATAGGATTTCGGGCGAATTGACTCGCCACCTTTCCATGGGTGACGCCAAGAACTTCACATTGTGGACCAGCTTCAAGTGCTGCCGAAGGTGATCCTTCCGGTAGAACGTACGCTCTGTCTGAGTCCGCTCTGTGCAGCTTGAAAAGTTGTGCGAGTCGACATGCGCCTCGTCAGGGTTGGCTTCGCCACAGAAGACGCAGTTTGGCAGGCCGCTGTCGGAGTTTATGAATGTCGGGCCATCGGGCGAGCAGACCCATCGCTCCAGGGACAGGTGGAGAGACTTCTCATGGCGTTGCCAGTCGTGTTTCGTGCGGAACGTCTCGGTGCAGAAAGTGCACTGGAAAGTCTTCAGCGCTTGAGTGGCGAAGGCCTCATCAGCCGGCTTGGGCTGTGCCCTGCGCCGCCTCCTACGGCCACGGTTGGACCTGACGAATGATGGGATCGAGCCACCAGAGCCATGAGACTTGTGCGAGAATGCAGATGCAAATGACCCTCCACTAGAGTGAGACGTGCCCCAACTGGATGCCGAAGATTGATTGCAGAGAGATCTGTTGGAACCGTCATCGGAATAGTTCGAGATCCAGGGACTTGTCCGCCCAGACCCCGACGCACCCTTTTCGGAGAAAGAACCAGACGCCGAAACGGCTCGGGCAATGGCCGTTACCGAAGCCGGTTCGTTCTCCGGCGGTGAATTCTGCCAACGCTGGAGGGGGTTCATGTCCTGTGCCGAGCCTGACAAACCACGACGCTGAGGAATATCCACAGCTTGAGCATATCCACGCCCGATGTGAGGTGACACCGCACGAATGACGTGGATCTTGCCACGCCTCCGCGCATTGGCGAGCCAGTTTGTGATCTGTACCTTGCTGAGACCCGTCATCTTCTGCAGGGCCTCTTTCTCATCCTCTGTCGGATATGGATGTCGGCTGTGAGTCGAGACCCAGTTCTTGAGGATCTTGACTGACTCGCGAGAGAACCTGGCACCGATCTTGGGCATATCCTGTGGGCGTGGCGGCGACTGTTTCTCAGACTCGTCCTGAACCGCAGCCAAGCCTTCAGCTGGCGCAGTTATGTTGAGAAGATCGTCCTCCAACAGGATAGACGTCGCAGGTCTATCGCCCATGATCGGCCAAGGGTTGGCAGGAAAAGTCTCACCTGCCTCGGCTGCAAGGTTGTGGTCTAACGGGCCAAAGCTGCACTCGCATCGGAGCGCAACGCAGCTCGTGCAGTAGCCCTTGTACTTACCCTCCTTCAGACGCTTGCACTGGTAGCCGCCGGTAGCGCAATGAGTGCAAGGGAACTCTGGGGTGACCCAGTACATCTGACTGAGGGCTGGCTCCAGGCTGATGTCGTCAACTGGAGGAACGGCAGCGAGGTCCGCAGTGAGCTGGGTGGTCTCGAAGTGCTCGAGGGCCCAGAAGGAGAAGTCATCGCCGTCGATGTTGCTGAAGACGAGATCCAGGTTGGGGTCCTGGAAGCCAGTCGTTGGCGGACCCATGGTGTCGTCGGGGCTGAGGTCGACAGCGATGCCGCCGAAAGAGGCAGGAAGGGCGTGGCCTGTGGGTGGCGCGGCTGCGTCCCAATTGACAAAGGAGAGCTCGTCGAGCTCGTCTATGGTGGTCATGTCGAGCAAGGGCGCGCAGGGGCACGCTGACAAAGTATGCTGCTACCTCTTGTCGGAAGAAGGGCGGGATGACCAAGACTGGGCTGCGTCCAAAGTCAAGATATAAAAGAGTGCTGCTCAATGCTGCCACATCTAGTCCCCCAAGGCAGGTCTGTAGTCTTGCTGAAGGTCGACCACCGAAATGTAGTAATTACAAGGTTGCAAAAGGAAGAAGCAACGGCTTGTCCTTTGAAGTGTCGTTGTTAAACGGCCACAAGGACAGGGCTCGCAAGGACCTGGGGATCCGGTATGGCGTGAGGTGCAGAAGGGCTGCTGGCAGCCGACGGGCGCCTCTCTTGACTCATCCTGCCATCTGGGAGTCGAGCATCATGTCAGTCAGCAGCCACCAAACCCAGGCCGATCCCCTCCCCCATGTCTGCAAGCGTGCGCCCTTGAATTGACATCTCGAAGGGCGTTTCGGTGGGGCCATGTCACTGCCTGGACACTGTGATTGGCTCACCTCGGCGGAGTGTCCCCGCCCGGTCGCTCTTTCCCAGCTGAGCCACCTGGGCGCGCTGGGCGACGCAGACTCGGCGTGCTCCGCCGTTCTGGCCCACTCTTGGCCGTCAAAGTCCCGATTGCGGCCCCGGCCCGGTGGAACCTGGGAGTATCTTCTCTCTCCATTCTGGCTCTGGGAAACCAGCACACCCCCGCGTGCCTGTTCAGCCGCATTTCCACATTCAGCAATGTCTCGGCGGTGAGCATGGCAACTACCGAGTATGCAGGGCTCACGTGGTCGGACCTCGTCCCCTCTTCCTACCAGGTTGGCTTTGCACATGCCGTACCGATTGCCGTCGAGAATGGAGACATTCGCTTTACTGCTCCCTTGTCTCCCTTCTTCTCTTCAAATGCATAGAAAGTGGACGAAGGGGAAAGAAAGCTGAGTAGAACGGAGAACAAATATAGGCGCAGCGACAGAACATACGCGTACCTTGCCAACTCGACCACCTGTTATGATTCACGATAAATCGGATTACTTCATTTCAATGGCAATTGTATACCCCCGATAGAAACAGCGCCATTGAAAACACAACCCTGGAAGGTATCCAATGTGAGGCGAGAAGCTTTTGCTATCCGAATGATTCTTGCAAGCAACGAACAACACACGCGCCTGTATACAGACAATCATTCAGACCCGGGCCTCTATCAGGGCAATGGACCCGACACCACTTGGGGATCCTCAATCAGCCTATGGCGAGCCTCTTGATATCGTGCAATCAAAGACTACATTTCCCATCTATACAACACAGATCATTGGTCCCTCACAATGATCCGACGGGCCGCACACATGGCAGTCGGTAATGCCTCGTGTGACGTCTGCTATCAGTTATGCTGCACACTGGCCCTCCGCAGGAACAACGATCGCGGCTCCCCCGAGCCCACAGAGTTCGGCGTCCCAGCTCGGGACCCCGCGGCGGCAGCGTGGCCCGTGTGCACCTCTCCTCCGCCCAGCAATAGCCCGCCACCGCCGGTGCTGCCCCCACTGCCATAGAGGCCGCCTCCGTAGTCGAGGACACCAGGCGGCAGCCCGAGCGCGGGAATATTCGCATCCGCGACGCCATGATGCGTACTGCCATTGCCACTGCCGTTGCCACCGCCGCCGCCGCTGCTCCAGCCATCTTCCTCGGGGATGGTCGCCGGCACGCTCGCGGGTGTGGCCATGGTGCCGTGCTCGAGCGTCTCCTTATAGAAAGCCTCGAGCTGACGCGCGTCCGCGCAGAATCGGGCGAGCTCATTAATGCGCGATTCGGGCGTCATGTCCGAGTACATGCCCGAAGTCGGCAAGGGCTTGGCGCCGGGATGGGCTCCCGACCCGCCTGCAGCGCCGCCCGGTCCGGCACTGGCGTAGGCAGCAGGGACACCTAGTGTGGTGCCCATGTCTCCGTACTGCTGCGCTCGGTGCCCAGGTGATGCAAAGAGCACCGGGCGGAACATTGGCGAGGAGATGGGCGTGCCCTCGCCAATCCGCATACTGTTGCTGGCCTGCGCGGACGAGTGCAAGAGCTGGGCGATGCGGTCGTTAGTCGGCGGCGCTGTTGCCGATGCCGATGCTGGGCCGTGAACCTCCGCGCCGCTCCGGCCGCGGTCGTTGAGCTGCGACGTCGTCCTGTTGCTGTAGAGCCGGTTCGCGGCGAGGTAGATGTCGCCGTTGTCGGCGACCTGCGCGAGCAGCATGCCCGAGCGGTGGATGTACTGCGCGTACTTGAAGTCCGGGGCGCCCCAGGAGTACGAGACACTGACGTTGCTCGGGAATGCGGACGCAGCCTCGTAGTCCAGAACGTAGTCAAACCGACGAAGCAGTGCCCGCTGATAGTAGTGCTTCCCAGGCTGCTGCTGCGGTGTCGTGGTGTTCGGATAGTAGAAAGTCACTGGGCGCTGGGTTGGGGGCGGGATTGCCAGCTTGACGTGGACGGGGCGTCGGAACGGGTTGATCTCGGAGATCTTGCAAGCTTCCGAGATGGGCAGCTCCACGAGCCGCATGCCGTGCTTCTCTGCTATACCTGCCCATGTCTTGATGGTATCTTCGATGAGCTTGGCCGTGACGTTGACCCAGTCTAAGCGGATGTGATAGCAGTTGTCGGGATTGTGCAGCCGATCGTAGTGCAAGTTGACCCTTTCTGGTCGATACGACCTCTTGCGGGGATCGACATCGTACTTGATCATCTTGCTCAGCATGACCTTTGGCTTTCTGCCACCGGCCGAGTGCAAGGTTGGTGTTGTCGCGTCAGACCTCGGAGAGCTCGAGTCGCGGATAGATCCAGGCCTATCGGCGAATCCAAGACGCGGTGTGTGATTCGGAAGGTTTTCCGCAATCGGCGTCGCGGGCACCGAAGTGTCTTTCTTGCGTGAGTTGAACCAGCCGGGTATGCTGGGTTTCGCAAAGTCGCTGATGATGCGATAGAAGTACTGCCCGTCACGGAATTCATGCCTTTTGTCGACGTGGACGAAAATGCCACGATCGCGGTCTTTTTTGGTTTCTTTGCCACTGTCTTTGTCCTTGGACCTGGACTTGTCGTCGTCATTGCATATGAGTGAGTTCCCCAGCTGGACAGCCTCTTCGCGGTTCTCTAGGTCCTCAAAGTTCGCAAGCAGCCACGTCGTCATCTCGGAGCCGATGAAGCAGTTAGAGTATCGTTGGAGATGCCAGCGGCGAGTCTGCATGCGGAGCCCCCCGGCTTCGACCGGCTGCTGAATAGCCTCGGCCAGACTGGTTAGGTTGAAATTGGTCTTCGAAAATCTCTCCTTGCTCGAGACCAAATGCGGCTTCCGACTTGATGGGTCTGCACTCTCGACGATAGGTAGGGACTCGAGCTCAGCTGCAATCACAGTCGAGGCATCCTCGGTATTGTAGACAATGTCCAAGGGATTAGGATCACCGCCACTCTGAAATTGCCGTTCTGAAGGTGGTAGATAGCGGTGTTTCAGCCACAACTGCGAAAGCTTCCTGATGCCCTCTAGGCGGGTTTCCTCGTCATCATCAACGCCGTGCGCATCCCTAAACTCTTTATGTGCTGTGTGCGGAGTGAGTGGGATGAGCACGAACCTAGCCCTCCAGAAGCGTAGGTTGTCCGTCATCTCCTCGGAATGCCCGGCCAAGAACGAGTCGATGAAGTTCCAATTACGGTCGTTCTGGGGTGCCCAAATCTCGCGCTCCGTTGTGATATACGTTGGATCGTAGAGCGTCCTGATGGCAGGCTTGTAGATGCGGTATGCGTCAGTGCTCTGTGACGAAGACGCTGTCGGTTTGCGGGTATAGATATTAACATCCACTTCTGTCCCGTTCGCGCACGACAGCTGGTGTATCGTGTTACCGATGCTCATGAATATGCTGGTCCCATCATCCAGTGGTTTCGCACGGGACAGCAGGTCTGCTGCCTTCACGGTCTTCTGGCCAAAAGCCTTCGCCACAGAAGGTCCCACAACGACCTGGAACCCGTGAGAAAAACGAGCGTTGATGAGCTCACGAAGCAGGTCCTCTCGCGACCTGCTTTCGTCGCCATACTCGTCGTCCAGGTTCTGGCTGACCGTGTATGGCTGCCTCTGGTACTCGGTGTCGAATTGCTCCTTTGCAGGGAAGTACTCTGTAGTCAGGGGAACAGCGGCTGGCGACGAGAGAGATTTCCACTTCATGACACTCATCTCCGACGGCCGTGGGAAGACATGCTGCCAGCGGCTAAAAAGAACCGAATCGTCGACCTTGTTTGCTTCGGGGTTAGATGGGTTGAGCACTACGAGCCAAGGCGCAAGAGCGGTGGTGGGCGATAACGTGGACGGTAACTCGGGGAGCCCGCCCGCTCTCAGCTTGGAGTAAACCATCTTCTTCTGGTCATCTTCAGCCCTCAACACCGTGGAGGACCTGACGTCCCTATCGTCCGGCCGCGCACTACGCGCAAGCGCCGGCTCGGCATTGCTTCTCAACGTGCGGATGGGGTCGATGGCCGAGACTGAGTTCTTGATAAGGATCGGTCGACTGGAAGTGCCAGGATTCAGCTCAACGTCAAGCTGGTCCGCAAGACCAGAGCCCGCAAGGGAGAGCTCAGTCGCTGCAGACGATCTCTTCGGAGACTGTGCTCTCGCCGTCGTTTTCATTGGCATGGACGTGAGAGTTGCTGTCGACGGTGATTTGACAAGTCGGTCTGACGTTGGCGTAGCGTTCACTGTTTCGGTTTTCAACTCGGCAATCGCTGCCTTTGGTGCAGCAATCCCGAAGCCGCGCTGTCCGAGGCTAATCTGTCTGATGAACTTTGGAGTTCTCGGAGCAAGATGTTTACTGGATTGAATAGTGGCCGTCGAGTCCCGTCGCGCCTTTGACTTGAAAAGAGACAATGTTTCGGAACTGGAGCGTTCCAGCGACCCAGCCCCTACACGCGATGTGGTAGAGGAGGCGATGCTCGACGACAGGTTGACAGTTGGAATGTCTGGTCTTCGATCACTCACCGACGTCCCAAACAACCCTACGTCCTCATTCAACCGCTTGCGTGTGGTTTCCTCCATGTCGGCGTACACTCTGGGCTTCTCGGTCGCAGCCCGCGACGAAGGCAGGCGCGCCCTGCTCTCGTCGAACTGTTGCAGCTTCTTCCACAGTGGAGCCTCTGCACTCTTAGACATCCTCTCTGTGTTGAACTTGTGGAAGCCATAGACGTGCTCGAGAAGGGCCTCGTGGTGCTTCGTCGCGCCGTGCCCGTTGGGTATCGGCGTGCTGGTGCCGTGTATTCGGCGGTCTCTATCACGCTCCAGTGTGCCGGCGATATTCGGGAATGCCGGATCCAGATGCAATTGGGGCACCTCAATCTCGTTCGTGTCGAGGACACTGCGCATCTGGAGATCATAGAGCCTGCATCGCACTGCAAACTCCTCGTCGGTCCCTGCTATATCATGGCCCGTGGTGGTCAACGCGATGCCCTGATATGAGAGCGCACCCTCCGTCTTGCCGGTCCAGTACGAGATGTGAAGCCACTGCGGGATGGCGAATGCCCACTCATCGTTGTGAAGTCTGGCTGCGACGATAGCATGCCTATTCGAGCTCTCGCCGGCCTTGGTCGGAGAGATTGACCCGGACAAGGTGTTGTAGCTGCCCACCAACGGAGTAGGCTGTCTCGGCGTGCTATCTCTGCTGCGCAGCGAACGCGCCCTTGACCGATGGTCTCGCACGTTGAAATGCGGATTGCGGTAGCGGAACAGAGGCACAGAGTGTAGCGGGATGCTGCCGATGCAGATGAGGTCGATGCCGATGCCATTACTAATTAGCGACTCAGTGGATCGTCGCAGAGCCTCGTGCTCGACCTCGAACACGCCAGAGCCCGGACTGATGACCACCACGGAGATACCCGTCCGCAAAAGATCACGGTCTATGTGATCCCGCGAGTAGACCAAAGACGCCAAGTTGATGGCCTCGAGGAAGTTGCCGTGCATCGCCAGTGAAGATTCTGCCCTGATTCTGCTCCCTGAGGAACCTTTGGCATTGGCATCCTCCGGAACCCCCATCGCCTGATTGGCAATATCCTCGTGGTGGATGCTGATATCACGCCGGAAGTTGTTGTGCTCGCGCTTCAACGTACGCAGGATAGTCGTCCATTCGCCACTTGACATCTCACTGACCACGATGCGGTAGAAATCCTTGTATGGCCTCTTGTTACCAGTCGACTGGTAGCCTGTGTAGTAGTCGTGCATGCTCGTATTGGCCAGGTCGGCAGTGATACCGACATCATATTCCACACGGGCAAAGAGGACAATGCTGACTAGATGCTTGACCTGCATCATGGCCCACTTCTTGAACAGCGCCGGGAGGAACCCGTTGACCACTTTGTAGAACAGGACCTCGCCCGAGCCGTCCGCATCGAAATCCCACATCTCGCGCGCCATCTGGATGAAGAGTACATAGCGCGCCGACTCGCTCCGGAACACGGGCCGTGTCTCTTTGCCAAAGAACGCTGAGTGAACCTTCCGACCGTCCACGAAGACCGTGGAAACCACGGCCTTGATCGTGCCCATGAAGTACACCACCTGCCCCTTGTACACTGTCCTCTCAGCGAGGTCGTTGACCGCGAGCCTCCACATGTCCGCGCGGGACAAATACATGTCCTTGAAAGTGAGCTCAACATGGGAGGCCTCAATGGCGGGCGTGCTCTCGTCGACGGGCGCGAGGACGACCTGGGTGCCCCTGCGCAGATTGAAGGCGTCCCCGACGTGCCGCGCAACGTAGACCTCGACGTTGGGTTGGGCCGCCTTCATCGGCTTCGACATGTCCTTGGCCACGAATATGTACTTGCGGTCTGGGTCGACTTCGGTGTTGGTGCTGTGACTGCTACTGTTGCGGGCGCTCGCGTTCTCAGCATCGCGCAGCCGCTGGAATGAGATGGATCTCGAGGTCCCGAAGAGGCCGCCGGCCCCTGGGCGCTCTGGGTCCGACTTGCAAGCCGCGATGGACATGAGCATGCCCGGCTTGACGGCACCGCCGAAGAGGTCGAGATTGAGCAGGATGTCATCCTGGTTGATCGACTCATTGATCGTGACGGTGCAGACCCGGTTCGAGAAGCGCCAGGGGGGCTTGGCCTCGCGGATGGTCGAGTGGCTCGACACTGTGTCTGGCGAACGCGGGCCTTCGAAGGCCGGGTGAGGCTGGTCGGCGCTCGATCGGCTCGACTGGCGCAGGTGGGAAGCCCATTGCGAGGCTCGGCGGGGGATCATGGGTGGAGGAGGGGCGTTTCGCGACATGTCGAGTCCTTCATCCCATTGCTGTCCGCCGTGGCAGAGAGCCGTGCATCATGTGGGCGGCAGGGAGCACAATTGTCTTGCCAGTAGGCAGGTTGGTTATGGACTCGCAGCTTGCAGGATATTGGATGGGGGAGCTTGCAGCATGTGAAGTCATGCGGCGCGTCGCATTGGAAGCGCACCGGACACGGCAGAATGGGGAGCTCCAAATGTTACCGCCTGCCAACCTGGCTACCCCAGCTTTTGAGCCGCATCAATGATACAGGCATGGTTCCACATCATCGGCATTCACAATATCGTTCTCAACATCGGCAATGGCGCCAATTCTTCAAAGGTTCAGATGGTCTCTCTTTCGCATCTATTATGCACTTTCTACGGCAAATGCGAGGCTAGTAAAGCTCGAGGTCCTCAATTGGCTTTCCGTGCTCCCTCGTCTTCTCCACAATCGTCACCCTCGTGAGCTCCATCAGCCGATCCGCAAGCTCGTCGTCTCTCGACAGCTCACTACCAGGTTCTGGCGTGGCCGGTGGGCATATGTACTGGCCACTCTCCTGAGTCACAGTGGTCGCGTACAGCATCGACAATGCACCCTCGAACTGATCTTTCTTGAACGGTTCAAGCCCGGTTGACATGGCGAAGCCTCCGAGCGGGTACGCCTCGTGGATGTCCCGCTTGCTCATCTTGGTGCTCACGATGCCCGGGTGCGTCGCGTTGATCAGCACGTTCGGGTGCCCACCTTGTGTGACCTTCCGGTTCAGGTACCGCGCGTGCAGGAGTACCGCGAGCTTGCTGCGCCCGTACTGCGTGTTGGGTCCCAGGTCCGTGTTGATCTCGTCGAGCGTGGCGAACTTGGTGTCCTTGGGCGCCGACTCGTGGAGGTTGCTCGACTGGTTCGAGATGCGCACAATCGTGTTCTTCTCGGACGCCGTCTTTTTGAGTAAGGGCAAGAGGTACGACGTGAGCACCGTGTGACCCATGTGGTTGAGGGCCATGTGCCGCTCCACGCCGAGGTCGGTGACCTGGTATGTCATGATGCCCCGCCCGGCGTTGTTGATGAGGATGTCGAGCCGGTCGGTTTCTTTCTTGATGGCCTCGGCGACGTCCCTCACCTGGTTCCAGTCCGCGATGTCGCACTGCTTCCAGTGCGTCTTATCTGCAGCCTCCTGCCCGATCTCCTTTGCGATGGACGCTTTCGCGCCCTCGACGACCTCGGCGGAGGGCGAGAGGATGTACACCTTGGCAATGTTGTGCTTGAGAAGTGTGTGCGTGCAGCCGTAACCGATGCCCTCGCTGCCGCCTGTCACGACGGCGACTTTGCCGCTCAGGTCAGGGACATCGTCGACGGAGAAAGGGTGAGTTCCGATGTTCCCAACCTTGCCAAAGTTCTCGGCCAGGGTGTTCTACGGCCACCATGTCAGTAAACCTGTGCATCATGAGCTAAGTTCTCTCGGAGCTCGTACTCTGATGGCCTCCATTGGACTCGCGCTCTGTCTGACGGCTGAGCTACTAAATGATCTTTGGGAACTCTTTTCCGGGAGAGATTTCTGAGCGCTCGTGGTGTATCTGAAGCTCAATAGTCCGCCAGCCTTGTTGCAAATGATGGTGCTCCTGTAAGTGCTTGCGTGGATAATACTTGGCAGCAGTCTCTTAGTGGTGGCCATTGCAGCAACGAAAGTCGTGAATCACACGTGGAGAGCTCCTATATACCAGCATTCTGGGAAACACCGGGTGCTGCCTTAAAAAGAACGACCTTTGCAGACATAATGTTCTCATCATTGCGAGGTCATCATAAAGCACACGGGAGCCATTGTATGGTGTGATTGGTAGATATGTTTGTGCTTTCAAGCTCTTTGGGCGATGCATGACGCGCTCAATCGCTTGATGTCATTCTGGGCCGTTGACGCTACTGTTACAGCATCGCCATGTCTGTCTTGCTGGCGCGGGAACGACTGCAAGCCGCACAGCTCCTGTACATTTTCATACAGTCCATTCCCGAGGCCATTCCCTGCTGATTTTTAGACCTAGATTAAAGAATACGAGCCAAGTGAGCAGCAATTGGATTGAGAGGTGTGCTTGAGGTGTGCATTACCCTTGTTAATAAGGCTGGCCGGGGCTTAAGCTCCGTCATGCTCCGATTTCGAGTGGAACTCGGATGCTGGAAACAGCAATATTTCCTCTAACACGGAAAGTTATTGAAAGTCATTGCTATCTAGACAAGACAGCCTCGGAGAAACAAAATTGCCGTTCGCTGTATTCAGTCTTTAGGCTGCTCAACACTACGAAAGTGCTAATGTCCCCAATCTGCTCAACTTGTTACACAAGGCCTACTTTGATAGGTAGATGAATTGGACGGTCTCCTGTCGGGGATCGCGGCCATACCGCTTGGCCGAATTTCAACAGTGAGTGATGGCGATGCCCACCCCCAGATGCACAAACTTCCGTGCAGAGTAAGACAATGCCCAGGTGACAGTTTTGTGTCAAACCGTGCTGTCTCAGCTCTGTGCCGAAACCGCACTGGCGATCTGCGGGGTACAGACATTGCAAGCACCCCTGGTATCATGGAATTGTGAGGCGAACACTGCCATGGATACTGTACCTACCAAAAGAAAGTTTGGTCTGCTCAGACAATGGCCGAATATAGGCAAAGATTGAGGACAGACAAGCCTTCGGCTTCCCCTTCCTAGCTGGCGCCAGGGCTAATGCACCAGGGCAACAGCACCAACACACCGCCAGCCGACCCTGATCGTGACGAAACTTTACTGAGATGCCGCTTGTCTTTCCGTGGACTGGCTTTTGACATATGATTTGTGCACGGCGAGGAGAGCTTGGGGCGGCGATGTCACGGTCATGGTAGCTAGTGCCCATGGACAACAAGATCCACAGGAAACACGCCATAACTACCTTGGGGAGGGATTCCATGGGTACACAACATGCAGGCTGACGAAGATCGTATGCGGGCGAGCATCGTGGACAACGATGCAATGCACAGCTTGTCCGTGCAGCCCACGTGAGGGCCCATGACCCGCAAGATGTGTTGTCGGTGGCGGTGGACGCGCAACTCCAACTCGTGATCTTCGAGGCCTGCGTGGATCTCAGGGTCCTTGCGCTAGACGACGGACCAGAAGTCGCAACGAGGCTTCCAGGCGCTGCCAGGCCGGACCATTGGCGGAGCGATCTGCACGGAACCATTGTGGGTTATGGTACTGTTCCTCGACTCCAGGGTCCAGATCTGATTTAATCTCGGCGCCATTGGCTAGCAGACGGGACTGGGGAGGTGAGGGACGATGCTATCAGGTAATGGAATGGGTGTCCTCCGGAGCCATCACAGTGGTCCACCACACCAGGATCTGCGTGCCCGTGGTGGCGTCCTCAGAACGATTCAACTGCAGATGCTCCGTGTGCAGTCTGAAGAACAAGGTTGCCGTTGGCCTTGTGGTCGTTGCTGATGTGCATGGCATGGCATGCTCGGCATGATGGAGGCGAAGCTGATGGGTGGCTGCAGCACATCGACGTCTTGCAGGGACATGCCGATGGCGGGGTGGGGTTGCTGCCCTTTGGCCCTTTCCCACCCAGAACTGCATCTGCGAGTCAAAAAGTGGTGTGGACACTGCCTGCATGGTCGGCACCCGGGTGCCGTCGCCATGATGATGTGCCGGGCATGTGAAGCCGGCGCTGGTCTTGTCTCGATTCCCCCATTTCCCTGCCCGTCACATGTCCAATGTCCATTGCCCCCGTCATCCACCACGAGGCTTCACTTACCCACGCTCCCAGGTATATGTATCTTCACAGCCGACAATGCAAACTGGCTGCTGCGGCGCCGCAGTCCTGTGTGCGGCATTTGTTCCGATGGGCACACCTGCTCGAGTCGTGGCTGGACCGGGCCTGTCCCTGGCTCCCTGTCGGTCGAGCCGCGCCAGTGGGCCCAGGACGCGCTGGTGAGGTGGGCTGCCCCTCCATTCACCGCTAGTTCGAGGCCCGTCGTGGTGCGTCCGCCGTGCATGCCCGACGACTGGCATCCCGACAACGGAACCCGCCCGCCTCGACATCGACGGCGCCGCCCCCAGTGCGAGTAGGCCCTCCCTAGCTCCATCCCGGCTTGCTTTTCTCGCAACCACTGGAGCACTCTCGGCCCCTCCGCTCTCTCGCGTGCGGGCCCGTAGCCGGTGCCCACCTGCTGCTCGACCCCGACTGCCTCTTGTTGTTGACTTGACAGCGGCTTGGTGGTCCGCCTCCTACTCCTACCTGCTCCTCCAGTCCTTCAAGACGCGAGGCTGTCTCACAAATACTCCGCCAAGGACGTCGGTCGTCATCTGGGACCGGCTCAGTTGTCAACAGGCTTCAAACCGCCCACTTACCAAGACATCGTCCTCTGCGACTTCCAGATCCGTCCACTCGGATACGAAACAAGACATATACCTCCGTGCGCCGGCCGCTATCTGATCTCCCCGGCACTTCCAGCGAAAGCCACTCTCGACGTCCGTCATTGGAGTGCTTCGCCTGCACCTCTTCTGACCACAACCGCAACACGCCCACCGACGTCATTCCCGTAATCGGCACACGACATACTCTCTTCTGCGCAGGTCGCTCCCTTTTCGACATACTCGACTCCATGATATCCGGTCAACTTATTTCTTCCTATTTGGACAGCTCGAGCCAAGGCCTACCTCTTCATCTACAGCGACTAGCTTGAACCTTTCGAACTCATCCGCTGCCAGCTTGCCGTTCCCGTCACCTTCGCCGCAATGTCTCATTCTCTGACCGCAATCCTGCCCGCGGTCGTGTGCTAAGTGCTCGCTTGTGAGCATAATCGAGTCTTCCAGAGAGCATCGGCTTCTCCGGTTCGCCCTCCCAATACACCAGCATCATGCTGGGAAAACTCTTCAACCGCACAGCAGGCGGCTCGAATACCATTCAGGGTGCTCAGGGACCAACACAGTCCAACCCTACGCCAGAATCGGTCCAGGAAGATATCCACACCCGCAGCCTCCTGTTCCCAGAAGCAGAGACACTGTTCGGCCGTGCTGACCAGCTGTTTCCACTGCCATCCGCGTGTGCTTTGCCGTCTGCCGCACAGGGAAACACGTTCGACTATGATGGCGAGCTCGATCTGGACGCCCGGGATGTGAGGGTGATTGTCATGCAGGACAGCCTCGGGGCTGTTCATCCTTCTTTGCTGTTCGATAGCCATCCTTGTCAAGACACCGACAGCCCAGAACGTTCACCAGCAGCAGCTGCCTCGACTTCCTCTGGCCGAACTGGCAGCCAAGAAGCCCGACGAGCCCCACCACAGCAGCGGAAAGGGAGTCTAGGACAACCATCACGACCCCTCGTAATTCAGAATGTGAATCCTCCGCCACGGCAGGGCGCATTTGACCGACGGGGATCTATCCAATCACGGGCGCAAAGCTACGTAGAGACTGCAGCACAACGGTCCACCAGAGAGTACCGCGAGGAGCTGGCCAGCTTCTCGAGCTGTATTTTCGCCAACAGTGAAGTCCTCTCCTACAAAGGGACATCTACGAAAGTCCATATCGTGCCTTCGGAGCAACGAACGGTCGATATGGCCAGTACCTACGTCGGTGATGGACGAGGCTCTTTAGGCCGCTCCAGCATGCGATCTAGCCGGCTGGCACAAAGCTTCACCTCTGAGACGAGAGTCCCTTTTAGCCCGGGGAATGGTTCTGCCAAGACCAGTGACCGCAGAAAGATCTTGATCACGCGTCTCTTCCCTGTCAACCTTCCTGTAGAGGATGCAGACTCGCCTAATGGCCCAATGAGTCGTGTTTCGGAAGATATGGGAGGCTTCCCCTTTCCTTATTCTCCTGACGACAACAAGGCCAAGAGAAAGAAGCCGCAGCCGAAGCAGAAGAGAACGCCCATGTACGCCGTGGCACTGGTGTTGCAGGTCCCGAGCAATCCGGCTAGTCTACGAGAATCCGGTCCACGGTCCAGCTTTCGTGGCTCAGGCTCTTACGGAGAGCAGGTGGAGCAACTCTCGGCCTCCTATGGATCCGCCCGTCGTGCTGGTTGGACCATGATTGGCACAGGCTCGGGCTTCGAATCGACCGACTTCGTGCACAACCTCGAGATGGATGATCGGATGGACTCGATTACACAGCACTGGGACGTCATCATGAGGACCTTGACTCATCTTCAAAGCACGGTCGCGACCGTGTTGTTTCCGATGCTGAAGCAGGCCGATCTGTCCACAGCCGACCCGGTTCTACCAAGTATTGCAGCCGCGCAACTGGCCAGAAGTGGCTCTCTTTCTAGTCGACGCGGCTCTGATCCCCCGCAAATGAAGCCCCCGAAGACGAATGCCAAGCTCGTCACCTTGCAGCCAAACTGCTTGATGCAGGACGCTCACGTTGCCGCCGAGATCGACGACGCCCGGGTCCGTATCGTGTCCGGGCTGCGGGCCACGAGAGTGGTCACAGGCCAGAACAGATGGGGCCCCTGGAGAGACGAGGCGCGGTGGGTTGCCAAATGGGCTGGTGGTAAAGAGCATGGCTTCTTTTTCTTCAAACTCCTCACGGGCTTCCTGGCCACGCATACGGATTGGCTGCAAGCTCTTGGACCGGCTTGGTATCGGCGACGCCACTACCAGCAGCAAAAGAACCGCACGGAAGAGGACACCTCTTTGTCATCTCGGACCATCATTGTGGCCGATGACAAGATGGCCGCACGTCGCTTGGTGTTCCTACTGTCTGCATTCCTCCCAGCCAATCAGCAGTTGCCAACAGTGCGGCCGCATCGACCAGGCACCTCCGCATCCTTTGCAAATTACGGCCAATCTCCACCAGCTTCGTATATCATCCCGATCTTGAAAGAGGAATCTTTGCGTCGGAAAATAAATCGCAGACCTGGAATCAAAGGGGCGGCCCATCATCGGAGCTTCAGCATACAGTCGCAAACGACCAATCGGTCGGCGACCGGCATACCAGCCCAGCTTGCACATCTAAGCATGGACGGACGCCATGGCCGCCGGCCATCTGACGCTGCCTCCATCAGAGCTGGCAAGTTGACAGGTATTGCGACGGAGCAGTCCACAAGGAAGACCAGTGCAGCAACAACCAACACCATTGTGCCGGAGGAGGCCGTTCCTCATTTTACTATGTTACAGAAGACCGACTCGCACCAAAGCGACCGGCCAGGCAGCAACAGCAGTGTTGCAGCGCATGATCTCAAACGGACCTTGACCCGCGGTGACAGCAGCCGAGCGAGCCATGGGAGCCATGGATCAAGAAGTCAGAGCTCGCGCTGGGGCAGCGTGATCAGTGGCCTTTGGAGCACTCGACGACGAGACTCCACCGCATCGAATTCTCAATCCCCTGATGGTACCGGACTTGGCGAGCCATTGGAAGAAGCCATCAGCGAGCACTCCGCCACGGACAACAAACTCGCTGAGATGGTTAGAGAAGTGCAGAAGCTAGACATGGGAGCTGCACAACGCCATACAAGCAGTCGTATACCTGACGACGAGCTCCTGCAGACGCCTACCTCCCCTCGAAAGTCTGACATTGGACCCTTTGCTGAACCGCTCGAACCCAAGCCCCGGATTCCCGACCCATCGGGGGCTTTTGTGTCGCCTGTGAAGACATCTATCAACCATGACGATGGTGTAATAGACGTAGACATCCAGTTTCCAGATTATCTGACGTCCTTCGAAACAGCCGTTAGCTCTCCCTCCAGCAGCGGCTACTTGTCAACACCGGGCCTTGGGAGTGGGCTTGATAGTTTTGAACATTTCTCCAGAGTCGCCATAGACGGAGATGTTCCGCAGAATTGTGCAGGGTGGCTGCGCGAGTTCCACCCCGACTTCATGCTTCAAGCTGTTCCACCTCAAGCCGACCTGATCGAACGAGTGAAAGATTCTCTGCGTTCCGAGCCGACACCAATCGTCTACGCGAATCCAGTCCACCCTGAGTGGCCCGCAGAACAATGGGTCGATGTCAGCAGTGCACTTATCGCTGACACTACAGACTTCACGATCAAGCGGATCCGGTTCAGACGCTTAGTGAAGCCCAAGTTCGTCATGGACAGGGGGAGTGGCAGTGCAGGTTTCCTCGCCGCTGCTGCCTCAGTGATGACCCCTGCACTATCCCCATATGAGAAGCCGATCAGGGAGCATTTCGAGGTCGAAGAGCTCTTCACATGGGATGAAGATCTCATCGATGCAGTAGAGAAGGTCATTGCGCACGGCCTCGACTCGAGCAAGCAAGGATCTACAACATCCTCAAGGTCTGTGAGCAAACGACGGGATCGTCGAGACAGCGAGATTTCTGTCCCTGAGCAACCGGACAGCAATGCCAACAGCCAGCTTGCCTACAGCGAAGTCCCACGGGCGGAATGCAAAACCGTTGTCCTCTCAGCACTCAGTGGGCTGGTGCAGAGCATAGTGGATAGACGGGAGCGGGACAGCCAGAGCACAGAGGAGGCCACGCCGGTATACCGCAGCATGCGAGAGAGGGAGAGTGTCCTTCGGCTCGCTGTCAAATCCTGGCTCGATAATGTGGAGTCGGGAGACGCTGCGTAGTTGGCACCAGGGTCTGCGAACACGTTCCAAGTGCCAAACACCAAGGCTCGAGTGGCCAGATGTGTAGAACCGGGAGAAGGGACAAGGTTGAGAGAGGTGCCTTCATTTGCTTGTGTTCTTTAGTTTTGTTTTTCCACACGTTTCTCCATCTAGGAGATGCGGACCTACACATGATACCCCCAAACACGACAGACGAGCGCTTTTCTGTGCGTGCGCTGCACCACGAGCGACCTTTGCTACACTCGTCTTTTTGTAATGATGGTTTGATAGAGCTTATGATGCCTATGACCTTTTCTTCATTATTGATGAATCCGATACACTCGCGGCGATGCCGTAACTGTTTCCGAATGATTATCAATACATTTGTCATACCCTATCTTCTCATGCTTGCTCTGTTCTGTACTGATGATAGTTCTCTTGACGTTTTCGGCTGGGTCTGCTCCGCCAACGGGCCCGGCATTAGAGTGTGGCAACGTGGTCTGCAAGGGGGTATCCATCATTGTCTGTGTACACGTTAGAGTCCGAAGAGCGTTTTTCTGGTCACGGCCAGCGCGTAGGAGGTGTACTAGCAGCTTATGTGCGCTCATTTGGATTGTATACTGTATGTCGATTTTCCGTTCTAATCCAAAGAAAGATGTGTATTATGAAGAAACCAAAACACCAAACAAACCCAAGATGGGTTTCCGCTTGCCTACTTGACGATGACATTTCTCTTATCGTCGAACCTTAGTGACATTTTGTCCAACAGTACTGACCTTTGATCCCTTTCAGCTTTTGTTTCTACCCCGAGCAAGTCCCAATAGGCACATGGTAGACTGTCAGCGACTGCGCGCTGTATCCTTGGCCACAGTGCCCTCAACACAGCCGTATCTCGATTTTGATTTTGTACGAAAGCAAAACACCCATTCTCTTTTCTGTTTCCCCCTTTAGCCCTCGTAGCGGGTGGTGATCTGGGTCTTGACGCTGATCTGGCCCTTAGGCGCACACAGGGCCTCCTCGCTGCTGTTGTCGAGGTCGAGCTTGGACGTGGGCTCGATGCGCGTGTTGACGTGCGGCTGGACTCTCTTGTGGTCGCCGCCGACGCCGCCGCCGCAGTCGGGGCTGGGGCCGCGGTCGCCGCCCTTGCCGCTGTCGAGGTTCCGCAGGTCCATGATGGTCGAGTCGTGGTGCGTGTTGCGCGACGCCGTGCCGCCACCGCCACCGTTGCTCCTCGTGCCGTTCTGAGACGCGCCGATCTTGTGGAAGCCGGACATCTTGTACAGGCCGCTGGCGCCCGAGGACTTCTTGTGCGAGCGCGAGCCGCCGCCCTCGGAGGTGCCCAGCAGTCTCGGGGCGTAGCGCTTGGCGATGGTCTTGTACGACGGGATCGAGGCCGCGAGGATGCCGATGTTGAGCTCGATGACGGACCAGTACATGGCGCCCGCGATGGCCCAGGTCGCGTCCTCGGAGACGAGCATCTCGGGGATGAAGGTGATGCGGATGATGGACGAGATGCAGGCGCTGTTTTGGGGGGAGCGGAGATGATGTTAGTCTTTCCCGAATCTCGTCTGGCACGATATGGAATCCCGATGGGGGGAGGCGAGGGTGAGAGCACTTACAAAAGGCCGAGGCAGAGGATCACAAACAGACCGATCTTCTGCTGCTTCGAGACCTGGAGGTTGATGATGAGCTTGATGGGCAGCGTGTACGTGAGCAGGTCGGTGAAGATGTTGACGGCCGCGTTGGCGAGGTAGAAGGCGTTGATGTTGATGCACTTCTTGTTCTCGGCCGTGATGGTCACGTCGTACGCCGCCTTGACCGGCGTGCACTGGAAGATGCACGCAAAGACGTTGCCGCCCGCCTGGCAGCTGATGACGCCGACCATGATCATCGCGAGCTTGCGGAGCGTCCGGTCACCGAGGCGCATGTACAGCGCCAGCACAGAGATCTTGATGAAACCCAGCGTCGCGTTGTAGAAGATGGAAGACAGCCACACGAGCTGCGCGTAGGCGATCATGTTGTCGATGCCACGGGCCATTACATCCCCAATGTGTTCACCGAGGCCGCGGCTGACGGCTATATAGATGGTGTTAGTGAGGTGCTCGTTGTTTTATCGCTCTCGCCCTCGTTGCTGGGCAGGCCCGCTGGGACGGCTTGATGTTCGTAGGCTTACCGAGAATCGTCACTACTGTGAAGGAAATAGAAAGTGCCTATGAGGTCCTGTTGTAAGCGTTTTGCGCAACTTCCGAGCGTTGCGACTGTCGGCTCTGCAGACGACTTACAGAAGCTATGCAGATCAATGCTGTACAATACCAAGACTTGTCGTTAGCAAATGTCTCATGGCTGGTTCATGAGCCCAGGGACCAGAGCAGCGTGCTTACCATCATCTGTGCCAAAGGACTTGACAAGGAAGATCCGCGCCCATACTCTGAGCGAGACAGCTACTATCGTAATGACCGTAAAGGCGATGGCCACCGCCGAGACCGTCGGGCCTTGTGTCTCGTACGCCATATCAACGGCTGGCTTAACAGATGATAAAGGAACGCAAAAAGCACAACCGACGCGAGGAGAGTTTGACCAGTGCCTAGCGATGATCTCAGATCCCACACCGACACCGAACCCGCCGGGTCGACAGCAATTCAGACGCTTAGATCCGTCGTTGTTCGTGGCTGAGCCTCCAGTAACAAGTCCTGTTGCCCGAGAATGCTGGAAGGTGAGTCGAAAGATGTTGTGGCGGTAGTAAGCAATACCGACGAAGGAATCACACGCTTGTCGGGGATGTGTGAGTTAAGCTGGAGCTCCTCGACTTCTCAAGAAGGAATAGAGAACCGATGCTGCTTTGAGAATGCCAGCGGAAGTATCTCGTAGCTTGAAAATGTGGCGTTGTTGGATGTCTTGTCTCTCAGCCCATCCCGTTGCGGGTAAACCTTAATAATAAACCCTTGATTGGGGAAGAAGTGTGTATGGAGTTTGGACTCTAGGATCAAGGCCTCAGAACGGGGTCGTCGAGCATGGGCAGGCGATCCGCCCTGGGAACAAATAGTGTGGTTGTGTTATATGAGCTGAGTCGGGACCCTTGACAGCACAGCTTCATCACGCATGCGGCTAACGTATCGACATACTGCCAAGGAGAACCGAGCACGAAAGGCCCGGCAACATGTGGACGAGGAACACCCCACACCACCTCGCATGGAAGCCTCCCGTCCTTCCCCGAGCATTTCTTCGCGCCAACCGTGCGGTGGCCCGAAAGGTCGACGTGAGGATCCTTGCAACGGGCGCTTGCCCAGGGGCCTGAAATGGCAAGAGAGACCACGGCTCTGGCTGGTTGGGGGCCGCAGTACCTTCAGGGTGAGTCTCGCCTAAACCGCTAGGTACTGCAGCAAAAGTGCCTGGCTTGCCTGGGGTCGGACCGTTGGGGGCTTTGCCCATCACAGCGCCTGGTAGGCACATGCATACCTACCTACATCCATACCTTGTCAGTCACTAGGTAGCTTCCGTCTCGAAAGTCCCCTACAATGCCTGTGTAAGGAGGTGTGTGGAAATGTCCTCAAAGGTGGCCTGAGCCATATTCATGTGGTGTGGTTGCGTTGAAGCTGTCGAGTTGTGCATCATTGCTTGACTCGGCTGGCTCATGCAGCATCGGAACATGGGATGGGATGATTTGCACGGCTTTATTTCCTCATGTCCGGTCACCGTAAGCTGGACGGCTCATGCCGGCGTGTTTTCTCAGAGGATGCCACTCCGAAGATCATGACCCAAGGGCTCTTGCCCGAGGTTGTGTGGCAACCATCGACTGGGGGTCTACAACTGGAAGACTCCGTGGTGATCAGAGACTGGAAGGTTCGAGTCCAGCATGAATGGGTGGTCCTAAAGCCGCACAGCAAGGCTGTGTTACATCATAGACTGCTTGAAGCAGGAGCTTTTTCACAGAAAGGGGGACACTCTGCTCCTTTGGGACATTACTGTAACCATCTTCGATCTCTGCCCAGAAATTTCCCGGTACGCCACATCGACCTTTGACAGACGCCCCAAAGTCAAGGATGATATTCCTGGTATCACCCTCCAACACAGCCACTGAGCATGTTTCATCGGGGCAAGGTCTTCGGGAACCTGGAAACGCCTTGCATGACTTTGACTCGATCGACCTTCCTGCTCTTGCAGCTGCAATCCAGTCCGTACATCTAATGGTACTGAACAATAACCAACATCCCGATGAGCAGCCCTTGTCCCACCACAGTGCTGCAGCAACATGAGAAGTGCGAAAAGGTCAGAGCTCATGGACGACTGCGACCCATTCATGGTGACAAATGTGCCGAAAGGGGTCCGACGGGTGATGGCGAGCCAGAGCCCCGATGATCATCTCCAAAGAACCTGGGCCTCATCGGGGGTGAAGTGACGAATGAGAGGAGTCGGACAGCGAGGACCTTTTTCCTGCGGACTCTGCCAAGCCGACCAACAAGCCATGCATCATGAAGAGACTGAAGGAGCCTCACCCCTGACCATGGAGCTCCGCTCCCGCGGTACACGCGTACGCCGTCCCGGCTGGCGCTCGCGGCCCTACGAACTCAGAGTGACAGCCTTGACAGAACTTCCAGGTCAAGAGATCGACCACGGAGGGGGGCGGCACCGCTGCCGCACCTTGGCGAACCCGAGGGAGGTCGCGAACTTCGCGAGAGCACGAGGCGACGTAGCAGACGTGATGTATCTGACTTGTCATGTTGCAATGGTTGGCGCGGAAGCCCGCCGAAGGAGGACCCAGACTAGCGGTAGTGGTTGCGAGGAGAGGGAAAAGCAATACATCGTACGAGCTACGGTGGCGGCTGTAGCCGCTCAGGCGAACGGTTATCTCGTTACTGATGCAGTATAACTGTGCTCTAGCGTAACGGCTCGCGTGTCAGCACCGGTTCTTTTTTGTTTTGGTTAGTTGCATGAGTCCCGCGTCCGTTCTCATTGCGCCACGCAAACCAACAACGAGTCGTGGCGAACCTAGGCACGCAACAAGCGATCCCTTCCAATGAGAAAAAGTTCACACGTCGCATTGCCAACAACAGAAGCCAAGCCAAGCCACCAGTCAGTATCCGAGTAAATGTCCGGGGGCAAGGGCAGGGCTCCGGAGCCAGGGGCCAGGGGCGGCGCCTGATGAGATCGACATCCTGGCTTAACGACACAACACCCTCCTTGCACACCGGCCCCCACGCCTGGCCCCAGAAAGCATGCTGTCACGGGTACGACTTTGTACAGACACCAACGGTGGTGAAGCAGCAGCATGGACTGAACCGTGCACACGATCGTCGTCAGCCCTCACTGATGAGCGATGCCCAGGGGTGGAAGGAAGCACGGATGAAACTGCTACCGCTCCATGGACTGTGACATCCCTCTGCTCATCTTGCTGCATGTGATATTTGTCGCGCGCGCGAGCAGCGGCAAGCACGTGCTCGCGACGATCATATTCGTGGAGGAAGGGATATCCTCGGTTCTCGGGAATATCGGCCTTTGCTTTTCTTTGTTGCAGTATCATCCTGGTAGGAAATAGTCTTGCCGGGCAGTTCGCAACCCCCTGATACGACCGCGAGATTGTCAGATCCCGCGTTCTGTACTCCGTACCCTCCATCCGGGAAAGACAGAGAGAGCGAGCGAGAGCAAGTTGCGGAAACGGGACCGGAAGATGCCTGCCATTGTGTGGGCCATCGCAGCCACCAACAAGCACCGGAAATCCATCCGGACGCCACCAACGCGGGACTAAAAATTAGGGACCGTGGGCGACCAGGGGGTAAATGGGCGTCACCTGGCAGGCTCGGCAGGCAACGGCACACTCGCAGTAGCTTCTGGTCTAGTTGATGGCTGTTGTGCGTCCCGGCGGAAGCAGGAGACAACCATGCCTCGCCAGTCAGACGCCCACAGATATCCGTCCGCTAGGTGGTGTAACGGATCATGAATCGCTGTAACTTAGCGCGCGGCGCCTCCCGTGCGCCCCGTGCCTTGGCTTGTCTCGAGCGAGTCAAGAAGGCAATAGCTTCGGTCCTTTCGCGTCAGGAATTAAGAGAAGAACATGGTCAAGGGGGCCTATGAACACGTGAACGGCTAGCCGTACCTTCACAAGATGAAGACGAAGATGTTGATGGAACAATTTTGTCGAATCTTGCTGGGCGAGATAATGTCGATTCTATGCTCCTTCTCCTTCCGGTGTCCCCTGTCCAAACCTGTGAGCCATGGTAGAGTATGAGTGTCTGTTTCACGCATGGAATGTTCGACGCAATTATCCATCTTCCTGCACAGCCTCTGTGAAATGAGCAGAAATAACCTACAGGGCCTCTTGTGGCGGGTAGAGGGTAACTAGGAGCGCGCCAGGCGCCGTTTAAATAGCGAAGTCTTGCGTGTGTCTCGGCAGTCACACGGTGCAAGACATGGCTGCTGCTGCTGCTGATAATATCACGCTCGCACCACGGAGGCTCGCCTGATGTCGCCAAAGTCCGTTTGATTGAAACATGATTAGCGTTTTGTGGCTTGCTTGGTTGCAGCGCAGAGATGAGTATTCGTTGGTGGATGGCGCGCCGTACACCGTCGTTGGTTTCTTCACATGCGCATGCTTCTCAGCCCTCTCCTGGGCTTTCGTGTCTCGTTCGGCTTCACGATGCCGACGCTGCATATTACTCCACTTGGAGAAAAAGGGCAATGGATCGTCGCCGGGCAGCAACTCTGGAGGATTGCTCCGGAGAAGGAAGAAATGAAACGAGCCTGGTGCAACCTCGCCTGCGCATTAATGACCTCTTCGTGGACCTGCCTCGCCGCCTGCCTCGATGCCCCTGAAATGCATTATTCGCGAGGTCGAGAAACAGCAGGTACGTATGGTGGGACTTTTCGGGAAATTGGGCTACGCCATGGCCCATGGGGCTCGACGGACACAACGGGCAAGGCGGGTACAGCCGCGAGGCTGTCGGGGCTGTAAGCCACTTCCCCACGAATACAGCGCCTCGCCGTGCTGTGTCACGCGCCACGCCGCCAATGCTAAGCCGACGTCACCAAGTGACTTGGACAGCTGTTCATCGGATGGATGCAACGACTCGAATCCGCGGGCTTGGGAACTCTGAGGTCTGGGACGGTACCTGCGTGTGGTTGCATCGAAGCCACGCTCCGTTGCTGCTTGTGTTCGGAAGTGGCCGATCGCTCGTTGTCCCTTGGGAATATTCGTCTGGATGTCCGAAGTGCGCGTAGCCAGGCACTGGACGGGGGGGCCTCGTCGCTCATCGGCCTCCACAGCTACTGCTCCGAAGGCCCCTGTCCCGCGGAGCCCACCAGGGGTGATTCCCCGACCCCGGCACAGAAGCCGATCTCCAGCAGGTCTGCGGCGGGTGCGTCAATGGGCCGATCAGGATTTAGGAGCCCCCAGTCGGCGGTGGTTGCATCGTGCCAGCCGTGGAGACAATATTCCGAGTATGGACAAGGACTTGACTAATGTGTGCGCCTAGGCAGCAAGCGACTGGCTGGCCTTGCTCCAATGCCCAGTGCTGGCCAGATGGGCGCCGTTTTCCGTAGTAATTGCGCCATGGCCGGGCGGGCATCTGAAGACCAAAGCCGACGGCCTCGTGGTGTTGGAGAAGTTCCTCCGCAGCATGGATATCGTTCTCCGCCCTCACTGTAAATCGCCTTGGCGTGCGAGCCTTCGAACAACGCCTGGCTCTTTCTCCAACGATTCCGTGGCCCCGCAGCATATCAATCGATGTGTATCTGCAGCATGCCATGTGTATCGGAGGTGTTGTGGACGGATCTCAAACTCTGATTTGTTGACCATGAGGGTTTCATGGTCCACCCTCATGCGATAGTAACCAACAGCATTGATTTGATGCTGCCAACCCTGGGCGTTCTGCAGCACGACCCTGGAATCTGCAGCAGCCAGGAACGCCATGTTGGGTCCAGGGCACCATCGCGTGTGTGCTGGAGACGACGAGACCGGCCCTGTGAGGCAGTCAAGGCCGCCTTGGGTCCAGGGGCCCGACCAACGGGTGGAGTTGGGACCATGCTTTGTCGTCTTTGGTAGTGATGCGTAATGTCGTCGAGGGGAGAGGAGCGAGGCCCTCTCGGCCCTCCTCGCGGGGTAAAAGACAGAGTTGGAGACGGCCCGCCATGCCCGCACTCCAGTCGGTGGTTGTCCTTCATATATCATTACTTTTTTTTTTCTGTCTCGTGTCGTCGTCGGGAAGTTCCATTGTCTGTCACTCCCCTCATCTAGACTGACTCGGACCAAGTTGCGTGGACTGGCTTCGTGCAACAAGGTTTACAACCCCGTCCGTCCAGTCTGCTATAGAGTGGCAAGCACTTCCAACTAGTTGACGTGACGAGACCAGCTTTCTTTTTTTCCTCGTTCGCGGCACGCATCAGGACCGCCACCATGGGTCTCCTATCCTTCACCAACCTGTTTGGCCTCGGCTTCGCATACATTGCCTACAAGGCTCTCTCGCAGATCGTCTACTACCGCTTCTTCCACCCCCTCGCCCAGTTTCCCGGGCCGTTCTGGGGCAGTGTCACCCGCCTGTGGCTCACATACCACAATGTCAAGGCCGACGAGTGTGAGACGGTCCAGGCTCTTCACAAGAAGCATGGTGAGAATGATGTCCCGCCCCAGCGTGCCGTCCCAACCATTGAGACTCGATCCTAGACTAACACGATGGACGACAAAGGCCCCGTGATCCGCATCACGCCGACCATGCTGCTCGTCAGCGACGCCACCAAGCTGCCAGAGGTGTACGGCCGCTACGCCGACAAGTCCAAGCACTACATCACCGGGTCGTTTGGCAAGACCGAGTCGCTCTTCAACATGCAGGACCACAAGGTCCACTCGCACTTCCGCAAGATCGCGGCCGCCCCTTACAGCTACTCCAACATCAAGAAGATGGAGCCGCTGGTCGACGCCAACATCACCCGCTGGCTCGACAGGATGGACCAGCTGTTCGCGCAGACGGGCGAGAAGCTCGACTTCGCGCCCTGGGCCGTCTACATGGCGTACGACATCATCTCGGAGATTGGCTTCGGCGAGCCCTTTGGCTTCATCGAGAAAGGCAGCGACATTGGCGGGCTGATCCAGGGCTTCCACGACGGCCTGGTGCCCTTTGGCATCATGGCGCGCCTGTACCCCTTCACCAACTGGGTCAAGGGCACCAGCTTCGGCGAGAAGAACCTCGTGGCGACCCCGGAGCAGCAGAGCGGCATCGGCGCGCTCATGCGGTTCCGCGACAAGCTCCTCGAGCAGCGCTACCGGGACATCGAGGAAGGCAAGGCCGGGGACCGGGTGGACCTGCTGCAGACTTTCATCGACGCGCGCGACGAGGACGGCAAGCCGCTCGACACCGAGTACATCAAGGCCGAGATCCTGCTCGTCCTGCTCGCGGGCGCCGACACGACGGGCACCGCGTTCCAGGCCCTGATGCGCAACATCCTGTCCCGCCCGGACGTGTACGACAAGATGATGGCCGAGATCAATCAGGCCGCCGCGGCGGGCAAGATCGGCAAGGGCGGCGATGAGCTGCCGCAGTACGAGGACGTCATCGCCTCGTGCCCTTACTACGTCGCCTGCGTGCGGGAGACGATGCGCCTGAACCCGTCGGCGCCCAACATCTTCCCGCGGCTCGCGCCCAAGGGCGGCCTCGAGCTGTTCGGCAAGTTCGTGCCCGAGGGTAGCGAGGTGACGTGCAACCCGTGGATCGTGCACCGCGACAAGAACATCTACGGCGAGGACGCCGAGGTGTTCCGCCCGGAGCGCTGGCTCGAGGACCCGGAGAAGGCCAAGCTGTTCGCCAAGTACAGCATGACGTTCGGGTACGGCGCCCGCGTCTGCCTGGGGCGCGAGATCGCCAACATGGAGCTCTTCAAGGCCCCGCTGCAGTTCTTCCGCACCTTCAAGCCCTCCATGGTGCCCGGCGCCAAGACCGAGGGCGGCCTCGTCGGCAAGTATGTCTACAAGGGCGGCGTCAGCTACTTTGAGGACATCTGGATCAACATCGAGAAGAAGAAGAATGCGTGATAGGGGCGAAATCACTGTAGAGGTCGGGGTTGGTGATGTGGCGAGCAGCCGCTCCCAGGCGGGCGAGCTTCTCGGTGTCGGATAGTCGGGCAGACCATCAAGTAACAAACAATGATGTCCACGGGCTTTGACTCTTCGGATAGTATGCTTAGTGGAATACGATACTTGGAAGCAGATGGGATCCGTAACCTCTGTGCAAAACGCCGTGACTGATTGTTCTTGGCAGGAGGCACACGCCAATATGTGTGCATTATGTCGCATTTTGCGTGTGTCTTTCGTGGTGGACGGCGGTTGTGATGAGCGAGACAAATTAGTCGCTGTTTCTTCGCCGGCGCCTTCCGAGACCTGCGATTGTTCAATAACACTGATCGGTGCCTTGAAAGCGACGGATAATGCACATCGACATCCGAGCTTGAACCATGGGATTCTGTTGGGAATCGTTAATAAGAATCACATCTTCGATCAGCACTTTCCTTCGGTCCGTATTCAGATGTGTATATTTTTTGACAGCCCAGAACTCCCGAAAATCGACCATCGCTCGCTAACCATGCCGCATCAACTACCAGGTCTGCAAGCGCCAACCGTTGACTGCAGCCTTTTCAAACAAAATTGGTGTATGTCCAACAAAAACTCCCGGGATGGTATCGTACGCCGCCCTTCAGGTAGGATCTGGAATTAGATTTCTGACAGAATCCGCCTCTCCGTGTGCTACCAGCACTCTGAACTCATTGATCGTTGACGAGAAGGGCCGCATGGACGGCATCTCCGCCGATGTTCGGGGAGAGCAAGCTTGTCCGGTTCAGAGGGCCGGGCTTGAGATAGCAGTTTCCCGGGGCGAAGCCGTCGATCGCGATGGTGCGGTTGGTCCATAATGGGATGAAGCTGACTCCAGCACACGTCGCGTTATTGTTTGCCGACGTATTGTTTGCTATTTTCGGAGCGAACTCGGACCAGGATGCACATGCGTCTATGCAGTCGTCAAAGTTGCCCACAAAGAGGTTCATGACCGGCGGATTTGGCGCGTTCGCATTGCAGTATATCTTGTAGCTTGTTTTGCCGAAAACTGTGGTTGTTGTTAGTGACTGGTGCTGCTACGGGGACGAGGTGCTCGCAGTCTCGAAAGGCGGACTTACATGCAGATGTGTAGGTGGTGCCTGTCACGGCGCCAGCGTTCTTGGAGCAACCTTTGTCGATCTTGGAGAAGTCTGAAGGATCTGGCGGGGCGGTTGCCTGTGCGAGAGCGGCACTGACCGAGGCAAGCTCAGATTCGGCGCGGCTGGCCTTGTTCGTGGCGATGCCGGTGCCTGCCGCGAGGCCAATGACTGCAATGGACAAAATGGCAACGATAGCGGAAAGGACGAAGACTATGAACTGGCAGCCGAAGAGCTGGCGTCCCGGCTTGCCACTATTCCGGGTGCCTGCCGTGCCCGGGCCATAGCTGGAGCCTTGGTCGTAGCCGAAAGTCGCCGACGGGGGCACGTTGTGAGAGTACGAGGGACTCGAGGGATAGCCGGTGTAGAAGGGAGCGTGCTCGGGCTTGTAAAGACCACCTGGCGACGCCGGCCCTCCGCCAGACACGACGGTCTCGGGGGCTGTAGGGGGGTAGTGCACCTCTGGGTAGGTATGCGGCACGGCTTCCGGCGCCTCGTCGTACTGTTTGTGAGGATGGGCGCTGGTCAGGATGCGAGGTGACAATAGTGATGGTTGGCGGAGCGGGGCGACTTACTCTTGGCGGCATGATGCAGCGACTCTGAGGTGATCGGGCGGCCGCGGGAGGAGTCTGGCAGAGCAGCCGTGGCCAGTGTCGAGGTGAGATGGTGATGAGAAGATCGCAGGATTCCGGGGTGGGCCTCCAGGGTCTTTAGAGAGGCGGCGAGGAGCAGTGCAGGAGAGCAGTACAGGAGCTGGCGCCGTGGAAGGAGCGGGCCCCGACCATCAAGCAACGTTGGATGAACGCTCACCTGGGCAGAGTGGCAGGGCTGAGGACAGCGGGACTCGGAGCAGGGCTGGGGCGAGAGGAAAAGAGACCGTTCGAGGCTCCGAGGGTCGGTGGTGGGACGGCCCGGCCGAGAGGGCAGCCTTCACGTTGATGGGCTGGACGGCGCATGTCAGCAACCACTGGGGTCGTCCTTCGCCAGTGCGCAGGTGTGCTTGGACAAAGGGCATTGTGCCCCAGGCAACGGCGGCTTCGCGTGCCTGGGCTAGCCAGCGCCCCAACGGGGCTTCCAAGCTTCGAGTTGCCAGCCCTTGGGGACGGCGCAACGAGGGATCCGCCCAGCTGGCTGCCTCGAAAGCTTAATCCCCACGCCATGGAGCGACATTCTGGGTGCGGGCTTGGCTGCGGCGACAAGGCAAGCGCTCTTTCCCTCGCCATCGTCACATTGTCAGCAGGTGCAAACCCCCTACGGCGTGTGCGGCACCCTGTGGCTTGCCGGCATAAAGCGCAATTCCCGGCCCCCAACGTTCCACCCACCACCCGCCCTCTTCGACGACCCAAGCCGTCGCGCCACCCGCGCCAATCGTCTTTGGCCATCATCCCTCTACTCTGAGCTCAATCCACGCCGGGAAACAGGCCGCCTTGCAAGGCAGCACTCCGGCAGGCGAGCCCAGGACACGACAGATCTCCTCTCGACTGCTCCTCTACCTTCACCACCACCTCTACCACGCCAGCCACTCTCGACGTCACCGCACCGGCGACAAGTCGGGGGAAGGACCACACGGCTGCTGGGTGGCCTCCCGTCCAGCTGTCACAAGCGCTGAGTGAGACTGCAGGGGACCGAACAATGCGACGCCACGATGCACCACCTCGGACACATCACACAATAGAGGCAGCGTTGATTGGGAGACACCCGGCACACTAATCCACAATGAACGGGCGACCACCGAATCGCGCGGCCCATGCACCACCTAATCAATCCCGCAGCAGTAGTCCTACGCTCACCAAGGGGGAGCTGTCTGTGGCTCCGCGTACTACTAACACGCTCCAGCAGGAGTTTGGCCAGCTTCGAACACAAGAGCGAATCAGCCGCCGAAAGGGGCTTCCAGGGAGGCGACTCAGTTCACATCTCCACAGCGCAGAATAATTTCCTACCTCTGGAGCTGCTGAAACTCCCCATGGCACCATGCGCGTAGCCATGGAGTACTGCGCGACACACTGCCTGCTCGGAAACCCCTGCCCAGAACGGATACTACTGCGTATCTCGCCATGACTAAGCCCAGGGACAGCCTGTTACAGGACCAGGTCCCTTGCTCGGAGTTAGCTGTATTTGCTCTGGCCATTTCGCTGTCCAGAAGGGGGAAGCAAGTCATCGTAAGTGGCACCTGCCTCTCTGCCATGCCAGATCTCGGCAGTTGCGATGCGTACAGCGCCGACAGAAGTCAGTCAGATTGCCGGCAACGAGACACGAGGGGGGGACGCCGGAGTATTACTGCGTCACGTACAATATAGGCTATGCACTTGCTGTATGTACGGGGACAGCCAGAGAGCTACACGGGAGAATACCGCACTGTCTGCAGAAGCCGCCTTCTCGTGCACACGAACCGGCGAGCCTGACTTGAAGGTGCACTGTCGAATCAGCATTGTGCCGTGATTCAACAGCCGGACAGCGTTAAACGTCCGAGACTCCAGGCTCCCCCCCCGGCGCCCCCGGATGCCCGGCTTGCAAAACGTGTGGAGATCCGGCAAACCTCGAAATTGCCTATCCTTTGCTCCTGTGCACTGACTTCGCCTGCAGCTTCTGCATCTGGCAGCTTGTTGTTTTTTCTTATGTTTGCGAGTTACTTGATGCCTTTTCCATTTTCACTTCCTTCTTTTGGTTGAGAAAGGATGTGAAGGATGCTATTTCATCTAGTGACTCTCCCGGGAATGCACAGCGCAGCTCGTTTTCATCGTGGCCTACCGTGTATTCACTACCCCAGGCCATCTTCTTTCTCCAGTGGGGAACGAAGTCTTCTCCTCCCTCCCTTTCGCAAAATACTTCCCACAGAGAGAAAAGGAGGAGCGCAGGTCGGCCTGGCAGCCACCACGTTTTGTCGTCGGATTGAACCAAACACGTTCAAAAAGGAGAAAGAGAGCACCTTTTCATGAAAACCTCTGGTTTGAGAGGATTATTATTACTGCACAGCGAAAATCGGGCACGGCACCAAGATCCAATGTGACATGTTTTGGATCCTCGAAAGGTTGTTCGTAAGGTATTTGGATTATCTCGCCCACTCATCTATGGCTTTGCTTTTGCTAAAGCCACATTGTTTTGTCTATGTAAGCATCTAAACAGTGGAACATATCTAAGCACCGAAGAGGAGGAAATTCATCCCTAAGCTCTCTGTCAGCCTTGCCTTGCCTCCCTCCCTCTCAGCCGAGCAGGCTGACCATCGGCTCCGGCCAGCTGCCCCACAGCAGCGGGCGGTCACCGAGCCGGGCGCTCACGGGCGCGAGGATGCGCAGCTTGCGCCGCTTCTCGTCCACGTCGGCGACGTACGCGAAGCCCATGACGCTCGCGTCGCGAATCGTGTCGGGCGAGTCGTGCACCGACGCGTACATGACGGCCAGCGTGCAGTTCTGCATCATCAGCGAGGGCTCGACCCGTGTCACCGTGTCGCCGGCTGGTGTTGTGTGGTCCTGGTCGTCGTCGTTTGGCGAGTCTTAAGGGTTTCTTACGTTAGTATAGGGCTTACGGTCACAAATACTCTGCTAGCCACAGAGTCATTGCACAGGGGGAAAACACTTGCCTTGACTGATCCGCCACAACGACAGGGCCGCAAAGTCCACCTGCTGCGTGAAGGGCGACAGCGTGTTGCGCGTGTCGCCAAAGAAGTACTCGCGGATCGCGGCCTCGCGCACCTGCTGCATAAACATGTGATCCCGCTCCACGACGCCGCCAGACCGGTCGAGCCCGACGACCGCGACCTCCTCGTCGAGCGTCGTCCTGTGGCCGCTGCCGCCGCTGCCGCCGCCGAAGCGCCTTTGCAGGTCGCTCGTCATGCGCTCGGACCCGAGCACCACGATGATGTTGACCGAGAACTCGGCCACGATGTGCGCGAGCAGGTCGTAGCCGCCGGCCGGGCTGGCGACGAAGCCCGGCGTGTCGATGAGCATGCCCGACGCGCGCACGTCTGGGTCGTCGGAGAACCGCGCGGTCGCACTGACCGACAGGCTGCTGCACACGCGCTTGTACAGCCTCGGGTTGTCCTCGGGCCGCTCGAGGCCGTAGTAGTACGACAGCGGCAGCTTCACCGGGATAGGGCTGGGCCCGCTGGTCGGCGTCGACCCCCACTCGGTCGTGATATCCATGAGCGTCGCAAAGACGGCGGCGCTCAGCGTGCCGGGCAGCGCGAGCATGCCCTCGCTCGGGTCAGTGCTGACGACAAGCGGCTGCCGGTCCATGCGGGTCGCCCAGCCGGTCAGCGTGCGCACGAGACTCGTCTTGCCCGAATTGGGCGGGCCGACGATGAGCACGCGGGGACCCATGGAGTCGCTGCCGTGGCGGGCGGCAGCCCTTGAGCGCAGGCCCTCGAGCTTGAAGTGTAGGTTGACATGGCTGACGGACGGTGTCTGGTCGGCGGCGGATGGCTCGGCGGTGTAGGCATCGAAAGTGCCGCGGGGGCAGGCGACGTCGAGGGAGCAGCCGTGCCAGGTGTTGATCTTGGATTTGATGGCGGTGAAGGTGTAGGCTGTGCCCGGGGCGAGCTCGGTGCCGTCCTTCTCGGCGGTGCCGGAGACGAGCTTGATGGTGAGCTCGGAGCCGTGGGGCACTTCGAAGCGGTACTCCCAGAAGGGCTGGAGGGTCTGTATCTGGCTGGCGGCGTGGGCGGCGGCGGCGGCGGAGGAGGAAGATGCTGCAAGCGAGGGACCGTCCTACAAGGAGGGACATGGAATCAGCTGGCTGGACCGTTGGAGAAAGAGAGGGACGGTGAAGAGAGGGCGCCAGTTACGAACCACATGCGCAATCTGACCGAGGCCGGGAATGCCAGGGATAGACATGGTCAGCGTTGTGCGAGCCTCTCAGCTCATTGCTGCCGGAAGCGAGCTGTCTCGGGGGGCCACCGGATCGGACGAGTGGGAAAGTTGCGAGCTGGAGAGCTGGAGATGACAAGGCTGTGAGGAGGTGGGATGGAGTGCTTGCGCGATTGGGCCGGTCAATCACAGGAAAAGCTATCCATCAGCCTTGCGGTCCGTAGACTCTAGCAAGCTCGAGTGGGGAAGGCGAAGGGAGCTTGAGCTGGAGTGGGGCTGCTTCGCCGTGCCCCAGGCCCTCCGTGTCGGCTCCGGGGCCTTTGAAACATTCCCGTGACCTTTCTGCCGCACCGGCATTCACAAACAAACCAGCATGCACAATCCTCAATCCTCGAGGACGTCATCACCCCCTCCGCACCTGCCCACCTGCTCGCCTGCATCCCTGGCAGCGGCCGTCTGGGTGGTGGCCTAGCTGGGCTATCGAGTCCGATTGCAGGTGGGTGCTTGTTTCGCATCGATGACAACATGACCGACAAGTATGGCAACAGCCCGTAAGCCGCAGGCGCCACAACGCCCACGCTACCTCAACTTCGTCTCTACCTCGACATGGGACTTCGCTGCACAGGCGGTATCAAAATCGTGCCACGGCACACACACAGATTCGCCGCCCGTTCCTTCCGGGTCTTCCCCAAGGCCCGACCCCGCTTTGGGCAAAGTTCCCATGGGTTCTTCATGCTTAGAATTCCCAAGAACACGGGGACTCCTTGTAGTGATCGGTCCCCTCACTAGTTGCCTACCAACGATTGACCACCTGCATGTTGTATGAGCCACCCACCACCCCGGTGCCGTCTTTATGGGGAGGGGGGGGGGGCATTAGCCCGGATCCCTCCCCTACCAGACGGTTACACACAAAAGAGGCCGTCGGCATGTTTCCCGCCTACTAGTTCCAACTTTCCAACCTAGCTCTCTCTTTACCAGCCAGCAAGCCATCTTTCGTATCTCTCAATATCTGAACAACGATGGGCGCCGCGCCCTCCATCCCCACAGATCCCTCGCGGACAGTCCAGGTTATCGGCGCCGGCTTCTCGCGGACCGGGACCGTCTCCATGCAGATGGCCCTCGAGATCCTCCTCAAGGGTCCCGTCCTGCACGGTGGCACGCAGATCATCACCCGGGAAGACGGTATGTCCTGCTGCTGCAGTCTACCCTCAAGGCCCTCCTCTTGAATATCGCGCACGAGCAGGACTCCAAATCTGACTGTCCCATCTTTCCCGGTGCGCACAGCATACTGCAAGACATGGATGCTGGCCTACCACGCCAGGCACGCCGGCGACCACGCCGTCGTCCTCAAGCACGTCCGCGACGGCACGCGCGGCTTCGTCGGCACCACGGACCTGCCGACCATCGACTTCATCCCTGAGCTGCTTGAGCTGTACCCGGACGCCCGGGTCGTCCTCGTGAAGCGCGACCCCGTCACGTGGTGGCGCAGCACCCTCGAGATCCAGAAGGCCGTCGAGCTCTGGTGGCTCAAGGCTGCCACCTACCCTATTCCGGGGTGGCGCTGGCTGCCGTACCTCATCGACGAGTTTGCCGCCTCGGCCAAGCAGCTCTCGCGGCGGCAGCGTGCTGACGGGAGCGGACTCGAGACGATAGACGAGGCCGAGCCCGGATCGCGTGAGTGCTTCGCCGTCCGTATTTGTCGCTGCTCTGCCATGTCCCGCGTCTGCTCCCAAATAATGCTCGAGAGTCACACATGGCTAACATCAACAACAGATATCCTCGCAAACTACTATGACCGGGTCCGCTCTGCCACAACCAAGGGGCAGCTCCTCGAGATGGAGCTCAGCGAGGGCTGGGAGCCGCTGTGCAGGTTCCTCGACGTCCCCGTGCCCGACCAGCCGTTCCCGCGCGCCAACGACACGGCGGCGATGGAGAAGACGGCGGGGGCCGTCGTGGCGCGGATCGCCCAGGTCTGGCTCGGGATCCTCGGCGTGCTGGGCGGCACGGTATATCTCGGCACCCGCCTGCTGTAGAAACTTTGCATGTTGTTCCCAGCTGTTTTCAAGTGAGATTTGCACAGTCCTTTGAGTTGATTGACGAGCCAGTTTCGTGGTATATAATTGCCTATGATATCGCCGAACGCAGAGTTTAGCAGAACTTTTAGGTTAGAAATAGAGTGCGAAGTGATTTCTCGCAACTCGCAGTGGCATGGTCCCATGTCTTTGTGCTTTACCGATGGTCCCTATTCGCCCACCGCCGCCCTGACGGTTTCGCCTAGAAGTTGGCACAAGAATGCCGCAGGCCAACCAGATTAGGATCGGGAGTGTAAGCACCTTGCGGTAGCTGCTCCGGAGGCGACCTCTAGTTCACGCGGAACTTGTTGAATAAGTCCGAAAGCCAGTGGGCGATGATTGTGTAAAATTAGGCAACGACGCGAGGCCACATGTGGGACAAACTGAATCAACAAAAGATATTGAAAGATTGAGAGGGTTACAACCAGAGAGGCAGAATTTGCATTCACTGGGGCAAATCGAGCTCGGACTAGAGTTGCAAACATGACCAAGCTTGACTATGGTGATTTGATATGCTGGTTCTATTATCTTAGAGAACTCCCCTTCTTCTTCTACGTCGTCTTCTCCTTCCATGCTTGGAGAATTGGGTTGCCAGTTCAGGAATGCAAGCCATTGTCACGACCTTTGAGTGGCTGAGTTGGACACACTTGGTTATAACAGACGCTTGGTGGAATGGTAGTATCTTCAGCCACTCAGTGCCGAGTAATGAGTTATGCTCGCAGAATGGTATTTCAATACCATTGTCTCAAGTCCTGCAGGAATTCCCCCCCCTGCCGTACTCTCGTCGATTTGATAGAGCGAGTTGCGCCTAGGGGCTGGCTAACACGCGCCTCGGTACCCGGTCACGAAATTATACCTTGCCATCGTCTACAGCCCTCCTTGATAGGCAAGGTTGAGCAGCTTGTCCCAGCCCATGAGCCCTGGTATATGTATAAGGAATGAAGAAGCCGTGTTTTGCAATGGATATTCCTGGAGCATATTCACATTGGTATCGCTTGTGGAGACCGCGATTCTGTCTACGTGCAGGTGGGAAGACAATCCCAACGCTGTCTATTTCATAGGCGGGCGAATGTGGAGGGGTCGCAATAAGAGTTGTCGACTGGGAATGCACAATGGGCTCGACCTTTGATGGTGGACCATCCCCTGGCTGGCTTAGAAGCCTGACACGCGGGTACGCGCCGGCGCCTCCCGCCGTCGAGGTTCCGCTTCGGGACCTGGTGAGCCGTCTCATTGGACTGCTGCGCTGCCACCAGGGCCACTAGGCGTGGCGAGGTTTGTGCTATTCTTGCACACAGGGGCGCCCTGCCACTTCCGCGACACCCTGGACGCTGCTGGCCAGTGGGAAGCTGGCGAATGCGACAATCCCGGCAGGTCTCGCGGCTAGAGCCCGTCGGTGGCCATGCCACTCTCGTAAGGCTGCATCTCCCCAGGCCCAGCAAGGAATTAAAGCTCGATGTGGCTTGCTGACACGCCTGCCTGGCTCGGCGACGTTTCCGTTGCGCAGATCGTACAAAGGACCGTTGCTCGCAGCCATGATTGTCCCGGGCGTCTGACATTCTGGTGGTCTTCCCTTGCCCCTCTTCTGTTTTTCGTGGGCTGTTGACAGTCTGCATCAACGACCACTCTGGAAGAGGAAGCCGCGACCATGTCTCAAGGTGAGCCTGCCTCGCAAAGCTTGCAGCTCCTCCACCAACTGGCCGCTGACGTCCCCAACTTCACGACCAAACAGTCCCCAACTCGCCGCCGCCACAGTACATCGACAATGGCGCCAACCTGCCCGAGGTCGTGAGCCCTGGCCAGCACCCGTACGCCGACGGGCCCCAGGTCATCAACTCAGGCCCCCAGCACGCCCCCGAGCTGTATCACCAGTACGGCAACGGCCATTCACACCCTTACCAGGGACAGCAGCAGTATGACACGTCGCCAGAGGTCACTTACAGCAACACGGACTACAAGGGTGGGACCGTGGTGCCTGGGCCTGGTGCGGTGCCACATGAAGGCTCGGCAGCAAACCATGGGGCCGGCGCCGAGGGCGCGACGAAGCCCATCCCTTTCTGGCGGAGAAAGCGCATGATGCTGCTCGCCGCGGGCGTTGTGCTGCTTGTCATTGTGGGAGCAGTCGTCGGAGGTGTCGTCGGCAGTCAGAAGGCAAAGTCATCCGCCGGTGCAGATTCAGCAACATCACCGGCGCAAGGCGTCTCTCCGCCCGGCTCCAGTCCGACACCATCAACCACTCCTGTTGCAGTTTCGAGACGGCCTGGTACTGTGGCGACCACCAGCAGAGGTACGTTTCCCCCGACGACTTGGACCGGTCCATTGTGTGTTATTCCAGAAAACCCTAACACCAGTCATGCACAGGAGTCGAGGTCTTCACCCATGGCATCCAACTCTTCTGGCAGGACGAGGGCTCGCCCGACATCACCTACAGCGTCTACAACAACGGCCTGGACTACGGTCCGCTCCGGCAGCTGAACCTCTCGCGACCACCCAAGGGCGCGACACCGCTGGCTGCAACATCGTGGTTCGTCGACAACAATCGCACAAACAACGCCAGCGTGCAGCTGTACTACCTGCTCGAGACCAACAGCGCCGGCAGGCTCGACATCGCCATGGCCGACCTCGTCTGCACCCGTCAGCAGGCATGTACCGAGACCGGGACCACTATCATATCGGCCAACGTGACGGCAGAAGTCGCGTCCAACTCGGACCTTACGGCAGTGTGGCGCCGTGACCAGAAGAACTTCAAGTACAACAACCGCGTGTACTACCAGGCCAAGGGCACGGGCTCTCTCATTGAGCTGAGCGGCGACACGGCGACGACGACCGGCTGGGCCGAGACCGACCTCAAGGCGCAGGCTCAGAACGGCTCCAGCCTCGCCTCCGTCTTCGCCGACGGCTACAGCATGGAGCTGTACTATCTCGACACCACCGGCGCCCTCACGGGACTCGTCAACACGGACCACTGGGCGTCCCCGACCCAGATCAAGGCCGACTCTGGTGATACCGGCGCGGCCGGGACCGGCGTGATCGAGGCCTGCTGGGAGAACTCGTCCAACATCTTCCGCATCTATCGGGCCACCGACAAGGGCAACCTGGTCGAGTACAACAGAAAGGGCGTAGGGTCATCGTGGGCGGCGGGCATGTCGCCCAATGGGCGGGCAGCGGACAGCACGTTCACGGTGTCGTCGTGGGACGCCGATGTCCGGCTGTTCTTTGTCGAGAAGGGCGTCATGACACGGGGCACGAGGGGCACGACGTCCTGGAAGATGGACGCGGTCAAGGACATATAGGACTTTCAGGCCGGGGTGTCAATGTACATATTTGAATCTGTGATGAATATAAAGTCTCACGCAACATGGAAACGGAGTGTGTCTGCCATATTGTGTTTTATACAATAACTGCCTGTTGTCTGACAACAAACAGATGCGGATCTCAAAGAGCTGCGGCGCCCCACCTTCGAAGCCGTCTGCAAGGACAATCCGATGAAGCACTTTCTCAGGCACACTCTCTGCCTCTTTTGTCTCCTTCAACGGTGGTTTCTCGCGAGCCTGCAGTACATCTCCGAGGTCATGCTCAGAAGCCAGGGGCATCATATCAGAGAGAATACCAAATAAGCAGGTCGAGAGCAATGACCCACCACCATCACTCGCTGCCTGGACCAAAGCAGCAGCTGCAGCAGCAGAAGCTCCCCGACCTGTCGGCCACGCCGCTGAGACATCCGGACTGCTGCCTGAGCCTGTCGACGACGCTGCTATCCCAGATCGCCGCCGCTTGCGCTACCACCGAGCGCGATGATTCTCAGTCCAGCACCCACCAGCAGCAGCCTCGACAACAGCCGGGGAGGAGAGTTAGAGACAGGGTAATCCTGTCGATAGGCTCTGGGTCCGGGCTCCTGGAGGCCTGTCTGCAGCGCTACATCGACAGCGACACAACCACGAGGACTACCACCAACACACGCGGTGACGCCTCGGAGGGGAACACCGACGGCAGGCTGGTCGTCCGGGGCGTCGAGGTGCACCAGCTCAGCAGCAACAGCAACAGCAATTCCAACACGGGATCACAGCAGCAGATGCTGCTAAACCGCTATCTGCCCGCGCACCGGCGGTCCACGGTCAGAGGGACGTGGGAGGTGTCCACCGAGCTGGAGGAGCTGCTGCTGCCGAGCTCGGCCGGAGGAGCAAAGCGGAGACGAGGAGGAATGGCCACAGACGGTGGCCGTGATCGCGACGACGACGACGACGACGGGAGTGGTAATGATGATGAAGAGCAGCTTGCGCAGCTGGACCGAGGTGTCGATGCAGCAAGAGTTGTTGCCGAAAGTGAGCATTTCCGCCCCGGTGAAGACAGCGACACGGGAGGGGCGGGAGGTGAGGAGGAAGTCGCCGCGCTCATGTTCGTGTACCCGCGCCAGCCGGGCTTGGTGCGCAGGTATGTCGACGCCGTCCTGGCGCCGCCATCATCGGGGGCGCGAGGTCGCCGTGGGCCAAGAGTGATGATCTGGCTCGGCCCGCGGGCGGACTGGGCGGACTTCAGGCCGTGTTTCGAGGCTGGGCAGCCGCGGGGAGGTGCTGATGATGGCGATGATAAAGACAGCGAGCACGGGGTCGTGAGGTCCACGAGGGTGCTCGAAGGAAGCGAGGCCGGGCTGCTGGACTACGAGATGATGAGCATTGTGTACCTGACGTGACCTTGCTTATACATACACACACACACACACACACACACACAATGAACGCTTGCACCCCATGCTCTGCAGAGGGACGGAATGTGAAAGGGTCAAGTACCTTTGTGCCAAGCGACACACATCACGGATGTTCGTAGGTGTATTGGTATCATTAATCAAACCCAAGCCAGATATTGATGCTGTCCAAGATGGCTCCATGCTGCCTACGGAATTGCAGAAAGATACTCCCAATCTGCTCAGGATATCCAGTCACCCTCATAGTCCATATCGCCCTGGTCGCGACCATGATTTCCGCCCCCAAAGTCGTCCGCGTCATCCGGGATCTCGCCAGACTCGACGCTGCCAGCCTCGCTCATCGCGTCGTCGGCATCGGGTTTGGCGGTAGGTGCCGGGTGCTTGCCTGCTCCGGTCGCCGCTGCGGCAGGGGTGTTGCTGTTCTGACCCCATGTCAGCTCCAGCTTGCCGTCCATACCGGCAAGGACATTGCCGGACGCCGCGAGGCCGGACATGAAGCGCTCGGCCGTCTTGCGGTCCTTGAATGTGACGTGGGTTGCTTCGGACTCCGCGCGGATGCTATCGAACTCGCCGACGCTCTGGTATGAGGTTAGTATTTGTAGAACGGTTTGAATACAACGAGAGAAAGGTCAAACTTACGAAGAGGTACTGCCGCAGGCACTCGTCATTGCCGGGCACAGTAAAGTCCGCGCCAGAGACAATGACGACCTTGGGCCTCAGATCGAGCGAGTACTGCGCATACGCCGCATGCCGGGCCTCGACACCACCCAGCCCGCCTCCGCGTCCGCCGCGTGGCGCATAACCGCCGCGCCAGCTCGGAGGCGCAAAACCACCCCGTCCACGATACCCGCCCCTGCCTCTTCCACCACGCCCACTCCACGGGTGCGACTCGTCGTGGGCAGCCGCGCTGGGATCGATGCCCAGCAAGTCCGCCTCTGCTTCGAGAGCGGCAAGCTGTGCGCGCAGCGCTTCGGTCTGGGTGCTCGACTTTCTCTCTGGGTGGCTGGCTGGTGACGCGGACCGCAGTTTGGAATCTAGCTCCCGCTTCTCCGCCAGGTGCCGCGTGCGCCGGTCCTCGAGGTCCTGCCACTCCTTTTCGATCTCTCGCCGCCTTTTTAACTTCTCTTGATGCAAGCGCTGTGCTTCTGCTTGCTTCTGGATGAACTCGTCCATATCGAACTCAGGCTCATCGGAGGCATCTACCTCATTCCTGCCCTTTGCATCATCGGACTCATCCTTCTGCCAGAAGACTTTGACAAATCTGTTGTCAAATATGACCTTGGGCGAGCTCCACGCTGCGTTGGCCGCTTCCCACGTCTCAAAGTTGAGGACGGCGAGACGCTTGTGTTCTTGTATCGCGATATCCTTGATGGCGCCAAACTGCGAGAAGAAGTCGCGGATCTGGTCTTCAGTTAGGTTCTCCTTCGGGATGTTCTGTACGACAATCTTTGTCCGTGAGCGATCGTGCACCGGACCGTTGACTGTCGCGACCGGCTGCTTTCCCTTCTGTTTCTGACCCTTCCTGGCCTCGCGGCCATTTGCCTGCTGTGCTCTGTCATGTAGTTGTCCACTTCCATTTTGCTGTTCGTATGGAAGACTCGTCTGTGACGGGAACATCCCGCCCATGGCCATCGCCGGATTGCTTGGATCGTACTCAAGGGCTACATCCCCGTTCGGCGGCATGAATGATGGCAAAAACACAGACTCGGGCCCGTGCTCAAACTTGCACTTGCTACCTCGCGCGCAGTATCCCTTCTTGTCATAGTCCCGGCATCTCCTCTTCTTCTTCCGAGACTTCTGGGAACCCGGCGCACCGAAATTCGAAGGGTCCGGGAGCGGTATGCCAAGCTGCTGTAGCATCTGGATATTCTGCAGGATCAGGTTGGGGTCGATTTGAGGAAAGCCCTGGGCATTGCCGTCAAAGCCGCCTCCCGTGTTACCTGGCAGAAATTGTGGCATCACCCCCAGCTGTCTGGGGCTGTGAAAGTTGGTAGCATTACTCGGGGTTTCCTGGTTCCTCTTCTGCTGCTTCTTCGCGGGTGCGCCGTTGCGCCCCCCATGACTGTCCTGGGTCATCTCGACATCATCATCGTCGCAGTCGCTGGCTCGGCGCTTCCCTGTTGACGTCGCGGTCTGTCTTGAGCTGGGGTCGTTTCGTTGTTGGGCCTGTGGCACGAACGGTGCTGTCGTCGGGGCCCCAAACGAGGGCTGCGGCGCAGGAGGGGCGGGGGGTGCCCCGGGCAGATATGACTTGTAGTTTATGGCCTGGAAGACATCGTTGGTGAAGGCAACTGAGTCTTCGCTGAGAAAGTCGGGGATCTCAGATTCAAAGAGCTTGCGGATGGTGGCCTGGTCGCTGTCGTGCCGTAGCAGGGCGAGGACGTAGTCGGCGAGAACGTCGGAGTCGGCGTCTGATCTATAAGATGCACGGAAATTGTCAGTGAACATTCCGGAAGCAGACCTGTGGCTGGAGAGCGTACGTGTTGGCTAGGCGGTTGACGATCCACGATTTGAGGTGGCCCTCGTCTTCTTCGGCGAAGAGCATGTTGCCCGAGTCCGCGGCGTCTTTGACGATGGCGCAAACACCGAGCGCACAGCCGGTGATAAGCTCTCAGCCGGGGATCGAGGCGAAGCGGGAGGTGGGCGGTGGTAGCGGCGTGATGTTCGAAGTTGGCTCTCTGCGATGTCGAGACGGAAGGTTGCTTGTCGATATGCAAGATGGATGCGCCAGCCATTGAGAAAAAACAGTGGAGCCTGGATGGAGTTGGGACTGGCGGGACGCGCTTTGGCAGGGGTCCTCGTGGCGCGCAGCGGATGACGCTCGACGCCCTGCAGGCTCCAAGCTCTGGAGCGAAGCTCGTGCGGGACCATCATCTGCGAAGGGCGGGGTTGGACCCTCTGGCGGCCTGTCATCCATTCCACGATCCCGACCGCAATGCGATGCCATGGCAGAACCAAGGCACAACATCACAGACAGGGGCCAGGGTCTCATGCGTGAGTGAGAGCCCAGCACATCGTGACATTGCCGACCAGCACAGAGGCACGGGGTGGCATCGATTGGTCCATCGGCGACAGAGGAATAGACGGCCGAGTTCCGCGGGTTCCATCCCCGCGCCGTCTCTACCTTAAGGTGGTCTCGCAGCCGCGATATCAGAAGCCACACGCCCACCCTTGGCAAGGCCAGACAGAATTCTCTAAGTCTTCAACAAACGTAATTGCGAGCAAGGCCTCACCGAACACCGCAGAGTCTCTTCCGAGACTGACACCCAGCCAGAATGGCCTTCACGATGCACTCCCACTCGGGCCAGTTCTGCCCAGGCCACGCCAAGGACCAGCTCGAGGACGTCGTCAAGTACGCCATCAGCAGGGGCTACACGACCATGGGCCTAACTGAGCACATGCCCCGGACAGGCGTCGAGGATCTCTACCCGGAGGAGCTCGACGACCCTCAGGCATCCCTTGCCGCCCTCTTCCCCCGCCACGATGCCTACCTCGCCGAGGCCCAGCGCCTGCGCGACGCCTACACCGGCCAGATCCACATCCTCGTCGGCTTCGAGGGCGAGTGGCTGCGCGAAGAGTACGCCGCGCTCGTCCTCGACCTCGCCAGCCATCCGGCCATCGACTACTTCATCGGCAGCCTGCACCACGTCAACGGCATCCCCATCGACTTTGACAAGGCCTTCTACCAACGCGCCCTCGAGTCCGTCCAGGTCCCTCCCGGGGCAGCGGTGTCGGCCCCGACAGAGGAGCACATGTACGAGCGCTATTACGACCAGCAGTACGACATGTTGCGCGCCCAGCGGCCCCGCGTCGTTGGCCACTTCGACCTCATCCGCCTCCTGAGCGCCGACCCGGCGCGCGACATCCGCGCCGCGGGCTGGGACGGCGTGTGGAGCCGCATCGTGCGCAACCTCGAGTTTGTCGCGAGCTACGGCGGCTGGCTCGAGTGCAACTCGAGCGCACTGCGCAAGGGGCTCGCCGAGCCGTACCCCTCGCGCCAGGTCGCAACCGAGTGGCTGCGGCTGGGCGGCAAGTTCACGCTGTCAGATGATAGCCACGGGATCGCGCAAATCGGGACCAACTATGCCCGCGCGATCGACTATCTCGAGAGTCTGGGCGTCAAGAGCGTGTGGACGTTCCAGAGGGTAGCGGGGCAGACGAGTGAGGACGGCAAGGCGGTGCTGACGGATCGTGAGGTGCCTTTTGAGGATGTCAAGGCTGTCGTGAGCAAATGGTAATGATGAAAGTCTTGAGACAGCTGCCCATCGGCGACGACGGGCTGTGGTGACTACGGGCATGTGAGTTTGTGACAATAGATGTTGGCGAAAGGGCGCTGAGGTAGACGTAGATGTTCAGAGTTTGTCCCGCAGTAGAGGCATTAGAAGACCATTTAATGAATAACAGCACAAGAGCGGAACACAGAAGAGCAATGTCGAAATGTCTAGATCCGGCTCGGGGCTGGTAAACAGAAGTTCTTCAGGATGAAGCCCATGATAAAATCACGCCCAGCTCAATCATCTCCGGGGGCTGCCGGAAGGGTAGACGTCTGTTTCCACATCACAACAAGTAAATAGATGGCCGATGACATTTTGCCGACCACAAGAAGAGTCGCGGATAGCTTGGCAGATTCGACACTCGGCTAAGTCCAATATGGCCAGTTGCCTCAACGCACGCTTTTGGCCGATAGTGATGCTTCCAATGCAACGTCCTACATAGAAAAATCGAGCCCCAACACGTGCAAAAGAAAGGTTTTGTTCGGAACCATAGAGCTCCAAATATTATTAGATAAATTTGGTGATGTCTGGTCACGCCTTTGACCATTAGAATTCTGCATACGCTTGTCCTACAGTATCCTGCCCAGCACGTGTTCCATAGTTCCCAACCGCACGGATACCCAACCCAGCCATAGATAGCTTTCGGGCTAGTTCTTGGAAAGTTCCATACTGAGGAACGACTGCGTACCGGAGCCACGTCCGCCAGGTTTCTTTTTGTAATGCTGGCGTGTCCGGAGAAACACACGATATGTCGAAGTATCTTTCCTGGAAAACAGAAATAACCTTGCTTGACTACAAAATGCCTCTGCGAAACGTCCCATCTTGGCGATCTAATCCTCTGTTCTCTAGACCAACTCCCCTGGCCCTTGACTGGTCGCCGCACACTACACACACACATACACACACCGCACCCACACCCACAACTCAAGAAACAAGTCCATCCAAACTCCCCGAGCTCCAACTGACCAGGAACAAGAAGAATAAACAGAAACCAAAGAAAAGGAATGGGCTTCTTCAAGCGCCTCGCCGCCGTGCCGCTCGTCAGCCCGGCCCGGACGCGCGAGGAGATTGCGCAGGACCACGCGCGCATTCTCGAGGCGCACCTCATCGAGCAGGCGCAGAAGCAGGTGCGCAGGGAGCAGAGGGGGCGGGAGAAGAAGCAGCAGCGGAAGCAGTCGAAGGGGGAGTATCGCCGGCTGTGAGAAAAGGGGAAGGGGGACCTGGTAGTCGGGGATGTCCTGGCAGAGGAAAGCAAATCAACTGTCAAAAGGTTGATTTTTGTACACGATGGCGATGGTTGGGAAGGGGGCGAAGTAGGGAGATATGGGTTTGCCGGGACATTTTGCTGCATTCGAATGCGGACGTAGCTGTGTGAGCGGGCCTTTGGCGGACGATGAAGCTCGTTAGATGGTCATCGGGTACAGTGCTTTTAGTGAAAGATCAGATCATCATGTATTTGCCTATCTTGCAATGATATATGTCTCTGTCCCGAGAACTTGACTTTGCGTTCGGAGCTTTGTCCCTCCTAAGCATGACATGTAAACACAGCGTATACTAAGATGCAGTACCGAGTCACCCATAACTATACCGTCGCCCATCGCATGGCCGCTGTGGTCAAAAGTCGATTTCGAGACGAGTAGAGGGAGAGATAGATAGCAGCGACCCATCCGTCTCCTTCATTTTGGCCGAGCTATGGTTTGCGATCTCCTGTCCGCGCAGAGGAAGGACATCTCGTGGAATAATATCGACTGGTCCAGCGTAAACTCATTCCTGGACCGGTCGTTATGGGCTAGACAAATCTAATGGCACTTCTCCCACGAGATTCTGGTCCGTGGTATGTCACTCGAAGGGAGCCTGCTGACTGAGGCCCACCTACAGTCCCTGGAGAGAGGGCCACTGTGGTTGTGGTTGTGGTTGTGGTTGCACCACGCAGGTTTTGGATTTCGTGTTGTGGCATCGGAGATAGCTTCGCTCACGGTTCCGGGTCTCGTTCCATTGTGGTTCACAGAAGCACAACGAGAATATTTGAAGACGGATTGTCCCTCCCTCATGGACACTCCTGGACATCGAGAAGAGCACTGCTATAGTCGGGACTGAGCCTATGAGCATGCACAACATCACCGCTCTCGATTCAGGCCAACAAGCAGGTTCCTGAAGAATACAGGACAAGAACAGCCACTCTCATTCACTATCACGACACTCACCTTCCCCGTTGATAACAACACAAGTCTCCCAGTCGACATGGCTTTTTTCAAGAAGTTCTCCGGTTCTCGCTGGCTGACACACAAGCGGCGAATACAACAAAGGAAGACCCGGGAGCCCACACAGGAGCTGCAGCTGCAGCTTACAAGCCTGCTCGAGGAGACCTACCAGATCGGCCTGTGCCATCCACAAGAGCTGAGCAGCCGTGGCAGCAACAGCAGCCAGGGCACCTATGCCAGCAGCGTCGACAGTCTGTCGTCGCTCCTGAGCAGCAGCAGCAGCAGCAGCAGCAACAACTCAGAATTCATCCACAGGAAGCTCGGGCTCCTCCCTCTCGAGCATGCATACGATGATGTCGGCGACGAGGAGGAGGAGCAGGAGCAGATCGAGCACTTGTCGTCGACTCTTGTCGGAGGCAGCCCTCCAATTTACCCCAGCAGCACTTCCGCCACAACGGCCACGAGCGCCTCTTCATCCTCCGTCCGCTCCGCTCCCGTCCCTGGCTTCACCTTTGTGTCTGCCACGGCCAGCCACAGCGACGGCCGGCTCAAGACGGCGTGCTCGTCCACCTGTAGCACCTTGCACGGCCGTAGGCGCGTCCTCCGTGAGCGCATCCAGGCGTGGAGCGCCCGGCAGGTGTACCAGCACCAGAACAACCGCGCCAGGCGCGAAGCCAACCGCCACGGTGGCCGGCGGTACCACTCCTACAGGGCAGGCACGTACCCCGTTGGCCCTGCACGCGAGACGAGGACGACGCTGGAGATCTGGCGGGAGGAGCGGCGGGCGGCCCAACACAGATACATTACCAACAAAACGAGCCCCCGGAGAGGCAGCGAAGATTTGGCGGAGCTGCGGCGGTGCGTGGGCAGGGTGTGCCGCAAGGTCGAGGGCACGATGCTGGAACCCGTGGCGGCGTTGGTGGCGAGGATCGCTCGGGGCGGCCGCGGCAAGTGGACGCGGAAGCAGGCGCAGCTGAAGCAGAGGGTCGCGAGGGAGCAGCAGGAGCGGAGTGCGCTGCGGCAGGTGCGAGAGGCGGCGCCTGTGCGGCCCTGGAGGCAGCCGGAGGCTCTGGGCCTAGGACTGGGGCTGGGGACAGTAGCGATGAGTCAGCCAGCCGTGGCGCCGCCGGTGTTTGCTGCGGATTAGGTGTGTTGTGCCAATTGTTCCGGAATGCGAGGGAATTATGCCCGAGTACTCGTTCCACGCAAGACAGCTTCCCACAATTGATTGATGGTGGCTAATTGTCCCCTGATCGCCCAAAGTCTTGGGTGCAGAGGCTTGTCGCGTCTTGGCACTGCTTGGCCGGGCCTCCAAGCCTTGGGAAAGGCTTGTGTGTGCTTGGCACGTCATCGCCACGACGACAGCCGACACTGCTTCATCCCACGAGACTGCTGCAAGTCCGGCCGCACAACACAGCAGCGACGTCACCATCCTCCCGTCCTGCTGGGCACTAGGTCCCTCCGAACCAGGCAGACCAGATGGAGAACCATCGTGCCCCGTGGCGCTGGCGGCGGACAGCGTAGGTACAGCAACAGGTCCATGCGAATGTTATGTCATTGGGCGTCACTAGCCCGCAGAGCCCGCATGGCCCCCGGCCCAGGGCAAATAAGCTTGCTTGCTGGGCCCGATCGCGTCGGTGAAACAAGCTTTGGGGGGGTCTGGCGTCCTCCCGTGAAATTGAAATTGGCTGGGCCAGGGAATGAGGGAGGGAGGGCTCCGGCGCCATGTGTTGTTCACCGAATGGGTACCTGATGGGTGCTGTTTCATTAATCGCACCCTCGCCCTCTTGTCTGCTCGCCGCGGCTTTCTCCTTTCTCCTCCTCTCCCCTTCCTCCAAGCACTCCTGCCCAACGCTACAGACTGCGTGGCAACAAAAACCCGCAAGCAGTGCATGATAAGAGCCACGCCTGCCAGCCAGGAACAACCTTGTTGCCCCTACCGTCAACACGAGTCAGCCGCGACTGGAGTGGTGTCGATTCGACTTCTCCCTCACGAAAACAACAACAGCAACATAGGGACAGCCGATACACACAGATCAGAAGCAGCAGACGACTCGATATCTCTGCTCGTCTCCCTCGACTCTCGGCAACCTGCTGCCGAGCACACCAAGCTTTGCTAAGCTTTGCGAAGCTCTAGGCCGCAGCCATGGGGCCCTCCAACTGTGGGTAGCACCGCGCGGCCCACTCCTTCCCTGCATCGTCATCCACCTGCTGCGCCTCAGTCCCTGCACCCGTTAACTACCATCCCATATCCTCCCATGCTCTTCGGCCCAGTCCACCTCGCATCTCTGCCGAGACCGTCGCGGGCCATGCCTCTACCCACCCACGACTGACGCAATGAACTTCTCAGTCAACTTCGCAAAGATCAAGCGCCAGGCTCACAGCCTCGGCCGCCACGATTCGTCTTCCTCGACAAGGTATAACCCCTTTCGCCATGTCGACTACAGCACCACCCGCCGCGCAAACACCTTCCACGATGCAGAGACCGGCCGCGCCGGCTTCCAGGGCGACGACACCAACGACGGCGGCGCCGTGGCCCACGCGCAGACCGCTCCCGCCGGCATGTTTCAGCCGTCCTCGGAGACAAGTACCGGCGATGTGCCCGATTCCCAGGCCACAGTCACGGACAGCCCCATCCTCGGCGGCGCCCGAATAGGCGACAAGGAGAAGGAGTACAAGGACTCGTCCCTCGTCCGACGGAACGTAAAGGGCAGCACATCTGGCAACGAGAACGGCAACGGCCACTACGCCGCCGCCGACCAGGAGCCCGAGAAGCCCAAGAAGAAGCAGCATTCAGGTTTCCTCAAGAAGATTGAGCCCAAGGAGCCATTCACCGTCCGCAACCAGATCCAGCGCACCTTCTTCAACTCGTGGATCAACATCCTCCTCCTCGCAGCGCCGCCTGGAATCGCCATCAGCTACCTGGGCGTGGACGGCAAGATCGTCTTTGCCGTCAATTTCGTCGCAATCATCCCACTCGCGGCCATGCTGAGTTTCGCGACAGAGGAGATTGCGCTGCGGACTGGTGAGACAGTTGGTGGACTCATCAACGCCACTTTCGGGTGCGTATTCAACTTCCTATGTTCAGAACGGATGCATTACTGACATGATCACAGCAACGCTGTCGAGCTGATCGTCGCCATCATCGCACTCACCCACAACGAGATTCGTGTCGTCCAGACCTCCCTCATCGGCAGTATCTTGTCCAACCTGCTGCTCGTGCTGGGCATGTGCTTCCTGCTCGGTGGCATCAACAGGCGCGAGCAATTCTTCAACACCACGGTCGCGCAGACCGCCGCCAGCCTGCTCGCCCTCGCAGTCGGCAGTCTTATCATCCCAACCATCTTCGCGCTTACCCCAGGCATCCAGCAGCACAGTGGCGAGAGCGTGCCGCCCCTGTCGCACGGCGTCTCGGTCATCCTGCTCATCGTGTACATATGCTACCTTTTCTTCCAGCTCAAGACGCATAGCGCTGTGTTCAACGAGGAGAGCCAGAAGGTGCCAAGCAAGCCGCTCTTCAAGAAGCGCAGCCAGGAAATCGACACTTCGGTTGCCTCCGGTGTCGCCCGGACAGGCGCAGCCCAGGCCGCAGTGCGCGAGGACAACGGCAGTCTAAGCGCAATGATGATGAATCCGAACACTCACACCGAGAACGATGAAGATGACGATGAGGAGGAGCCGCAGCTGAGCACGGCCGTCGCCTTCGCCACGCTTACGCTCTGCACGGTCATTATTGCGTTCTGTGCCGAGGGCATGGTCGGCGGCATTGAGGCCATCACAGCGGCCGGTGTGAGCGAGGAGTTCGTCGGCCTCATCCTGATCCCCATCGTCGGCAACGCGTGTGAGCACGCCACGGCCGTGACCGTCGCGATCAAGGACAAGATGGACCTCGCGATCGGCGTGGCGATTGGGTCGTCGATGCAGGTCGCCCTGTTCCTCATCCCGCTACTGGTTATTATCGGCTGGGGAATCGGCAACCCGGACATGAACCTGTCCTTTGACGAGTTCCAGGTGGCGGTACTGTTCATTGCCGTTCTGCTGGTCAACTACCTGATCGGCGACGGCAAGAGCCACTGGCTCGAGGGCATGCTGCTGATCTGTTTGTACTTTATTATCGCCGTTTGCTCGTGGTGTAAGTATTTCCTCTCTCTAGTCCGTTTATTTCCTTCATGGCAGTTTAAACTAACTTTGTACTCGCAGGGTACCCTCCGGACTCGGACCCGCATACTCCTGGTATCCAGGTTGCCGGGCAATAACGGCCCGGTGGCCAGTGCCGGGCGAAGAGGAGGATCTGGCAGAAAACATGCCGAGAAAAAGTCTTCCAGCGTTGAATTTTCGTATCATGTCACAATACTGCATTTAATGACTTTGTACATCAGAGCAGAAGCCCTTGAGGTAGCTCGAGCGTAATTTCTAAAACAATAAAGTACAACATCATTCTCTGTGTCTCATTTGTTGCTAGCATGTAAGCTTCCGCAATGGTCAGAATCAGATGATGTGCAGTCGGGATAGCATGCCGGGATTCTCACAGGTATTCGGGAAAGATAGATTCCGTGGATGGAGTCTTGCGAGTGACCAATTTTCTTGTTCACTGGTCTTGTTACATTGGCGTGGGTGCTTCCTTCTGCGTTCCGCAACTCTGGGCCCTCTGAATTCTTTTGCGGGTGAATATGTACCTCGCCAGTATCCCTGGAGCAGGGAGGTGCGACACTGGGCCAGCCGGTCGTCACCACACAGCAGCTATGTTACTCTAAAACGCCCTCGTCATGTTTAAAAGTCGCAACGCATATTTTTCTTCTTCTTCTTCTCACGCCCGATGCTGGAACTGTATGGAAGGGGAGCTCGAAGGTCGCGGGTTTCTTCCCTTGCTGGGTCTACGTATGTTCGTGGTCACCACCAGGCAAGGCCGAGGAGAATAATTTCACATGCATGCATGCATGCACAGGTTCGCTGTTGTCGCGTTCAGAAGTTGGGGGCTTCACAAAGGCAGGTCGAGGGAGAATAGATGGATGTTTTTATTTATTGCTTGCTTGCTTGACATAACTTGACTAATTGCCTGCCATTAGACAGCTTTCCTTGAGGCTATCGTACCATCATCGCAATAATTCGGCACATGCCTGACTACTACGTCCCCAGAGGCACCAGCAACAACAATCGGACATGGACGCGGCCGAGTCATTTTAAAGCAGGGTGAGAGAGTTAGGCGTCTAGTTCTTGACAGCCTTCTTCTCGTCGAGCTCCTGGATGACGCCCTCTCCGCGGCTCTCCGTGTCCGTGTCCTTCTTCATGTCGTTGAAGTCGGTGTTGAGAACGAACTCCTCGTCGTTGATGTGCTTGAAGGTGAACCAGAAGATGATGGCGAGGATGAAGCCGATGACGGTAGGGGTGGCGAAGGCCCAGATAAGGTAAGGGTCCTGGATGACGTACGACGTGCCCAGGCCGATGGCGGCCGAGATGGCGGTCATGAAGAGGTTGAGCGAGGCGACGAGACCCTTCATGTTCTTGGGGGAGCGCGAGTACGCGATGCCGTAGGCGGTGACGTTGACGAAGACCTCGGACGCGGCGGTGATGATGACGGGGATGGCGTAGAGCGAGTAGGGGACCGTGGACAGCGAGTCGGCGCCCTTGGGCACGAGCTTGGCACAGGTGGTCGCGTTCCAGCCGCAGGGCGACGTCTTGTAGACGTAGTACTGCAGCACCGAGTAGCCGGCGGAGCCGATCGAGCCGAGCATGAAACCGAAGAACATGCGCGAGATGGGGCCCCAGCGGATACCGCGCTTGCGGAGGAAGGGGTAGATGACGTGGTTCATCAGAGGGACGGCTATGAAGAAAAAGGGACGAGCACGTTAGTGTCTGCATGAATGGAGTAACGCGGGAGCTTCGGAAGGAGTTCACTCACTCAAGACGACGGTCACAGAGTTCAGGTTGTCAAGCAGATCGTTGGGCATGCCGTCCGTCCGCATGCCAGCAGTAAGAGCGTTGGCCGCAGCACCCAGGGCACCGTCATTGATCTGCCAGACGGGCTGGAACAGGAAGATACCACAGGCCTGGAAGGTACGGCGGACATCGTTGACAAAGTCGTCGTCGTAGGCAAAGGTCTTGTTGCTACCGGCAGCAATAAGCGCGCTGGGGCGAGCATGGTCCCAGAAGCCCTTGCGGCCAATCCGCATCCAGCCGCCGTGGGACAGAGCATCGCCAAGGACCTTGAAGACGTTGCCAAGGTCGGAGCCTCCCGGGGGCTGCTTGACCAGGCGAGGGTTGAGGAACCAGAGGACTAATTAAAGTGTTAGCAGAAGTTGCCGAACCCCAAAGGGGTATGTATAGAGTAATAATCAAAGACTTACGAGGAGGCAGCAAGAGGTACAGGATGGTCGGGATCAGGTAGGCAGCCCAGTAACCGACAAGCTTGGCCAAGTAGGTAGTAGCGATACCCGTGCAGGCGCCAATGTTGATGAGGAGGTAGAACCACAGCATCACGGAGTTGATGCTCTCCTCTGGGTCGACAATCACGCGCTCGCCAGTCTTCTCGTCGGTGATGACGTGGGCGACCTTGTGCGGGCTCTGGTCGATGATGGTGGGGGAGATATTGGGCTTGAACTGCGCAGCGCCGATGCTGAGCATGTAGAGGGAGAGAGCAAAGGGGCCAATGGCGTTGCCGGAAGCCAGAACGGGCGGCAGCGCGGACACGATCATGATGATGTGGGCAACGCCACAGACTGCCACACCCCAGCAGATCATCTTGAAGCGTCCGTACTTGGTGTCTGCAAGCCATCCGAAGTAGATGGGCAGAGCGTAAGCAAGGAACTTGAAGGCCTCAGTCATGGCCGACGCAGTGACGGAGCCTCTGTCGAGAGCACCGGCAGTGAGCTGCGATCCGGGGGCGGTCGCGCCGGTACCGGGCCCGTCGGCCGGGAGGGGAGCGCGGATGAAGTTCTTGTAGACCTGATTGCATCCGTAGTACGAGGCGCGCTCGGCGAACTCGACGGCACAAAGGTAGTAGCAAGTAGAAGGCATCTTGCCGGCGACGCGGCGAAGAGTCAACTTCTCCTCCGGGGTGGGAAGGACAAGACCATGGAAGGTGGCATGGCCGTCGTCCGTGGCGTTGGCGACGATCTCGGAGTCGAACTTCTTGTCGAGAGCATCTTGGTCTACCGACGTCCGAACGGCACCGACGGGTGCCGCCAGCGTGGCGATCTGGGTTGTGTTTTCCGCTGGGCAAGGTCAGTGTCCGCCATTATCTTCAGGACACTTGAAGCCACTTACCCATTGCGAGTCCCTGAGTCGCTCTGTGAGTTTCTGATCAGAAGCCTCAATCTTGAGAGTCTCTTCGTTTCGGGCGCGGAACGCTGCAGAGCTGGAGAGAGGAGATCGAGCGGGCGACTGGAGGGGGGAGGGGAGCCTCTCTAATAAAGAGGGCCAGCCCTCGGTCGCCGCCGGACGTAGAGCGATAGCCATATTGTCGACGTTGTAGGTACAACAGCGGACGTAGGTGGCCGGATAGCAGGGGCGATCATGACTTGGCGGGCAATCTCGTGAGCTTGCGTGCCTCAGGGTGCGTATCATGCGAGCACACAAGAGGGTCGGACTTCCGTCTAGACCCATGTGGGGGAGCCGGGGTCCATCACGTCGGCCATGAGTACTTGGCGGTCCCGCTGCCCGTATCGTGCACCACTGGTACGGGTGAACGTTGCTGCTTGTATAGAAGTGAAGCCATCCCATTGCTGGTGAAACTATCTCAACAACTACCTCTCAGGGCCACCAACTCCTTCGAGGAGATCAGCTTTCACTTCTCCAATGTCGATGGCAGACAAGCCAAGTCTTGTCCGTGTCGCTCTACGTCCGAGACGGAGGTGGTTGACGGTGTGAGGTTGTCACCTGCGCGATATTGCCCGGCGGATGTTAGGAATAGGGGACTCGAGCGCCACAACCGCAAACTGGCCCAGAAAGGCAGGTCGACAGTGGGTGGCGCCCGAGGCTTGCACCACTCCAGGTCAGCCAATCGAGGAGGAGACAGCGAAAGGACAGGTGCTGTCTCAAAAGATTCCAGAATACAATCTGGGGTAGCCACCAGGGATCCATGCCTCGCCAGCTCAAGTCTCCGGCGCTACCGCCAGAAGGAGCAGAAGGCCTGCCGCGGGCCCCTCACACACCCATGGCTCTTGGCCCTTCGCCAATGGGCGACCGAGATATCCTGACGCAGCCTGCCATCCATCCCGGGCGCGTGTCCCCATCCTCGGTGCATGTCTCGGCGGGCACTTGCAAACTTGGAAGCGAGGCCCGGAGCCGGAGCTCGTTGGAGCGCTGCTGGGTCGCTGAAACTGTGGGCCAGTAAGCAGTAGTCTAGCAGCAACAGCTTATTCCAACTACACGGGCTGCCGTGTCGTGTGCTGATATTTGAAAGCCCAGGCATCGGAAAAATTATGCGACGCCAAAAGCTTGTGGCTCTGATCTCCTGGTTGGCGTTTCTTGGTAGCATTGGCGTCCGGCGAGCGCAAAAATTGGCTCTCTTGCCTAGAAAGCTTGGGACCACTTGGTCTTCTCGGCGCAGTTGTTGCCGGCTTGGTTTCCTTGGCTTTGGCCACAAGCGCTCGGCCAAGCACGTTGATACATCAGACCCCTGTACTGACGCAACCAGACCCGGACAGGGGTGAGGTCCTCTTTAGCAGGCGGCCATATCGCACCCCAGCCCGCCTTCAGTCATGACAGGCAGGTATGATTGTGGGCGAAACTCCTGAGCGCCCGCCAACCGTATTGTTGGTTGGGATCGCCCGGGGCTGGTGGCCCGCGGAGCGGCCTGCTCCATATATCCTGCTGACGAGACTTGGAACTTGACCGAGTGAAGACGGGTGGATAGGTATCCAATGCAGGGATGAGGATGTGAGATTGTCGTGAGGCGACTATCTCGTACCAGTCGAGCCAGCCAGCCATCAGGATCATTCGGCAACCGGCCTGCCCAAGATAGACCATGCCTGGACCCCCACTCGTCCGAACTTGACTACTGCGTTCATATGCCTGGGGTGATTTTGGTGCTGACGAGAGATAAGCTGCAATAGGCGAGAGACCTTTGGGATCTGGGCATCTTGGGTTGCCGGCTGGTTCATGGTGCAGGTCGACTGAGCTGGCGATAGCCAGCAGGCCATTGCCAAAGGAACAGCGGTCGGGCCGAGCGAGTAGGAAGCCCGCGATGCTACCTGCCGCGCCGACGGTCGCTGTCAAGATCGAGCCTTCGTGTATGATCACAGTCAGGGCCATCTCACCACGACCTCAGCTCGCTGTCACCCCCTGGGCATTCGCGGTGCGAGGCAGCTGGCGATCGAAGCTTCCGCCTTGCATGCCTGCCGCGCAACCCAACTGCATGCTGGGGTTGGTCGTCCTATGGAGGCTCGGGAGGGGACGAAAGCGGTGATCTAGCCCTGGTCGAACCTTGGAGTGGCTTATCTTGGCGGATGTAACATGGCGGCCGGGGTGCTCGTACGCAGGCCGGAGGGATGCTGCATTGTCTCGAAGAAGTTGGAGTTGAGGAGGAGAAGAGACGAGAGAGGGGAAGTTGCCTCTTTGACGCAAGATGTTTTGCAGGCTTGGCGCATCCCCCAAGGGAAGGTCGGACGCGACGAGCTTTGTTCAGCCTGAGCCGTGGCTGCCCGAGCGTCCAGCCCGACAGACATGACCTGCGTCGCAAGACAGGACCGTTCCAAACAGCGCCGCGAGGCAAATGAGGACCACCACATACGTGCTTATCAGGCAATCCGGTGCGCTGACTGGTCTCCCGCCCGCAAACAAGCATGGCTTGTCCCGGCTCGGCAAGGATCCTGACGGGGATGGGGAACATGATGGGCGCTCCATGTTACATCGAGATTACATTCGGACGAGGCAAAATCGTCGCTCCATGTGCTTCCTCTGGCTCGGTGGTGCACCGCAAGGGCGGCAGCCTCTCAGGCGTGCCTCTCGATCTACAAAGATGGCTTCGCTGACACCCTCAGCTGAGCTTGGCCAGAATTGCAACAGGATCTTGGCTAGTCCGTATTGACATTCAGCCGTTCAGAAGATTCAGATACAGACAACACACAGACTCAGGATACACACAACCAGCCAGTTAAGGTAGGGAAGTAAATGTCATGTCCCAGAAACCACACAGAGAGAGCGTGGTCACCAGCTTATGGTAAGCGTGAGAGAGCCCGCTCTTGTCTGCATAATTCCGAGGTCGGCCGAGGCGGGTCAGACAAGTGCGGAAACCCCGGCAGACACAGGGAGGCGACGCACTGGGAAAGTAGAGGCAACTGTGCGAAGCTGTTCGGGTATTTCCTCGCGAGGCGCTGAGGGAACGGGAGGTTTTTTGACTGATGCCGTTGCTGGTATCTGGTTAGAGTGCTAGATAGGGGTCGCGTCCGTGGTTGCGAGATCGATGTCAGTGATGATTCTTCCAGTAATGGACACACGAACCGCCTAAACTCTCCCATGGTTGTCCCCCGGGACAAAGGAGTACTTGGCCATGGCGGATTGCTTGTTCACATAGATTCACACAGGTTCAGGCATCTAGATATCTAACCACATGGCCGGTTTATCTAGAGTAGGCAGGTAGCACTCGCCAGTAACGTACCTTTACTGACATGACTGTGTGGATCGCAGGGTCGTTACTGCTATAAGTTCAGGATTTGATCGAAATGTAGCTAAGTACGACAGTCCGTGAGGTTGCCATATATTTGTTATTGGATATCCCGAACTGGGCAGCAATCTGACATTGTTCGAGTTCGAGATCCCCATGCTCAAACATTATGCTACTTCTTCCACCAGCATGGGTGAAATACTCACTTAGAGGCTGAACAACTCCTAAACCGCCATGTATACATTCCTCTGCAAATTTTACCCTCATCCTCGGTCGCACACCCTCGTCGCTGCCTAGAATCCCCTGGCACTGCTCCTGAGCTCGCCACGCACGATTCTCCCTGCGCCGAGGCCTCGTCCGCCGGACCGCTTCCTGCGTACCAGTGCCCCCCTGGAGGCATAACTCACTCGACCTTCTCAACACGCTGTGATATAAACCTGGCAAGGAGCAGACACGCCTACTATCAAGAGATTCTCCGGGCAAGTTGGACCCTTCCCCCTCGTGCCTCCCAAGCCCAAGGAAGGAAACTATCGTACATACAATGATCCGTTGAGCACAGCGCGGCCCACATTGTGAAACCACACCGTCGTCGTGGTTGCCACCAGCTTACCTTGAGCCCAGATATTTCCTCGAATAACGATGACCAAGAAAGGGGCCTGCCGAGTCCCGACTTATATTCTGTAATTCACCCTCATGATTAAATTCGACGCCCTCCTCGCTCCGGCATCCACGGCCCGAGAGAGCAGTCTGCGCCGCCATGAGGTCTCTCTCTCTCTCTCCCCCATTGGAATTCCGACCCTTCAGCAGTATCTACTTTTCATAATCTCCCAACGGGCGGTACATTGGGAACAAGCTCATTCGCCAGCCTTTTGAATGACCTTGTAGGTCTCTGGATCCCCTGAATCTTCTGGACCTCCTGCGCTAGGATCTTAACTGCAACTGCTACGCTGCCCAGCAACCGTCGTTGGTGAACCCCCATCCGCAGCAAGGTGCTCGCAGCCTTTTTGGGAGGGACCATCCCATGGTCTACCTGCTCGGCAGGTGTGTACTGGGTAGGGCTGTGCCCATGGTCCCTCTCGGAGCTCCAGATGCTTTCCGTCCAGACCGAGCGCAAAGTAAATCTTGGTCCAGTAGAGCGTCTCAAGTGGTCCTCTTCTCGGAACCGGCTTGGGGATCGGAACACGTAACGCACTGGAGGCTGTGTTTTCAGCGTGTTTTGTTTGTTTGTTTGGTGTATCAGTTGAAATGCTCTTTATGGATGGATTCTTGTCTAAGCGATGGTGTAAAAGGGGTATCTCTGAGTCTCCTCCCACTGAAGAAAAGTCGCAGATAAGCCTTCTTGACAATGCTGCAAGTTTCAAAAGGTAATGGTGATGAGAACGCCCGTGTTCATGCCCCTCCCACCCTAGGAAAAGCTGCCTCCATCAATGATCTATTCGTGTCCCGCCTGCAGGTATACTATCGTTTTCATGCCCGACCATCGGGGTGCCCAGGCCTTGGCTCAGCCTCTAGTGTCTTTGCCATGCTTTATTCTGCCAACTTTTCGAAGATCTTCAATAGGCCCCGGACGCCGAAGAGAATATTCTCGTCCGGACCCTGGCCCGGCACGAATCGGGCGTGGGCAAAGTCGATGAGCCTCAGAGAATAGATCTTGGGGAATGTGCTCAGATCCTCATCCTCATCGTCGTCGTAGTCGTAGTCCTGGCCGGTGTGTCTTTCATCCTCGCCCATGCCGATACCGCTGTCAATTCTACTGCTGGAGCCGGCCGCCTCAAGCTTGGTCTGACTGACCGTATTCGTGCGCTTGGCCTCGGCAATGGCTTCCCGCAGAGCCTGCCCTTCACCCTCGAAGACGAAGAGCAGACTGGCGGAGTACATGCGCGACTCGTTTCGCTCGAGGACATCCTGAACCCGGCGCAAGTCCTCGGCGAAAAGACCGGCGACTGTCTTGCCCAGGTCCACATCGATGCCGGCATCCTTGTTGAAAATGAAGGACCCAATCTTCTCAATTATGTTATCGTCGTTGACCGTGAGCCGGCCCCAGTCCTTGTCGTAGATCCTGTACTGTTGCGCGTCCAGCTCCTTGGTATCCGAGGAGCCCTTCCACGTCCGCATGCCGGCGACACGGAAGCCGTGGTTCTTGTGCGTTGTCTCCTGGGCGATCTTGTCAAATCTTTCCTTCTTCGCCTGAGGGGCGTCATCGGCCCATAGCCGCAGACCCAGCTTGGCGTCCATGATGTTTGGGTGCTTGAAGCCAAAAGAGGCATTCTCGAGCACGACCGCCCGGTCCGTATCGATTTTGCGCGTTTTACCCTCTTTTGGTTTCCACTCGCCCTTGTCCGCAGGCTTTTGCGCCTCCTCGGCCTTTGGCTCGGGTGGTGTGGCCGTCTCTGTTGGGGGAGGGTAGTATGCGGCTCGGTTCTCAAGATGCAGATGCGACTGGATCTCATGCTTAATGGCTGTCGGGATGTCGGCATGCTCGACAAGATCGGGAATCTGGGCGTGGATTTGCGCCTCGCTGGTGTGTTCGTTAAGGATGAGTGTGCCTATGTAGAGGGGCATGATCTCGGAGAACTCGGGATGCTTGGCGTGCGCGCTCTCGTAGAATTCGACCTCGGCCTTTGTGCACGGCTTGATGAACAGCTCGCCGTCGGCATCGCACATGGTGCCGGCACTATGCGAAGTAGAAGCTGCGATTAGCGCAACGAAAGGGACAGGAACATTGTGGCAGAAGCGCCGGACGCGGTGACTCACTGTCCGGCGACGGCGAAGTTGTAGTCGACGAGGTCGTCCTGCTTGGGGATGTCGCGCTCTTTGGCGGACAGCGATCGCCCGTTGGCGTCGCGCGTGTTGGACATCATCTTGGCCGCCGAGCTTCGCAAATTGCGTTGGACCTGGCGGTACCGGAGCGGGAGCTTGATGAGGTTGGGATGGTGGGGGTGGCCGCAGACGGATGATGCGCCACTGTTCAACTTTTGACGCGCAGGACAGGACCTGGCACTGCGCGATTTGAAATCGGAAGACAGCGGTGATGAGGGTGTCGCGAAGGCAATCTGGTCGGTGTCTGAGGACGCGGGAAGAGGAGGCAAAAGTGTCTGGTGGCGTGAGGGTGCCGATCCAAGCAGGAGCGCGGACCGGATGGCGGTGCTTTGGCCTTTTTTGTGGAGGAGCGAGGACGGACTCTGGGTTGGAGGCAATTGCGGGATGGGCAGGATGCAAGGAGGGGGCGCGGGCCCCTGACGCAAGAGGGTGCGCGCGCAGCAGGATGGGCCAACTAGACCCTGGAGAAGCGACGTCAAGCGACAGGCGCAGCGGCCGGCTCCAGGGGCGGCGTGTCTGACAGACGACTGTCAGTCGGTCTGCGTCTGGCTGCAGTGGAAGGATCGGGAGAGGCGGCAGCGCTAGCGACGGCCGGGTCTGCAGACACACCCCCTGTGGCGAATAGGAGGGCAGTGCCTCCTCGAGGTCCCCGGATTCTGCTGAGGTGGGTGGCTGGCGAGCCTGGTGGGCGGCACCACGTCGTCGGGTAAGCTGATGCTGGGCAATGCGTAGGGCGAGCAGGGCGGTGTGGCAGCAGCTGCCAGGACGAGGTCAGGCGGGCAGGCGGGCGGTGCTGGGATGACGACAACCGAAAGCTGGCGGTTTGTGTCTGGGCGACAACAGGTTTTTAATACCTGCGGCAGCGTGACAGGCGAGACAGGGACGACAGGGACGACAGGGACGAGTGCCGTCAGGTCAGGTCTTGATGCCCGAGGCGCAGCCTGCATCTTGTCGCGCGCCTGCGACCTGACATGGGAATGCATGGCAGGCGCGGCCGGCATCATGCACTTTCCCATGCTGCGCCGCCCTCAGCCGCCCCAGCCAAAAGAGAGGCAGAATGCCCACCGGCCACAGGCAGCAAAGATGCCGCATGCAGACCCATCGGTGGCCTCCCAGGTGCTCAGCGCCCTCAGCTCAGCCCCTTGCTGTGCTTGGGCACCCGAGGCGAAGAACAGCGCTTCCGCAAAGGCCATTGTCTCGTACTCGAGGTGGAGTATCCCAGGAGCCCAGTGGGATAGGGCCAACCTTTGAAGCCCGGAGATCCGTGGATGCCTCAGGCCACTCGCTGCTTCACACCATGTCGAGCATGCATGCTTTTGACACGTGCCCCACAGCAACCTTCCCTGGTGCTTCCAGAAGTCTATTGGGTCTCTTTCTTGTTGCACAGTATCCCCGAATGGGACTCGGAGGGTTACACGACACGGTGAGATTCTCTCGTGCAGATGGTGGGTAGGCTGATCTGACGCAGTCAAGTGTCATCACAAGCACGTCCGCAGCCTGCAACCAATGACCGTGGCTAATAAACAAGAATCACATGGACGAATATGGGACTTAATTGTGATAAACGCTCAGTGGTCCTATAGGTCCCCTATCTGAAGACGAATTCGTTCTGCTGAGAAAGGTCTCTGGGGGGGGGGGGGGGGGGGGGGGGGGGGGGGGGGGTGTTCGATTGGTCGCCAGGAAAGAAGCAGGATGGGGGCAGAGTGTGGTGAATCTCCACACGGATTATTCGTGCTTGGTATTTGCACCTGCCTGC
>KQ964270.1:322067-358783 GCA_001566295.1 Microdochium bolleyi
ATCTGAAGACGAATTCGTTCTGCTGAGAAAGGTCGGGGGGGGGGGGGGGGGGGGGGGGGGGGGGGGGGGGGGTGTTCGATTAGTCGCCAGGAAAGAAGCATGATGGGGGCAAAGTGTGGCGAATCTCCAAACGGATTATTCGTGCTTGGTATTTGCACCTGCCTGCAATAAAGAGGCTTGATCCATATAATTTCAACATAAGAAAGAAGTGTCTATATGTGTAGGAACCCCTCCGTGCTCAAGTACCGGGGATGAAATCGCTCTCAGCTTCTCTCTGCATATCCCCCCTATCAATGTCCCCGCTCGCGCGCTCATGCTATATCTATAAACTGTCTAAAAGAGGAAGACTCAACTGAAACGATTCTTCCGGGCGAGCTCTTCGCCGGAAAAGATGACCGAGGAAACCAAAAATAACATTCAACAGAAAAAAGAATGGTGAGAGAGTGTCTGTGTCGACGTTACACACACCTAGCACACCGCTGCAGCAAGACGGCTTCCCTGCTCGTCGTTGCTCGTCGTGTTTGCCTTGGCCTTGGCCATCGCCGCAACCTTACCGCAGCTGGAACTACTGCTCGTCGCCGCCGGCAGCGCTGCCTCCCCAGCGGCCTCTGCCCGCTGCGCCGCCTCGGCCGCCTTGTTCAGGAAGCTCAGGTACGTCTGCCACCCGATGGCGATCCCGCCCGCGAACAGGCTGCGGAACTCGATCGGGATGAAGGCGAAGCTGAACGCCGTCACCGCGGGCCACAGCTTCAGGCTGTTGACCATGCTGACGGGCACGGCGCGCTGGATGCGCTCCAGAGCCTCCTGGGGCGTGCTGCCGGACAGGAGGGAGTGGGAGCCGAAGAAGTAGCTGTTGAAGATGGGCGTGAAGAGGGCCTGGTTGATGGCGACCTTGACGAAGATGGAGAGCGCGCGGGAGGGGTAGTTGAAGTTGGACGAGAGGAAGAGGAACCAGTGCCACCCGGGGACGGCGGCGAGACCGCCGATGAACATGGAGCGCAGGGCGCGGACGGGGTCGTACTGGGAGGCGAAGGAGGGTGGTTGTGATGTCTCTGCTGTTTTTTGTTGTCGCTTCCCTCGCTGCTCCTGTTGCGATGCCGAAGTGTCGTTACTGGTGTCGCAAGTGGTGGTGGTAGTGGTGTCGCGCCCGATGTATTGCGCGCAGACGTCGCCCAGGAAATAGATGACGAGCGTCGCAGCCGTTTGCATGACATACGGCCTGCGGCGCTGGGCGGCAGCGTAAGCCTCGCCCGCGCGGGTGACAGGCCCGAGGCGTTGCCAGAATGTTACCGCCGGTGTCGCAGGTGGCGGGATGGGCGCCGCAGGGGTCGGGATCGGATCTTGTGATTTGGCATGAGTTGGTGGCGGTGATGGTGTCGCCTTGCTGCTGTTGGGTTTCGGAGGTTGCGAGTGTGGTGATGGCGGTTGTTGTGTCGACTGCGCGCGGCGGCTTGGTGTGGAAGGGAGGCGGCGCGGGCGTGTGGCCAGGAGGTGCCGCCGAAGTGCGGCGTGGAGGGGTGTGGAGGGCACCATGGTCGCTTGCGTGGCTGTTCCGCGGTGGATGATGGTCGTCGGAGGTTTGAAGATGTGTTATGAGGACTCGTAGGCAAACATGTTGTGGTTGCGACCGGGCGGGCTGTCGTTGTTGGGAGGAATGCTTGGTGAAGACGGTGGTCTCGTGCGCAGAAGACAACCCCGTGAGACAATATTCGAAATGACGGCCGCACGGGGTCAGGGGTCTCGCCCGGCTTCGGCCTGTGTCGGCAATAGCCCCGGCTGGTGCTAAATCTGGGCCTGAAAAAACTCTAGGTATGTCACGCAGAAGTCACTTTTTGACACCAAGATCGCGCAGTCGAATGCCCAGCACTCCACCTAGACCGACCAAGTCTACAAAACCCTCGCTAATAATACGTACGTTGCGTCATTTAAGACATCAGTTACTCAAATGTCAGCCGGGATTCCTTTACTGGTGCTTCGACAGAACCGCCTTGATAACAAGAGGCCTGCGTACATCTGGAAGTTGACGCAGGCGGCTTACATAAAATACATGCAGGATACTTGGAGGCAACGGTTTCCAGAAGAATCCCCGACGCCTGTCAGACTGTGTTTTCCGGAATGGCCCGGCGGCGCAGCGGGGCTCCCGCCCGGAAATCATCCATTGCCATTGTTCTGAGCGGACGCCGTGACGGGAGAGATGTCGTGCAGGTTCCTCGCACACTCACCTCGAGAAGTGGTTTAGAGACGTGGTTCATCATTGCGACATTCGGCAACGCATCAGAAAAAGACCGTCTGGTGGTGTAGGTGTCATTCTAGGCGTCTCCAAACGCGGCTGTGGACGTGGAAGCTGTGGCTTTTGCACAACGATAAGACGGGCCCCCCCTTCTGCGAGAATGTCATCAACCATTGGAGACCACGATGGCAGGCAGCTGATTTCCTGCTATTGCTTTATGGAATGGAACAATTCCGCCCATGCTCAGCCATGTCAAACACCCTGAGCAATGCGTAGTCCTTCTAGAGCTGCTCAGTCCAGTATGATGGTTGCACTTGAACACTCGCAAGCCGGACGCAACCCCTCATTGGCCGCAGCACACCTGCAGCTGCTCGTGTCTCAATTCCAACCCCGGATTTCAAGCCAGCCTGGCCAGAGTGATCAACGCGTGATATCACTCTGGACGCCTCACACAACTCTTCTTTGCATCCTCGTGGTAATTGCCCAGGGCCTTCGCAGTGCTGAACCAGGACCACCCGCTCTGTCATTGTATTCACCATGAACCACTACGAGCACCACCCGCCCCTCGGCGGCAGCCACCAGGACATGATGATGCCGGGCCACGACCACCACGACCACCACGCCCACCACCATGACGATCCTCACGCCGGCCACAACCATGCCGCCGCTGCCCACGCGCATCACGGTGGCCACCACCACCATCACCACCACGGGCACGGCGCCGACGCCCTGGCCGCTGGACCCCAGTGCAGCATGAACATGCTCCTCAACTGGTCCACCACCGACCTGTGCATCTTCTCGCACCAGTTCCGCATCCCCGCCGACAGCTGGCCCCTCTGGGCCGCGGGTCTGCTGTTCGTGTTCCTGTTCTGCGCCGGGTACGAAGGGTTCAAGGCGTACGGGAGGAGCTATGATCGGTGGGTCAAAGGGGAGCACCAGCAGCTGCTGGACCTCGTGGTACGGAGGAGCGGTGGTGATGATGATGATGGCGGTGACGAGGCCTGCTGCTCCACGACGCCGTCGACCTCGTCGTCCTCCGGGCTGGAGATGAAGGCTACTGCCACGTCCGCCGCCGCCGCCACTCGTAGGAACAAGGCCGCGCCGGCATACGCCGCCAGTCTACCAGCCTCTGCATCACCACTGCAGAAGCAGCAGAGCGCAGCAGCAGCGAGCTTCGCCGCCCGCAAGAAGTACACCCGCGCCGCGCTCTACGCCGCCCAGTACCTCTACGGCATGCTCGCCATGCTGCTCTTCATGACGTACAACGCGCAGGTCATGCTCGCGTGCACGCTCGGCGCGGGCGCCGGGTTCCTCAGGTGGGCGAGCGACGTCCCCGGCGGCGGTGGCGAGGAGGAGGAGGAGAAGAGTGGTGCTTGTCACTGATGCTTGATTTTATCTTTGCTTGCTGCACGATGAGAGGGGCTCCCGCGGGACGGGAATTGGGCTGTTTTACATCGTCAACACACAAGTGTCACCAAACGGTCTAGTAGCTGAACCTGCCGTAACTGCTTGATGAATACTAGGCGAGATGGTCCTTCATTCGGTAGCATCGTTGATAAAATTGAAACTCGCTTTGATATCGCATGGTATAATCACAACTAGTTTGTACTCGTACACGTGAACAAACAAAACTACAGCTTCGCAAATACGGTCGCCACCTCGCCGCCCATCTCGACGAGCGTGCTCTTGTTGCGCACCCACGCTTCGAGCCCGCGCCGACCGTTCTCCACGCCGAGCCCGCTCGCCTTCCACCCGCCGACGGCCATCTCGGCCGGCGACTCGCCCCACGTGTTGACCCAGGTGATGCCGGCCTCGAGCTGGTTGATCACCCTGTGGCAGTTGTCAATGTCGCGCCCGACGACGCCCGCCGCGAGCCCCAGCTCGGTGGCGTTGGCGCGCCGCACGACGCCGTCAATGTCGGCCCCGTCGTAGGGCAGGATGGCCATGACGGGGCCAAAGATCTCCTCCTTGACGATCGCCATGTCGTCCGTGCAGTCGGTGAAGACGGTCGGCTGCACCCAGAACCCGCCCTGCAGCTTGCTGGGGACTCCCTCGGGGTGGCCCTGCCCGCCACCCGCCAGGAGCTTCGCCTTGTCCTCCTCGATGCCCTTGCGGATGTACTCGAGGACCTTTGTCCGGTGCGGTCCGCTGCTGAGCGGGCCGAGGTTCGTCGCCGGGTCGAACAGGTCTCCCGCCCGGACGTACTGCATCTTGCCGAGCAGCACGCGCTCAAACTCCTGCTTCAGGGCTTGTGGCACGAACACGCGCGTGCCGTTGGTGCACACCTGGCCCGTGCTGAAGAAGTTGGCCATCATCGCGACGTCCACGGCCTTCTCGACGTCCGCGTCCGGCAGGACCACGAGCGGGCTCTTGCCGCCGAGCTCCATCGTCACGTACTTCATCCCGCCGGCCGCGGCGCCCGCAACCTTTTTGCCTGTGCTCACCTGGCCCGTGAAGCTGACCTTGGCGATCGCCGGGTGCGCGGTGAGGTAGCCGCCGACATCGCCCGCGCCGTAGACGACGCTGAAGACGCCGTCGGGCACGCCCGCGGCGTGGTAGATCTCGGCGAGGTACTCGGCGTGCAGCGGGGTGAACTCGCTGGGCTTGTAGATCATGCAGTTGCCTGCGGCGAGGCAGGGGGCCGACTTCCACAGGGCGATCTGGATCGGGTAGTTCCAGGCGCCGATGCCCGCGCAGACGCCGAGGGGCTCCTTGGAGGTGGTGACCGAGGCCGAGGGCCGCAGGCGGAAGGACTCGCCGTTGAGCCCGCCGCTGGCGATGAGGCTGGCGAAGTACTCGAGGACGTCGGCGCCGGTGACGACATCGACGGCGGAGGTCTCCGAGTAGGGCTTCCCGGTGTCGAGAGTCTCGATGGCGGCGAGGGCGTCGTTGCGCTCGCGCAGGAGGGCGACGGCACGGTGCAGGATGCGGGCGCGCTCGATGGGCGGGGTGGCGGCCCAGGAGGGGAAGGCGGCCTGGGCGGAGTGTATCGCAGCGTCGACGGAGGACTTTGGGGAGGAGAAGACGCGGCAGACGGGCTTGCCGGTGGAGGGATCGACCGAGTCGATGTGCCCGGCCGAGGAGTCGGACGAGGGCTGGGGCCGGCCGGCGTAGATGGTGTGGCGGTCTGTCTCGCGGATAGCCATTGTGGGAGGTTTGGTGGTGGAGGAGGAGGTGGTGAGCAGAGACGGAAAGCTGACGATGGGGAGCTCGAGCTGGTGATTCACTGCTATGGCCCTGTATCGCAAGGTGTTGGAGACTCTGGGGAGGCGAGCCTGAGAGTTTGGCCTGCAAGCCAATGCCGATGGCCGGCAGATGGAGAAGGCCTCGGACGCCGGCAGGGCTGACCCCTGTGCCATGCGGGGGCTGCTAGGGAGTGGTTCGCACCAGGGCCTGCTGGGGATGACGTTGTGAGAGGGGCGGCCGGCAGGGGATCTTGGATCCTGTCCAGTCGTCCCCAAGCGCCGTCTCTCCGAGACACTGCGCAGAGCGAAAAGTTTTGTCGACAAGCCCTTGGCCGCGACAAGCCGGGGTGCTCCCCCTCATGATTCGGGGCCATGCTACACTGGTCCCTCGTGCCTAAGCGAGGTCGTACGTAATGGCAGGCACGGTGCACGATGGCGATGGAGATGTGCCGAGTTTGCTAGTCAGCAACCTGGCACACCAGACCGCCAGTTCCAGGGTGCAACCAACTGCTGGATGGTGGTGCTCTTGGAGATAACAGCTCGGCCGGCCGGCATGCGCCATAACGTCTGCGGTCTGCCTGTATCGGCGCCTCTCTGAAGCTTGTGTCTGCCCTTGGACCCTCAGCCGCACACAACCACTGCCGTGTCCTCAAATCAGAGCACCCGCCTTTACGCAGGCTCGCTGCCGGCCAGGTGCAGCGCTGCGTGGTTTACTTAATCGTATGATAACAGGGTCGGCCATCACGGCCGGCAGAGGAGCAGCCAGCAGCGTCATCGGATCATCCATCTCCCCGTCTCGCACGAGTCAGCCACGTGCGCCTCCCTGCTGTTCCTCGCCGCCTGCGGTCGCCTCGGGCCCTGCGATGGCCTGTTCCTGCTCCTCAGCCCAGTGCTGGGCTCGCTGGCCTGGGTGTTGGCCGCCAGGGCCCCGGTGCCGGTCCCACCACCGCAGCTGCACGATTGCGGCCGGTTCGTGTCAGAAGTGGGGAAGCCCGCCCGTGGCTGATGGAGACTCTCGATGCTCCAAATGCGATGGTGCAACTTCGTGATCGGCGCCTGCCATTGGATCTGCCTGCCCCGGGCTCGCCGCCGATGCTAAAAGTTCGCGGCCTTGTTCTTCTTATCTCTGTCCAAACCTTCGTGGGATTTGAACCTTCCGTGACCTCTCCCGCCCTCCTACTCTACTCCTCCTCCTCCTTCCCCTCCACGGTAGCTGCCACCGAGCTTCGCTTCCTGTGACCTGCTCTCTCTTGCCCCACGCCCTCTTGCTCCTCTACAAACCACCACCCCTGCCTTCACCATGGCCTCCGTCACCCAGCTCGACGCCTCTGCGGCGGGCCAGTTCGACTATGTCGTCGTTGGCGGCGGCACCGCCGGCTGCGTCATTGCCTCGCGCCTCGCCGAGTACCTGCCGCACAAAAAGACACTGCTCATCGAGGCCGGCCCCAGTGACTTCATGGACGACCGCGTCCTCAACCTGCGCGAGTGGCTCGCCCTCCTCGGCGGCGAGCTCGACTACGACTACGGCACCACCGAGCAGCCCATGGGCAACTCGTACATCCGTCACTCCCGCGCAAAGGTCCTCGGCGGCTGCTCCTCCCACAACACCCTTATCTCCTTCCGCCCCTTCGAGTACGACTTCAAGCTCTGGCAGTCCCTTGGCGCAAAGGGCTGGGACTTTGATACCTTCATGCGCCTCATGGACAAGCTGCGCAACACGGTCCAGCCCGTCCACGGCCGCCACCGCAACAAGCTCTGCAAGGACTGGGTCAAGGCCTGCTCCTCCGCCCTCGACATCCCCGTCCTCCACGACTTCAACCACCACATCACAGAGCAGGGCGCCCTCAAGCAGGGTGTCGGCTTCTTCTCCATCAGCTACAACCCTGATGACGGCAGGCGATCCAGCGCCTCGGTCGCCTACATCCACCCCATCTTCCGCGGCACAGAGAAGCGCCCCAACCTCACCGTCCTCACCAACGCCTGGGTCTCCAAGATCAATGTCCAGGGCGACGATGTCAAGGGCGTCAGCGTCACCCTCCAGGACGGCGCCAAGCTCGACATAACCCCAAAGACTGAGACCATCATCTGCGCCGGTGCCGTCGACACCCCGCGTCTCATGCTCCTCTCCGGCCTCGGCCCCAAGGAGCAGCTCTCCCAGCTCGGCATCCCCGTCGTCAAAAACATCCCTGGCGTCGGTGAGAACCTCCAGGACCATCCAGAGAGCATCATCATGTGGGAGCTCAACCAGCAGGTTCCGCCTAACCAGACCACCATGGACTCGGACGCCGGCATCTTCCTGCGCCGCGAGCCCCCCAATGCCGCCAAGAACCACCGCCACAAGCTCCAGAACCCCCAGGGCATCCCCGACGGCGATATTGCGGACGTCATGATGCACTGCTACCAGATCCCCTTCACCCTTAACACGACCCGCCTCGGCTACCCCATTGTTCCCGACGGTTACGCCTTCTGCATGACGCCCAACATTCCCCGCCCCCGGTCCCGCGGCAGGCTGTATCTGACCTCGGCGGACCCGTCCGTCAAGCCGGCGCTCGACTTCCGCTACTTCACGGACGAGGAGGGCTACGACGCGGCCACGCTCGTGTACGGCATGCGCGCCGCCCGCAAGGTCGCCCAGCAGTCGCCCTTCAAGGACTGGATCAAGGCCGAGATCGCCCCCGGACCCAAGATCCAGAGCGACGAGGAGCTCTCCGAGTATGCGCGCAAGGCTGCGCACACTGTGTATCACCCGGCGGGCACCACGCGCATGGGCGATGTGGCAAATGACGAGCTCGCCGTCGTCAGCGAGAAGCTGCAGGTTCGTGGCCTTAAGCGCCTCAGGATCGCGGATGCTGGTGTCTTCCCCACGATACCCACCATCAACCCCATGCTCACAGTCCTGGGCGTGGCTGAGCGGTGCGCCGAGTTCATCGTTGAGGAAGCCAACGCCGAGCAGGAGAAGGCGAGGCTGTAGAGAACACTGAGAGTCTGTACAGCAGCCCGCGCCAAACACTGGGTACTTTATTCTTGGATATTTATGTATATATGAGACGACGCCTAAGTGAGCTTTATGTAAAATACGAAACCAGCCAAATTTCTTTATCCATCAACAGAGCATTGACTTGTCGGATGTATAAGATATCAATGTGGTGTACCTCGACCAGCCTGTGAGGGCGACAGATGTGGATCACGGCCACCTGGGCAGGCTCGGCTGGTGTCTTTTACTGCTTCTTCGCATCGAGACTTCGGATGCGATTGACTGGAATCCAGGTAATACGATGGTACACAAAACAAGTCTCTGAGGCCTTGCCAATGGAGATCAGCCATCGTCCAGCTTTCTATTTCGAAGCCAATGTTTCGGCGTACGTGCACCATCCATGGATGTCTTGCAACAGAACCAGCCTGATAGTGTGCCCCACCCATACATGGGAAGCAAAGCGGCGCAAGGCCGAACAAGGATGTCTCCACTAAAAAATTACTTCCTCGTCCACCGATAACCCTCCCAAACGTACCTTATCGCCATCTTCTCTTTCCAGCAGCACGCAGCACTCAGCTATAGCAACAAACCACCAGCCTCGCAGGGCCCCAAGTCCACTGCAAGACGAAGCAATTGTACGCCGACATACCACAAGTCTTTTCCTCGCAAAACTCGACCGGAACTCGACCATCACCGACTAGGCGACGAGCGCAAATCGCCAGCCCGTCATGGCGGCCCCGACTGGAAAGAGCCCCGGTGGCGCCCGGAAGCAGGCCAAGCCCAAGGCCAAGCTGCAGGAGACGAAGACGCTGAAGCGCAAGAGGGAGCAGGAGGACATGGCAAAGCTGCAGGCCTCGGTAGACGAGCTGGTGAGTTTCCTGTCAAGATACACGGCCTCAAATGGGCAGCTCTCAGCTAACCAGGTCGCGACCCTCGAAATAGGACCCCAAGAACCCCGAAAACACAAAATTCTCGAACCTCCCGCTGTCGGTACCGACCTCGAAAGGCCTCTCGGCCTCGCACTTCGAGACGCTTACTGACGTGCAGGCGCGCGCGATCCCACTGGGCCTCAAGGGCTTCGACATCCTGGGCGCGGCCAAGACAGGGTCGGGCAAGACGCTCGCCTTCCTGGTGCCGGTGCTTGAGAAGCTATACCGCGCGCGGTGGACGGAGCTTGACGGGCTGGGAGCGCTCGTGATCGCGCCGACGCGCGAGCTGGCCGTGCAGATCTTTGAGGTTTTGCGCAAGATCGGGCGGTACCACTCCTTCTCGGCAGGTCTGGTCATCGGTGGCAAGAACCTGCGCGAGGAGGCGGACCGGCTGGGGCGGATGAACATCCTAGTCTGCACCCCGGGCCGCATGCTGCAACATCTCGACCAGACCGCGGGCATGGACGTGGACAACCTGCAGATTCTCGTGCTCGACGAGGCCGACCGCATCATGGACATGGGTTTCCAGTCTGCGGTCGACGCGCTGGTCGAGCATCTGCCCAAGTCGCGGCAGACGATGCTCTTCAGCGCGACGCAGAGCAAGAAGGTCTCCGACCTGGCGCGCCTCAGCCTCAAGGACCCAGAGTACGTCAGCGTGCACGAGGCTGCGGCCTCGGCCACCCCTTCGACGCTGTCGCAGCACTACCTCGTCACGCCCCTGCACGACAAGATGGACACGCTGTTCGGCTTCATCAAGGCCAACCTCAAGAGCAAGATCATTGTCTTCCTGTCATCGGGGAAACAGGTCCGCTTCTTCTACGAGTCCCTGCGGCACCTGCAGCCCGGTGTGCCACTCCTGCACCTGCACGGGCGGCAGAAGCAGGTGGCCCGCCTCGAGATCACGTCGCGCTTCGCAGCCGCGAAGTTCTCGTGCCTGTTTGCGACCGACGTCGTGGCGCGCGGCGTCGACTTCCCCGCGGTCGACTGGGTGGTGCAGGCCGACTGCCCAGAGGACGTGGACACGTACATCCACCGCGTTGGGCGGACGGCGCGGTACGAGCGCGACGGCAAAGCGGTGCTGTTCCTCGACCCGAGCGAGGAGAAGGGCATGCTGGCGCGGCTGGAGCAGCGCAAGGTGCCGATCCAGCGCGTCAACGTGCGCGAGAAGAAAAAGGTCACCATCACCAACGCGATCCAGGACATGTGCTTCAAGAACCCGGACCTCAAGTACCTCGGACAGAAGGCCTTCATCAGCTACACGCGCTCCGTGCACCTGCAGCGGGACAAGACCGTGTTCGACCTGTCGAAGCTGGACCTCGACGCGTACGCGACGAGCCTGGGCCTGCCCGGCGCGCCGCAGATCAGGTTCCGCAAGGGCGGCGCCGGGACGGCCGAGAACGACGAGATCAAGAGGCTCAAGAACGCCCCGCGCGCGGCGCAGTTCTCGAGCGACGACTCGGAGTCGGACTTTGACGAGGACGGCAACAGGAAGGAGAAGACCAAGAAGAGCAAGGACAAGAAGAAGGAGGTCCGGACAAAGTACGACCGTATGTTTGAGCGGACGAACCAGGACGTCTTCACGAGCCACTACAACAAGATGCTCGGCGGCGAGGAGAAGCAGGAGGGCGCCGCCGGCGACGACTCGGACCAGGACTTCCTGTCCATCAAGAGAGTCCTGCGCGGCGACGACCTGGACGACGTCGACGGTGACGGCAGCAACAACAACACCATCACCAAGACCGACACGAGCAAGCACAAGAGATTCAGCAGCGACGACGACAGCGACTCCGCCTCCGACGCCGACGCGCCCTCACAACCACAAAAGGACGCAGCCGGCGACAACGACGACAGCCAACTCCCCGCCGGCGTCAAGATCATCTCGGGTCTCGGCGGCGAGCAGCCGTTCGTGGTGGACTCGAAGCGCCGCGCCAAGCTGCTCACGTCCAAGAAGCAGATGCTGCGCTTCAAGGGCAAGGGAGACAAGGTCATCTTTGACGACGACGGCGTCGCGCACCACCCGTACCGGCTGCGCGACGAGGCGGCCTTCGCGGCCGACGGCGACGCCGAGGCCCAGCGGCTGCGGTTCGTCGAGGGCGAGGCCGAGCGCGTCAAGGAGGCCGACGTCGACGACAAGCAGACCGCGCGGGACAGGAAGCGCGAGAAGAAGGAGCGGCGGAAGGCGCGCGAGGCCGCCGAGGCCGCGGGCATGGACCAGAACAGCGGCGCCGGGAGGAAGGGCGGCGACGGCGCCGTGGTCACGCTCGGTGGTGGTAGCGACGACGATGATGAGTACGACGAGGACCCGCTCGCGCTGCTGCGGTCACTGCCCACGGCTGGCAGTAGCGGGCGCGGCCGCGACAGGGACAACGACGGGGACGAGCACGACGAGGAGGACGAGCGGCCAAAGAAGAAGGTCAAGAAGTGGTTCCAGAACGACAGCGACGTCGAGTCGGACGACGGCGGGAAGAAGAAGAAGAAGAAGGCTAGTAGGAAGAGCAAGGTCATCGAGGTCACGGAGCAGCCAGATACGCTCGAGGACTACGAGGCGTTGGCCGCGGGTCTGCTCGATGATTAGCGTAGTAGTGGCCACACGCGGACACAAAAGGCGGGAAATAGAGATAAGAAGCGTGCATTCTGAGCGTTTTTCATGGGCCACTTAGTCTCAAAGTTGATGTGCACCTCCGAGTCAGCATTTGTGTGAAGGCGTGGTTCCATGAGGAGATGAGCAGGGCTCATCTCGGACTCTTGTTTGCGCCCTTGATCACATGTCTGAAGGCTCCGTGCTGAAACGCCTCGGGGCAGTCTGCTACGTTTTGGGAGAGCACCGCACTAGCCAGCATGACCAGCCGTGGCCAGAACAAAACTTCGTAAGGGGGTTGCTTTCACGAGATTACGCAAGGACGGGCTCGAGACAACTTTTCACAGCACACGGACACAGCTCATACGGAGAAATATAGACAAGCCTCTTTGTTTGGGCAGGCATGAATACCAATTCTGAAGAAAATATACACAGAATGAAGTTTGGATACGGGCGTCGAGTTCACGCTCTAGCCAGCCACGTATGTACCATGGCCAAGCGTACCTCCCCTTCGCAGGTGGTGTCGATTGGACCAATGACCTTGAACTTGTGTGTTCAAGCAAGGCACTAGATGAATGGCATGAAGTTAGTAATATTACGATGGAAAATGGAGCAGAGCTGTCACTAACCTGCCAGTAGTAGTCGTTCTGCTTCTTGCAGGTGGTGCCCGACTTGCACTGGAAGCTGCCGCTGTAGTTGAGGCCACCGCACTGGTCAAAGGCGTTGCGCTCGGTAGCGGGGGCGAGGGCGAGGATGCGCTCGGCAGCACGCTCGGCGGCGACAATGATGTACGAGGAGGGGTTGGTCGTCACGTGGCCGGGGAAGATGGAGGCATCGACGACGAAGATGTTGTCGGTACCGTAGACCTTGGTGTTGACGTCGACAACCGAGGAGCCGGTGCTGCTACGGCCATCGTCGGTGCCGAGCTTGGCGCTGCCGATCCAGTGGTTGGCACCGCGGTTGTCGGAGACGACGTACTTGGAGACGTAGTCCTCAGCAGACTGACCTGGGGCGGGAGAGACCCAGGTCAAGTTGGGAACCTTGCTGAGCGCAGCCTGCATGTTCTTGATGCCCTGGATGACGGCAGCCTCGTCGCTCTTGTCCTTGAGGTAAGGGAGGGTAGAGACGGTGACGCCCAGGGAGGGCGTCAGAGTCAGGCGACCCCGAGACTTGGCACCACGGCCGAGGTACTGGCTGAGGGTCATTGTCTTGCCGTTCTCGGCGCCCAGGCTGCCCTCGACACGGGCAGTCCACTGGAGCTGTCTCTCGACTCCATCGGGGGCGTTCTTGATCGCATCCCAGGCGACGGGGCCAATGTTAGGAGCAGCCTGAGCCAGAATGCCGGAGCGCTTGTTGAGGTAAGCAGCCTTGTCCGCGGCATTAGGCGTCTTGAAGGCCTCGTAGAAGTCGTAGAAGACGACATCGGGGTGGGAGATGACCATGTCGGTGTTGGTGTGGTCCTCGAGGTTCTTGCCGACAGGCAGAGGGATCCAGTTGTCCTTGCCAATCATGGTCGCGCCATCGACCGTGGAAGCCTTGACAACGTCGAGCACATCGGACGGGCCAATGCCACTGCGGAAGAGGATCTTGGATGTTCCGAAAGCGCCGGCAGACAGGATGACACGGCCGGAGACGGGGGTCAAGTTGACGGTACCAGCATAGCCACCGCTGCGGAAGGCCTCAACCTCGAGACCGGTAGCGTGACCACCAGCACGGACGACGCGCTTAACGGCGGTGTTAAGCCAGAGGTCAAAGTTGCCCCGCTTGGAAGCCGTAGCGAGGTAAGTGGCGAGAGGGCCGCCACGCTGGCCACCGCTGAACATGAAAGGGGCGTGGGCAAAGGTGCGGTTCTTCGAGTTGGGCGCGTTGTTGGCAGTGACCTCGGACCAGCCGCCAGCCTTGAGGCCGACAGCGAGGGCGTCAAAGCCTTGCTGCAGGTAGCGCTTGCCGTCGGTGGAGGGTGTGTCGGTGCCGGGAATGCGAGAGAAGACGCGGCTGGTGGCGCCAGTCATGTCGCTCGACTTCCAGCCAGCGGGGAAGTTGTAGTCCCAATCGATGGCGTTGGGCTACGTAGGAAAATCTGGTCAGTATCGTTTTCCGGCAGTCGCTTCTTGCTCGCGTGCGAACTCACCTTGAACCACATGCCGGCGTTGATGGCAGTGCCACCGCCGAGCAAGCATCCAGCCATACGATCGACATCAGTGCAGGCAATACCGGCCGAGTCAACCCAGATCTGGTTGCAGAGACCGGGGACATCGAAGCGGGTGAGGCCAGTGCCCTCGAGCCACGGGGAGGTGTTCCAGTTAGCGGTGGTGCCAGCAGACCACTGGCCAGTAGAGGCTGGGCCCTTCTCGATGAGCAGGACCTTCTTGCCGGCCTCGCTCAGCTTGTCGGCGATGGGGATACCACCAGCACCAGCACCGACGATGACGTAGTCGTACTGCTTGTTGGGGACGGGCTGTCCGGTCGGGCCAGGAGTGGGCACGCTGCTGCTAGTAGGTCCGCTGCCGCAGCTGCCAGTCACAGTCTTGGTGGCCTTGGCCGCCCATGCCGTGTAGGACGGGTTCGCGATGTTGCTGTCGAAACCGGCGCCCCACAGGCTCTGTCCGTTGTCGTGCTGGACGAAGACAGCGTCCTTGGCACAGCTGGCACTGGTCGGCTGCTGGTTGGCGGCAGCCCAGCCGATGACGAAACCCTTGCCGCTGGTGGCCACTCCGCCGGTGGCACCGTTCTGGTCCCATTTGAGACAGTTCTCGCAGCGGTAGATGACTCTGAAATGAGTGGAGTTGATGCTCGAGGAGATCTGAGTCAGCTTGGCGTTGCCAGTGTACAAGTCGGGTACGACGTAACCGGTGGCCCATCGGAACGAGGTCAAGACCTCGGTGCCCTGAGGCCACGCGGTCAGAAGCAGCCTTCCGGGCATGCCTCCTCCGATGGAGATGCCGCAGTAGCCGCCGCCGGTGGTGGCACCCTTCGGGCATTCCTACGGGGTTGTTAGAGACTCCGCGCTGAAATACAGGCAAGTTCTGTGTAGCATGACATACCAGAATACCGATGAACTCGGTCGCATCGACAGTCAACGCGTTCTGTGGCAGAGCGAGACCAATCTTCATGCCACCGTAGGCACCGCTGCCGGCGCCAGCGTTACGATCAGGGACGCTCCATGTGTTGAAGATGACGCCCGAAGCGGGATCCGTGTAGGTGGCAGGCGTAGCGCTCTGGGCAGAGCCCTGTTGGACATCTACACGATGCAGTCAGTAACAAGGATCGGAGACGCGTATTCCCAGGGGGATGTGGCACTTACTGAGCCCAACTGCGAGCAGCAGCGAGGCAAGGAAACCGAGCCGACCCATGGCTCAACGTGTCTAGGAGGTTCCGAGGTACGTGATGAGGAAGCAAGACCGTATCGCAAAATGTGCAGCCAGTCGCGCGGTGGCTATTATATATGACCGTGGAAGTCGGGAAGACGGCCATCTGATGGTGCTCCCCACATGCCCTCTAGGGAAAACCAGGCTACAGGAAACGCATGGCGAACTTGATTGGAGGAACGTGGCCCGGCACATGGCAGGCGGCTCATCGGGAGGCACAGGCGATGGCAGAGCGCCGTAGGAAATATCCGCAACCCCGGCGGATAGTCCAGTGTTTCGGTAGCATCCGCCCGAATGAGGGCATATTAGCCAGAGATTAAGGCCGTGGGATTGTGTCGCCGAGAGCCAAGACAGGGAGCGGAGTGTTGCAGTCTGTTGGTGATCCAGGAACAGGTATTGATGGGACGTCCGCAGCAGGGTCGCGGTGGTGCGACGCTGCCCTGGGCGCCGCCAAGGCGACTCCAATGCGGAACGGGGTCGGAGCCGGGCCGGACTGGGATGGGCGACTTTCCTCTTTGGGCGCGGAGGACGGCATGCGCAGGCCGCGGGCCGTCAACGCGGCGGCGAGGTCTGTCGGATTGATTGCCAGCAGGGGGTTGGCGGCAGGCCTGGAGCGCCTCGCTGCTGCACGTCAACGGCGGCCCCAAAGGGCATCATGTTGCGCCCCTATGTTGCGTCCTGCCGGTCGCTTGGTAATCGCCGCCTCGCGAGGGGTCACAACGCATCTGTGGGGGAGGCGCTGGGGATATTCGAGGCTGCGGGGGGCGGCCGGGGCCCTGGCTCTCGGGTCTTGCCGCTCATTTCGCGCGTGTTGCAGAAACGCAACGGAGGTTTCGCCGTGATTTGGTGGTGAGGGCAATTGAGGGGGTTGTGTCGGGTTGATGCAAGTGCTGGTGTTTGCGTGCCAAGAGCAAACATTCCCAAGGCGTATCTGCTCTACACGGAGTGGGATGGGTGGGTGCCTGAGGCCGTTGTGGCGTACTGGGTCGCTCCTTCACGTTGCCTTGCTGCGACAGCGAGGCTCAACTCCACGTGCCTTCCTTCTGCAAGACTGTCACAGCGTCACAGCCACGTTGGAAGAACGAGGACCCCGCAGCCTGCACCCTCCTGCACCCTCCTGCACCCTCCTGCACTCATGCACCTCGGACTTTGGTTACACCAGCATACGCCATGCTTCACCTCACCTCGTGCGTTACGCCACTCATATGGCCTCGTGTCGACAGTCCACGCATCCCTACGATACCCCGAGTCAGCCCGCTGTCAGTCCGCACCGCCATCACGGCTCTTCGACAGTCTCCTCGTGACAGTCCTCGCCGGGGCCCGGCCCAGTCCGGCAAGAATGTCACCATCATCCCGCCCGTCTCGGTCAGCAGAGCGCAGGGAAGTGCACACAGGGTTTAGGACAGAATAGGACATCCCGTGTACCCGGCCCTAGTGTGCATGCGGTCGCATCGGCCAGTCACAACGATCTCAGAGACGCTTATCCCGCTGCTGGCAGAGCTGGGTCCCGTGGCGAGCCCTTTTTACCTGAGTCGAGGCCGAGGGTCTCTCTCGCTCCGCCAAGACGGCCCCCGGAGCCCAGGCAGCGCGGATTGACTTGGTGGCATGCAGAGTACTCTATCGTACGCACCTATCCGAGGACCAGATCCCAGCATTCACATGTTGCCACATCCGTCCCCACCAAGTCGTCAGCCTATCCTTCTCTTCCCTCGACCAGAGAATCCCAAGCTATTAGCGTGGCGATGGCTAAGCCTCGACGAGAGGCGAATCAGTGGAAGCCAGCGTAGTCTCACACCATCAGCTGAGCCACAAAGAGTCTAATCAACACAGGGAAGGACAGGGAGCTCGCGCCGGAGGGATTCCTCCGCGAGATACCACGAAGTGGTATACACACAACACTCCTCAGCCGGTCGCCTCAGCTCACATAACTTACTCTGCCAATTCGGCCCGCTAGCCTTCTTCCAAGACTATTGTGAAACCGGCAGGTCTCGGCACTCGGAACAATAAAAAAGAGCAGCTCAGCATGCGGCATCGGGAACTGGAAATGTAAATTTCTTCCACCCAAGCAAAATGTTGGACTAGGTGTTGCAATATAGCTGGCATGGACTCGCGTCGTGTTCCAGATACGCCATTCGACGGCAGTAAGCTATAAGCACCAAAGAGAAACAGGTGGTTTGGAGATACTTATAGTTCCTCCTCTATTTCCCCTTGTGAAATAGCCTTGTGACAGTTTGGTCTCCGACTTGCCTTGTAGTAAGTTTCACTTCAATACCACCGTGTAGCAGAATCCCTCTCTCACCCCCAGCTTCCCTCGAGTGGCGGCCCTCGCATCTTCGCCAGTTGGAAGGTAGTGTCGTCGACATGGCTTGTATCCTATGCACTTTGCATCAGACGCAGTACTTTCTCTCCGATAAACACTTCAGATGAGGCACAGGGATTGCGATGGTTCCGACCCTGCAGGGTCCGGAACAGATTACAAACTGACTGACTCGCCTAGGGAATAAGGCTGTACTTGCAAGTCTTTGGTAACGTCTCATAGTGTGGTTCGGGCGGGGCGTCTTCGTTTTTCGAGCATGTCTCACATCGTAGGGCCAAGCGCCACTCTTTATACACCCAGTTGAGCCAGTCTAGCCTATGGCGGTCGATACCGTTGCGCGAGACATGGAGAGTCGGCGCTGGAATGTACCATGACATAATCACGGAGAGTGGTGTAGTTCAGGAGTGTCACTTCTGGGCTGTCTTGCTTGCATCCTCTCCCATAAGCACCAGTCGAAGTGAATCAAACACGGTCTTGCAAGGCCGATGATACTGCACATGATGGTCAAGTTCCAGGCAGGGTCCTCGACCAGGCTTGCCTTCATCATCGCAGTAATCCTCAGCCTCGCCCCTGCCGTGTCCGGTGCAGGCAATGGCACCCTCGCTGAGATATTTCAGCGTCCGATCATGACGCGCGTGTGGCAGTACGAGCACTATGCGCTGTCCGCGTCTGACGGCCCGGACGATGCCAGTGATCGCCGAAGCCAGCGCCTCGACATCGCGGCCGTTGCTGCCGCCATCGCGGGGATGAAGCCGAGCTACGTTTCGTCGATTGTGCGGTTAAGGTATGACGTGGACTTGACTGATGCGATGGTAAGTCTCAAGAGGGGAGCACGTGCCTGTCTGAAGTGGGAGATACTGCATACCTCATGAGGTCTCAGAAAGGGATAGCATACACGGGGTTTGTGGAAACCATTCTCTGACATACCTCGCGTGCAACCACAGATCAGCGACTTTACCACGATTCGCTCTGCGGTCCTCGCCGTCTCCCCAAACGCCAAGTTCGACGTCGAGCTCAATATGAACCCAAACACGGCCAAGTTGAGGCGGTGGCCAGACGTAAGCGCCATCACAACCAAGATGGCCGCCATCGATAGCAAGCTGCCCGTGGACGGGTGGTGGCTCGACTACTACTCAGGCGCGGCACGCAAGAAGCCCGAGTGGCTCGCCGCGGTCAGCGCCTACGCCCAGGCCAAGGGGCAGACTGTGGGCGGCAACATCGGCGGCGGGCGCGACGGCGAGAGCTGGATCATCCCAGAGGGCGCCGACGCCGTCGCGTTCGCCGATGCGCCCTCCGACACCACGGGCTACGGGTACGGGATCGACGCCGCGAAGCTGCGCGCGACGAGCGCCGCCATCGCCGCGGCGGCCGGCAGCAACAGCACTGCCCTGCTGGGCCACCTGCACTGCAACCCGCAGGACGGGTTCTCGTCGGAGCCCTGCGTCTTCATGCGCGAGTGGAACGCCACGCGCCGCGCGGCGTACGTCGCGCAGTACTGGCCCCAGCAGCAGCGCGAGCTGGGCGGGTTCACGATCATGTGGCCGGTGTTCTTCCCGCTGTGCCCTGGCAACTTTGCGTATGATGCCACGCATGATGTCGTGCCGCAGGGATCGTTGGGGGATGGGTTGCCAGCGAGAGCGGATGAGACGGTGTATGACTTGATGCAGAATGTAGCGCTGGGCGAGAACGAGGGTGGTGTTGATGGAGCGGGTGGGAGTGCGACAGCGCCAGACTCGTCTGGTGTGGCAGCGGCGACGACTTCGTCTACGAGTCCAACTACGACCTCAACTACGCCTTCAACTACGAGTCCAATCACGACTACGGCTACGACATCGCCATTACCATCACCGTCTGCTTCACAGACGGGGGTTGGTGGGAGCAGTCTGGCTGCGCGGGTATTGCGGGATGCATCGCTTCCGGGCTTGGTGCTGGTCATGTTGCTGGCTGTGCTTTGGGGCTGAGTCGGCAGGTTGGTGTCATGAATGGCCGTTACTGGATCTGAAGGTGTCTTATATCGATCTCGGGATACATGTGGTTTCCCTTCGTAACAGCGGCAATTACCGCATTGTACCCTCTAGCAGCCTCTTGGGTGCTAATGGTAGAAACTCCAACATTGCCAAGTTGTCTCACGCTTTGGAATCGGACAACATCAAAGTGGTAGCTGTTCCAAATATTGCTAGACAGTGTATGGGCTGTGCCGCGAAATCTCTTCGGAGATGGCATGCCCAGCTCGTCTGTCCAGATATTATGCCCTCTCGATTCCGCCTTCCTCAATCAACTCGTCCCAGCCACGTTTCAGCACATCATCACTTATACGTCTGCGATCTCGCATCATCATCGACCTCATGGTAACCGTCATCAAGCCTCACCTCACATCATGTCTGAACCCCGGCATCAACCACCAACCATGCTGGACACGTTCAGGAAGGAACACCCTTGGCAGTCTGCTGCCAGTATTGTCAGCCTCGTCATGGCACAGCACGCGGCGCTGTTGACTGCAGCTCACGGCGCGTGGCGTCAGAGCTCCCTGACCGGCGAGTCGAATCTGCTCTCCTCTGTGCTGCGAATGACCCCGACGGTCTCACTCGTAGCACTCGCCGCACTGTCCGCACTCCTCGCGCAGAGAAGATCGCTCCAGCAACAAGAACAGCAAGGGCGGCACCAACAGCAGCAGCAGGCCTCAAGGGATCTTGAGGCACTCAGGTGGCTGATCCTCAGCGTCTGGATGCTGTTTAACTCGACCATCTACACGGCGGTCGTGATATGGCTCCTGTACTCGGACTTCTGGGGCAAGCCATCTCTCTCCGCCGGTGGCATCTGGCTCGTTATCCCGCTCGCCTTCTCACTCAACCTCCCAGCCCTCTGTTTCGACTTCCTACAGCTGTCGCCTCGCGCAAAGCCACGAGCCGAGCGCCAGCAAGAGCCAGGGGAATCCGAGCTTGAGGAGAAGACCCAAGATCACGATCATCTCCCATTCTGTATCCAGGGCGCGCATCCGCAGTGCTGTTCGGGCTGCGATGACTGCTAGGTACTCCTCCAGTCTTTTGCGAGAGGACGGTTTCTGAGCGAGATCAGGAACAATTTCATTTCGTGACAGAGTGGAACTGGGCCATTCAGTCCTTGGTAGCTTGGTAGCGCCACGTCGTTCCGTGGATCATTCAGGCTTGGTGTGGACCGTACCACAGAAGTAGTTTTGACGGATGGATCAGCTCACCCAGAAAGTATCATCAAAGGGAAATCACTTTAGCTTGAACTTATTCCTATTGCTCTTTATGAAAGAAGAAAATTCACTTTGAAGAAAGTCCTTGGCTCACAACAGGGTGCGACCACTGTTCAACAGCACACGACTCCACAGCAGACCTCACCGCCCGTATTCAACATGCCTTACTCTCAATCTCAACAGGCCACCAGCGGTTCTTCAAATCCCCTATGGTTGTTCTTCGCGGCTGCCTGCGTGGCGTACCTGCGGACGGACACCAAGATCGGACGGCTCATTGTCGCCGTGTTGCCCGGAGACAGCCAACCCCCCCCCTCCCCCCCGAGTCTTAACTGACATCATAGTGGGTATATTGTGCTTCAGCTGGCGTGCTGGCGGGAGCTGGTGCCGGCTCGAAATGCCGCGAGTCGCCGCGGCGAGCTGGGCACTGATTGTGGTCAGTACCCCCAAAGAGACGGAGGTGGTGGTTGGGGAGGAGACTCAGAGATTAAGAGCGAGGCCACGGAGGGCGGTGAGACAGTCGCAGACAGTCGCAGACAGTATGGTCTGTAGACGAGAGCCAGGACCCATGATAGTGGTTAGCAAACGGGAAGATAACCAAGTCGGCGATGACAGCAATGAGGTGGCTGAAGACTACGACCCCTGACTACCGCTCCAACTCCGAAGATGAGAACTCCGGACTTTGGTGTACAGACCCTTCGACAACCACACATTTCCCAAGCATGCTGACTAGCGTAGCCAGGCCAGAATAACGCACCATACCGGTTACAAGGCACTGGGCAACTCGACTATTTTGTGACGACGTGTACAATCCTGCGGCGCAGCGGTGGCACATTCGTATACTCGTGGGGCTTCTCCGCATTACTGAGCTCCCTATCCCGTCGTTCTCACATTAGCGGGCTTGATCTTCTAATCACACTGAGCGACTCTCAGAATATTTCATCGCCCCTCCACGCATTTATGAATCAGAACTCGTACAGCGGGCTATTGTCAAGTTTGATCGTGATATCAAGACCCCTACATATACAGCCTAGTCTACTGTTGTATCCTCCTCGGGTGAGTCAGCCGAGCCGTACACTTCTTCTTTTTTTTAGGGATGGACATGGCGTATCAAAACCCCGCTACAAGTGGTGCCAAGCATCCGAAGTAGCACTTCACACGATAAATGCCGTGACGGTTGCATACCTGTGCCGAAGAGCTGATGCACCTGATCGGGAGATCAAAGCAACAAGAAAGTCGCACTCGAATATACAATTTAGTACTGGCGCGCCGCATTTACCACCAGGTCTTGTTTCCCCGGTGCCCCACAGCCAAGAGAGGTGGTGAGACTGCGCCAGGGATATCCGACGACCGATCATGGTGTTCTTTCCCGATCCGGCCATGTTCCTGGAACTGGTCAACAGACGGACATACTGTGCGCTTTGAGAAAACAGATCGGATGATCGACAGCTAGAACCATGCAACGCAAGCTTGACTCTTGGAAAGGATCCAAATCCCGGTCGTCGTCAGATTTGGGACCAAAGCCTCGGGGACCTCAAAAAGCTTGGTTCGACGACGGCGACGGCGCGTGCACGGACAGTAACAATGGGGATTGAGACTCCACCACCACAACCGCTGGAACTATCAGTCCACAAGCGAGAGTCCATTATGACAACACTAAGGGTGACCAGCAAAGAGAAACAAGAGAGTGAGAGGTATGTGGTATATGTGCCATTTGGTCTTTTTACAATTATGATATTATCAAAGTCCGCCAAGCATAGCGCTGTTGACGGGGTATGTACACGACAACACTACCGCCATGTGCAAGCACCTTCGCCCTTGCCTTGGCCCACTGGCTGTCCGGAAACGTCTATGTGTATATACAAGAAAGCAAATCTACATAGAGCTCAAACAGAAGACAGGACGCCTTTGATGGCGCATGAGGGAAGGCGCTTTTCCGACCCCCAGAACTTGCCTCTGCTGCTTGTTGTCATCTAGTTGCAGCGGCCGAAGGCGCGCTGGCAGCCGTTGGCGCAGTACTGGGCGGTGTCACCGCACCAGCCGTACTGGGAGCAGCAGAGGCCCGAGGCGCACATCCACTTGTTGGAGCCGCCGCACTGGCCGCCGGGGCCGACGACACCGGTGGGCGGCTGGGTGGCGGGAGGGGGCGCGGTTGAGGAGCGCTTGGCGTAGCGGTACCAGTCTCTGGGAGCGTCGCCGAGGCACTCGCCGACGGTGACGGCTGGGGGGTGGTTGTGCATGTTAGTGACTGCTTTGATCGTCTCGGGATGGACTTTGTGTATGCCGCCAACTGGGAAAGGGGGCGGTGGAAGAGGGTATTACTTACCACGAAGACCTCTCTGGCGGACAATCTTGATCATCTCGGGGAGGATCAAGTTGACAGTGCCCTCGTGGATGTCGTGGGCGAGGGAGATAGAGCCGCCCTTGGCGACGCCGTCACGGAACTTGCCGACGGCCACCTGGTAGTTGCTGGGCGAGTTGGTCTCAAAGTCCTTGGTGTCGATGTCGGCGATGATGACCTTGTAGCCGAGATCCCTCATGATGTTGAGGGTGTTCTGGTTGTAGTCAAAGTAAGGGGGGCGCATGTAAGTCGGGATCTTGCCGGTCATGTCGAATAGCGTGTTCTCGAGGTCGATCATCTGCTTGCGGACCTCGGCGTTGCTGACCTGGGTCAGGAAGGGGTGGCTCCAGGTGTGGTGGCCGATCTGGTGGTTCTCACGCAGCATGCGCTCGATGGCCGGGCGGCGGTTGAGGACGGAGTCCTGGAAAGTGTCAATGTGATATCCGGGAATGGTGGACCGTCATGTATCATGACGGTCCTTCAGTGGAAGGGACTACATACCCTGTTCTGGCCGTTGACAAAGAAGGTCGCCTTCATGTTACCGCCGTCCCTCAGGAGGTCCATGGCCCTCTGGGTGTACTGGAAAGGGCCGTCATCAAAGGTGAGGGCGATGGTGCCGGGAGTGGTGCACTTGAAGATGGCCTGGCCGACAGGCACGGCACGGCCCTCGATATCGCGATCCTCAATGGTGACGGCGACGGGGGAGGCGACAGCGCTTCCGAGCAGCATGCTGCTGACGACAGTAGTGAGGGAGAACCGCATCTTGATAGATGAATGGTGGCGTGTTGTTGCAAGCGAGTGACTGTGGCGAAGATATCCACGGGGGGGACCGAAGCGCAAGAGTTTCCTCTATTATTGGCGATGATGCTTCAAGGGTGGTGACCAAAACCCAACAGACGCCCTTCGTAGGCGGGCAGCGCCGACCTTCATATACTGACTCCTTCTTCGATGAGCTCGTCTTCCGCCACGCCCCCGAGAACCGGGTCCTTCGATCCCGTCGCCAACCACCCCTGCTCGGAAGTGCTCGCGACTGACACTCCGTCAGGCCGGGAGCAAGACCCTTGCCCACCCTCCTTTGTTTTTTTGTGGGAAGGCAGGCGGGTGTGGCATCACCATGCAGCTTTCATGCACTTTCATGCTCCAGAGGCGGCTGGGGTGTGAGGTCGGGCTGCTCTAGCCCTGGAGGCTCTTGGCTTGGCTACTGACAACAATGGGACGATGCAGAGTCTAGCCCAGGTGGGTAGCAGGTAAACCTTACCGCACGGGCTACCGCGCACGCCTGCGCACTAACCTGCAGGCTCAGCTGAGGAGCGAAGCATGCCAAGAGTGTCCGCGTGCGCCGATCCAGGCCCAACAGGTCGCTAGACAACAAAGGCTCCTCGTGATCGGGTAGCGGCGGTGGTCCATGAGAAGGGGCCAGCCAGGGCCGAGGACGAGACGAAGAACGGCCCCTTGGCATGTTGTGCAACAGGTGCAGGAATAGATTGCATGTACGCAGAAGGCTCTTGGTTCTGCGAATTGGCTGGTCCCGGCCCCTGGGCAAACCATCATTCATGTGTAATCAGGTCGGCAGTTGTCCAAGCCTGTCTGTTGGTGAGTTTCCAGCCTCGGCCATGCCCTTTTGAGCAGTGGACATGGCACAACGCCGTCATTGTGAGTACACAAGACACTCCGCAGACTCGACGTATCCTGCCTGATGCGGAATAGGCTACTGCAAGCCAGCCCATCAGTACTTCTAAGAGCACTTTTGTCAGGATCGGCACCGATTTGTGCAACTCGAACCTTGGCTGAACGCCTCGACTGCATCGTTCCGAAGCACCTCCGGCACCACCGACTGAGTCCTTTTCGAGCTCCGGGTGGCCGGCCCCCTTAGACCCCTGTCCCTCCACCGAGTGGGCATCCTAAGCCCCGATGCGCCAAGAGTCGTGTGGAAAAGAGCCCCAGGCTTCACCAGGCGCCTGGCACGCGCTGCCAGCACGGCGAAGTCCGCATTGAAATCCTCAGTTCTCCACGTCTCCAAGCGCCTTGGGGTGATTAAGTCACCGTGCGACGCCCGCGCGTCACTGAGCCGGGCTGAGTTGAGAACAGAAACATCCCTTTGGAGGAAAGTAGCCAAGGATGCTATGATTTCGAGCTTGGCACAACCAACATCAAGGGTCCAGCTCGTGTTGTGCTGCCAAGCTGTTGCAAGTCCTTGGAGTCGAGAGTCAAGGCAAGCAAATGCAAAGCCGCATGCATCGTGGTCGGCAGACCACTTCCCATAGGATGAAAAAAGAAGGTCTTGAGCTTGTTGTCAGACATGCATCCATAGCTCAGCAGGCTAATCGCAGCCGCAGCCGTAGGGCAACCCAGCGCCATCAGCAACAAAAGTCTCACCACAGCAGCTCTAGTGGTGGGTGACTGCCCCATTCATTGTTCAGCGGTGCAGATTAAGCCCTGAGCGTTCCTGAGACATTGTCTGGCACAGAGCAACGGGGCATGAACTGGCACTCCCCATGCAAAACTTTGTTGGAATGGTGCTGCCGACAGCCGATGGTAATGTGACCGGAGCTCACTCCTGTCCCTGCCAAGCACAGCCAACACTGAAGCTGTACCCGAAAATGCATCCCTTCGTGGCTCATTTCCTATGAACATTCTCCCTGCGAAGCAGCAACCAGTCCGTCACACTTCCAGCTTCGCTCTCCCGAGTGACAGATCTCACTGCGTGCAGACTCCTTGATTTTCAGCGGTGTAACTACCCGCCGTGTATCCGCGGGCTTGCATGCGCAGCTGACCTCGGCCAGCGACCAGTTCCCGCTGCCAGCTAGCCTCCTGCCGTCATAACTGAGGGGTTCTCCTGCAGCCAAGTGGCGCACAACACGACAAGTCCTGCATCATATCAACTCGACCTCGTTTCCCTGCGGTCGTGCTTGCTTACCTTGGGGTATTGGTACCTCAAAACAGAAGCAGATACGAAAAGTCGGCCGAGTCGCGCTTGTGCCAAGATATGTTACTGTGTTCTTCCGCATGCATGATGTCAATCCAGGGGCTCACCGGTGCTGTCCTCCGTCCACGGCATCTGTCTGCGCACTGCAGCTGGGATGGGGGCCTCCGCATGTTGGAACAGCGCACTCGGGCCCCATAACTGTCCCTCTTTGCCCCTGTCAAGCTTGCATGCTTGCTTGCACTCAGCACTTCTCCTGTCGTGCTGGCGCCATGCAAGTTCACCAATCGGCATGTAACTCGCGAATGCAACTTCCTGCCTGCTGCATGCTCGGTAAAGCTCCGAGCAAGGCCTCGGAAAGCCATCGTTAGGCACCCCGAATCTGGTCTGGACTGCTCGAGATCGTGGGGGACGGTCGGGGTACACACACTAAACTTTTATGTAGGACGCCACAAGATGGTAACCTCCGGTGAAGAAAGGTGCTAAAGCCGGGGGGACACAATAGTGCTTCGAACGGAGTAGCTTGAGTGAGCATGTGTTCCCGCGCGGACCGCTCAGACGGGGAAGAGTGGTGCCAGTGGTCACGACGTCTCGAGACCACGCCCATGGGCCAAAGGCACGGCCCCAGTCGTAAGGGCCCCTCAAATATCGCGGCTCCTGCCCCTACAGCCGGGATCGATGACCAAGAACTTCAGCAGCCGTCGAGAGTCAGTACCCCTAGCGGACAGCTGCACGAGTATCGATCGCATCTGGATCGAGCCGCAGCCCGTTTGTACTCTGTGCTCTGCATTGTTGATCGCGGTGGGCCGTCCACGGTGAGGGCGGCTGCAGCCACTCGATGATCGTGATCCCGCAGAACTAGCGACCGCTAAGCCATCGTTCTCGTTTTCCGTATTCCGAATACATCATGGTGATCAACGGCTGCGGCGATCGCTGCTCCTGCGCAACTGCTGCACAAAACTGTTCATAGGGGATCTCGGAATGAGCAGCTGCTTGCGATCCTAGCCCCAGTCGCCCGTGCGGAGCTGAAGCAGGGGCGCTGGGATCCCATGTCCTCAACGAGCCCCCTAGCCTTGTCACTTGACCACATCTGGACTCCCCCTCCTTCGTGATCCGCTCTTTGCGGACACGACTCGGGTGCCAAGAATTAAGGTGCTGGCTGAGTCAGTCTCGGCCCAGTCGGCCACCCGACGGCGGCGATGCGGTGCATCAGGGCGCCTGCCGAGCTCTGCGTCGCCTCGTGTCAGCTAGCCTTGGCGGCAAGGCCTCGCTGTCATGCGGTCAAGACAAGTAGACCATCGAGAGTCCGCGGACACGGATGTTGTCAACATGAGATCAGAGCAGGGTCGGGTGGTCTCCTCCTGCCACGAATCGAGGTGATGGTCGCAAGAGGCGCCTGGTGTGGAAAACCAACTGACTGGGGTGGCCCACCCCAAAGTCCAATACTGGTGGAGTTCTAGAAGCTCCGTGCTAAAGAGCGGCAGATGTAACCCCTGGAGCCGGCTGCGCTCTGGCCCCAGACTCTGGATGAGTTACGCTAATATGAATTCGTGCTGAGCATCGTCCCGAGGCTCAGACTGCGAAGGGAGCCTGCGCTCTTTCGCGTGCCTTTCCTTTTGGGCCCAGAAAAGCCAGCGCAGAATCACTAGACCCAGCGTATCAGTGATTCTTGGCTCTCTCTTCACGAGCCGCCTGCGGGACCCAATACGGCACCCCTTTCAATCATCCTGGGCCATGGTCCGGCAGCCGTCCTCCATGCCCCTCTGACGTAAAATCGACATTTTGAACAATTAACGTTAGGCAGCCGTTGTAGATTTGCGGACGGCAAGGGAAGCTCCCGTGTCTCATTTCCCGCCGCCTTCATTGCCAAACACCGCAAGCACGTGAGTCTGCACCCTTCACTTAGGGGGCCACAAGCTAGCGTCGCTCAAATGACCTTGATCAGGGCAATGTCCAGAATGTGCCTGTCAGGCCTGATCCAACGAGTCAAGCCTCACGCTCCATCCAGTGGCATGATTGCCCTATGTATGTACCACGCGGCACACCCACGCGGCGGCCGAAGGCTCAGGACTGCCAGCGTAGCATTGTTGCAGAGCGCCAATACCACACTCCAACAGTCAATAGCAGGCATTTTTGATCACCCAGGTCAGTTCTGAAAAGCAGGTACAGACCTTATTAAGTGGATTCGAGTGATTGTCTCGGTCTGAGTCGTAATGACTCCGTAATGTGCGTGCTCCCCGGCCCCCCCAAGATTTAGGTTAAACCCATGGCGCGTTTTGGTCGGATGATGCGGCCGACGCATTAAGCACGCGAAAATGACGGTCGCAATTTACATGTGCCTGACGCCGGATATACCATGCTTGCCAAGTCCAAATGCACCGGCGATGCCGAGACGCGCTCATCAATGGGCGTAATGTACATGATCTCATGAGACCCGTTAGACGAGTCTGGGAGTGGACTTGCAATCGGGCGCCCCGGCCGAGAGATCGACTGTCGACAGGTTTGACGCCTCCATCGTTCCAGAACAAAATGTTTTATGCAATTCAAAATCCCGGGGTCCCCCATGTTATGCGTCCTGGTCATTGCTGTTGGACCCGGAACAGCCTTGCACACTATACAGTTCACCACTTATCTATCTTGAGAAGATGATCTTCGTCGGGGTGCAATGGCGCTGCGTGGACAAGCTGCCCCAGAATCGCGGTGCACACAGCACGAGCGAGATTCCCAAGGTGCCATGAAAAGTAAACCGCGGTAGATTTCCTCGGCAATCGGCTGCAGGCAATACCGAAGTCGCTGTAGAGGATAAACCTGAACTCTTCTATGTTCTTTAATGATAGATTTTGATTGAAACGATGATTTGTACCTCGGGTTGGTTGGAGCGTTCTGTATGAAACACAAGGGTAAGTAAATAAGAATGCCGGAGACATACGGTATCAATTATTACGGCAGCAACAACTATCAATCCGCCTAAATAAAGCGGTTTCTGTTTACTTCGACTCATATGCTTTCACTGCGGGGACTTTTTAGGAGCTTCCGAAAAGTGAGATTTCTCGTTATTGAGAAGACGATGCAAGCCGTGACCGAGTTGAGCTCAGTCATGTAATAATCAAAAGTGGGAGGGGAGTCAAGCCGTTTTTTGTGCCATACTGTCTGCAGTAGCTACGTTACGTTGTGAGACTATACGCCAGTCTGAAGGCAAACCGCGCAAAGGGTCCTCAATCAAATTGCAAATCGCGAGTCTCTCAGGCATGCCACATCGCATTCATAAGAATATGTATTGGTGATTCGAGGTGAGACAAGTGGTACTGATACTATGGAAGAATTACTTCGTAGCCATGTCAGTTGTGTTCATTGCAACCTGCGTGTCGGGTTGGCAAGGGTCACGAGTGCAAGGATAGCAATCCTGCAGGATTAACGCTGCTGGATGTGGCAAGCTGTGGAGTTTTGGAACACTGTAGGAATCATTAACTGACGTCAGGACCAAGGACAAACTCAGTTCATTGGGCAGTCTACGGTATATATTGCGACAAAGCATGCATAATTGAGAGTAACTGGTTCCTCGAACTCGCAGTAACGTGACTTCAAGAATTTTCCAATCACCAATGAAAATGTCCCGTCGAATGGGTGACAGATGCTTCTACCACAAGGGAGCTCACACACATACTTCACAACGTGATCTGAGAGTATAAAGCACCATGGAACGACCAACGTTCTCTCACCATCATCAACCTGCACCCGCGAACACCACCAGCTTCTATCAAAAACAGCACCATAACAATCCCTCAGACCTTGAGGCGTGGTACCTACAGCATCCCCAGAATCTGATCGGTCAGTCGTCAACCCCTGGATTTCATTCGCTATTTCTACTTTCAACATACTTCCCTGTGCCTGAGACAACGCTAAACTGAGGCCCAACACAGTTACTTTCCACCTTCGACATGCAATTCCCCGTTCTTTCCACAGCATTCGCGTTCCTGGCGCTCAGCACCGGAGCTATCGGCGCCAACATCGAGATCCACCGCGTCGTCGGTCCGGCGGCCAAGGTGCAGCACACCGTCACACTCATCACTGACGACGGAAAGCGCCACTACCACGGGCCGCTCTTCCAACAGTGCAAGTCCGACTTCAGCTACGAGTTTGTGAAGGAGCTCTGTGTCGACACCCTTCCGATGAGTGTGGTCTGGACGAAAAGTCCTGACAAGAAGGTGTGCTTCAAGATGACGGCGGACAGGCATGAGAATTGTGGCTTCAATATTGCCTGCAAGTACGGCGACTGCCAGACCTGTATCACGGAGTGGTATTCGGAGACGCCCTGCCCGACCTGATCGACGGCGCTCGCATAAAGTGTTGGTATTGAGGAAAGACATAGCAAAAGCTTATAACACAAATGCCAGCTCAAGCTCTAAATACACTGTTTCCCGCGCAAGTACAGGAATGCAACTACGACTTTCGTTTCCAGAAAGCCCCGTTCTGCTCTACCACGCTGTATACCCTCCATCAATCACAAGATTCGAGCCCGTCGCGAAACTCGAAGCATCCGACATGAGCCACAGCGCCGCGCTCTTGAACTCCTCGGGCTCCGCCAGCCGGCCAAGCATGTTCGCATTCTTCCACCCTTCGATCTGCTCCTTCTCGAACACGTCCTCGAGCATCGACGTCTTGATGTTCCCCGGGCTGATGCAGTTCACCCTGATCCCGCCGGTCCCGTCCTCTCTGCGCGGGCTCCACTCCATGGCCAGGCTGCGCGCGAGCTGGATCAGCGCGGCCTTGCCCGAGTTGTACACAGGCGTGTGCATCCCGCGGTTCGCGATGAGCCCGGACATGGACGCGATGAAGCAGATGCTGCCGGGGCAGCCGTGGCGCAGCATCTCGCGCGCGGCGAAGCGCGCTGTCATGAATGCCCCCGTGTAGTTGATGCGCAGCAGCCGGTCGACGTCCTCGGGCTCATAGTCGAGCGCGGGCGTGACCTGCTGGATCGCCGCGGCGGCGATGGCGCCGTCGAGGCGCCCGTGCGAGTCCGCGACCCTGCGGATGGAGTCGGCCAGTTTCGAGGTCTGCGTGACGTCTTGCTGGACGTAGCTGAGGCTGCTGTTGCTGTTCTCGGACCGGATGCGCTTCTGTGCTTCTTTCCAGTGGTCGTCGGGCTTGTCATGGTTGTCGAAGCAGTATACTAGCAATTGTCAGTATTTGCTAGGTCGTGAAGATGGCAGGGCAGGAAGAGCACAGCACTCACCTGTCGCTCCAGCCTCGCCTAGGGCTTCGGATAGTGTAAGGCCAAGCCCCTGTGCAGCCCCAGTCACGATAAACACCTTGCCCTCCAAATTGAAGTCTGTGGACTGCAATGATACGACAGAATGTTAGCTACACATAGCTGAGAAGTTTGGAGTAAAGGGTCGATTTTTATCGCACCTTCCTTTGCGTGTTCGTCTGGCCCGTCGCCAAACAGCGTAATCCGAAGAGGGCAGGTTGTCTAGGCGCAGGGTTGAATCGGTACGGTGTCGACAAGGCGGACCTTCTGGTGCCCTGTAGAACATGGGCGCTTGATGTTGTTCGGGCTGCTGCTACCCGAGATAATTTGGCAAGCATTATGTCCATCGCTTCCTCAGTGTACAGAATGATTTGTGTATATTGGTGTTTGTCTTCTAACTTTCTGCTGTCCTTCACGAGCAAGATATAACAGAATTAGGCAACACCAAGCCTCTCATTATAGAGATACTGAAAGTGGGGCTGGTTTACGTATGGATGATGCTCTACAGGGAGCCCATCAAGGAAGCGCACGGATCTGGCTGTGTATGCCTCAAAGATGGTCGAGTCAGGAGGTTTTGTTCCATGCCCCGGCCATCGCAAAAGGAGGGAGCAGTGCTGATCTTGCAGGGATCCGGGTGAGGCGTGAGATCCGCGACAAGCCGATTGGTGCTTGTGCATGTTGTACTTTATCGCGGACACCGGACACTAAGATGGTGTTACTGCGTTACTCCAGCCAAAAATATTTAATGGCATAGCAGTACACGACAAGCGAAGGTCTGGAAAAAGTTCTCATACCTCGTAAAGAGTCCCAGCTCACCTAAGCCTCTCTCCAAAGACAAGATACAAGCTTCCCTAGGGTTTGCCAGAGTATGCTCCGGCCCATGTCTTTATCACAGCGACGTCGCGATGCGGTCTGCAGGGCCCAGTATTCCGGTCACAATGACGTAATGTCGCCAAGATCTTGCAGATGACCACAACTTGGCCATGCCCATCGTGGTTTCGCAGGGGGTGCCCGCAAGTCTGACAGGTGGCCCGGACGGTGCTCAATCTAGAAGGATCAGACATGAAACGTCAGACGCTTGCTGAGGCTGTGTTGGGCGATCCGAGTCGGATGTCGGACGGTTCCCGACACATCACTCCCCCACGACTTGGAACGATCCTGTTATTCGGACCAAAGTCTCCGGCTTGCCACAGGACCTGAAAGAGGAGCGGTAACCCTTTATTGGCACGTAAGGCATGAGCTCGAAGTGTCTTCAACATTGCTAAGCAGATAGGTCAACGTGGCTCGTGAACCTTCTACAAACATACTTCCATCGAGCCGGTCTTGACGCACTGCTAGTAGTTGGTGCGTCGAACAAGGCTTTGTTTTGGGGGCCTAGGCAGGACCCGATAGGTGTAATCACCCGCAATGGAAAGTCTTCAGTATGGGTGATTTCTGAAGAGGGGGATTGAGAATGCCCTGGATGGAGGCTCGGTACGGTACGTGCCCTGAGGTACCTTATCCTTATCGGGCTTATCGCCCGTGATCCTCAGGCCTCGCTCTCGGCCGATAGCCTGCCCCTGCTGCCACGGCTTTGGGGCATCACACTTCCTTCTTCCGGTCTCGTACGTGCCTGCACGAACGAAGCCATGGGATGGCTTCCCAGACGCCGGCGAAACGCCCAAGGCCGTCAGCGACGCATCATGACGAGCTGGAGCTGAATGCGATCCCCTGCCAGCGCTGGCGAGCACGCAAGGTCAAGGTCCGCATCATGCCCTCCCTCGCACGACTGGTCGCCCACCACCTGTCCTGGCTAATACTGTGACGTGCATAGTGCGGCGGTGAGTTTCCAAGATGCCTCGGCTGCGTCAAGGCCAACACCGAGTGCATGATATGCGATCCGACGGCGTCGAGGGCGTATACACGAACGTATGATGCCTGCCTTGTTCCGTGTGCTTTGGGCCACGCACGAGGAAGTGCACGCTAATCTCTCTGCGTCTAGTGAAGTTCATGATCTACAGCGCCGGTTGGCAGAGCTGCAGGCAAGGTCGCAAGATTTATTCCGTGATGGCACAAACCTCGCCAGAGAAGGCGGGTCGTCTTCGGAGCCAGATTCCTCTCCTAGGAAGACCAACCGCTTTGTGGGCCAGGAAGCTGGTGTGAGGTACGTCGGACCAAGTCTTTTTTGGGATCAACTCTAAATTCGACCCCTAACATTCTCTCTTCAGCTATTTGCTATCGCGACTTCAGACGCTCCCAGAGTCTTCCCGACCTCGGTCTCCTGAGGGCCGTACACACGACTCCCTGACACAGCTGGCCCGGGTCGAGTATCACGGTCCGCATCCCTTCCCGTCCCACCGCACAGCAAAAGAGGCCATAGATGAGTAGTAAGTATCTAAATCCGCGTTATTTCACTGGGGACAAAGAAGTGCTCCTGACCCACTCCCAGCTTCCGCGAGTTTCATGTAGCACATCCCATACTAGACCACGACACCCTGTTGACGTGGCTGGATCTACAGCCGGGGATGCTGAGCAAAGAACAATCCACTCTTTCGGCAGCTGAGAAGAGAAGGTTGTTCCAGCTGAACATGGCCATGGCGCTTGGGAGCATCCGGCTCTATCGTGATGGACGGTTCGGCTTGCACCCGTTTGGCTTCTTCACGGCCGCGCTCGAAATCGACCCCCCTGCCGCGTCCTGCTTCCACGACGTCGAAGGCGTTCAGAACTTGATCCTCATCGCTCGCTTTGGAGTGTACTACAATATCGGCTGCTCACTGTGGGAGCTAGGCCGTCTCTGTATCCGCACCTGCATCGAGCTCGGCCTCCATCAAGAGCTTTCGAGTGGAACCTCGAGGACCCCGGAACAGGTTGAGAAGCACCGGAAAGTCATGTGGGAGTCGTACCTCCTGGATAGACTGTCCTCCCTCACGCTGGGAAGACCCTTTGCAATCAGCGATGCCGACGTCCAGACCCCTTTGCCAGAGGTCACGACCCCTCTTCCACACGGAGCAACAATGTCGGCATTTGACTGGCTGGTGAGCATGCGACGGCTATCGTCGCGTATCTACATGGCCATGGAACACTGCAAGTCTGCGGCGCAGCTCCCCTCCACACTCAGCTCTTTACGCCTCGCCGCCAACGACGACGCAGTCGACTTGGGTACTATCTTCCAGCTTCTGAGGACATTCCACTCGGAGCTGCGCGCCCTGCGCAATGCGGCGCCCTCTGTGGTGGGCTCGCGCTGCCTCTACGAGGCCTGTGAGTTTTTTGAGCTCACGTACCAGGAGGAGAGGCTCCGGCTGTTCCGCACTGCGATCGAGACCCTGGCCGCGAGCGAGAAGCTTCCGCCGACCACGCTGTTGCGCCCGTGTCTGCAAGCGGCGCATAGGATCATTAGTTCTTTCGATGTCCTGCGTGCGAGGAACCTGGTCACATTCTCCAGAGCGTCCACGCACCTCATCTTCATCGCGAGCCTGGTGGTCGTCGTGGTGCTCAAGACACACATGCACCAGCAGCAGCAACAACAACAACAACAACAACAACAACAACAACAACAGCACAATAATAACAGCGAGGAGCAAAGAGGAGCAGGGGCAGGACTACCTCACGCACCGGTCTCAGACATCGACGTACAAGACTGGCTTAAAGATCTCGACGAGGAGCCGCTCGACCCGGGATCAGACGTAGCCTGGGATGTGCTCTCTACGGCCGAGTCCCTACTGAGCTGGTTCGGCGATTCGATGCCCGACATGGCCGTCTATAGCCGCTCGTTCCGGAGCACAATCAACCAGCTCCGACAGTGCGGGCGTGCAGTCCGGCCAGCCCATAGAGCAGCAGCTCACCAGGACACTGGCAAACCTGCGAACGGCGACCAGGTCGCGGATGCGGTAGTTGCATGGGCGCCGCCGCAGGACTTCCCCACTGCGCTAGGGCCAATGGACGCCCATATTGCTAGTAGGCTCTGCGATTCTGCTAACGGCGCCGCGTGGACGGGGTGGGAGATGTCAACCAGCTATGCCGAGCCGAATCACGACGGGGGAGAGGGAGTATTTGGTGGTCCCTGGGTAGACAGCTTGGGCATGCCCGGAACCTGGCTGCCCTTTGCCGACATTGCGGGCATGGACCGCATTGCAACCGACATGTCTGGGTTCGTCTGGGACACCATGATCCACTGGCCAGGAGACTCACCCGAGTTTCCCTTCTAATTTCTGATATTCCGGCATTGTCTTGTTCAGAACCTTTATCATCATACCCCGGACGAGGGATGCTTGGCTTTCTATCCACGTCTAGCTACGTACGTACACAAAAACGCCTCAAAATCATCATCAGCGCTCTCTAGAGCTTGGGATTCTCCATGAGGAACCGATATACCCCGTCCGTCGCGCCATTGATGGTCGCGATCTGCGTCTCGTCCGTCGCGGCGGCAATGTGCGGCGTGCCGACGAACCGCGGGCTGCCCCAGAGCCGCTCGTACCTGGCGAGCGTGGGCGGCTCCTGGACGTGGCAGTCGAAGCCCGCGCCCCAGATGGCGCCGCGCTCGAGCGCGTCGGCGAGGTCGTCCTCGTTGACGATGCCACCGCGCGCCGTGTTGAGCAGGATCGCCGTCTTCTTCATCCGCGCCAGCTGCGGCGCGGCGATCATGTCCCTTGTCGAGCTCGAGAGGGGCACGTGCAGCGTTACGACGTCCGAGGCCGCGAGCAGGGTGTCGAGGTCGTCTGTCCGCTCGTGCGGAATCTGCTCCCACGCGCCGCCGGAGTCGGCTTTGGGGTAGTACGGGTCGAACGCGATGACTTTAGCCTGCAGGCCGCCCAGCCACATCCTGGCCACCGCCTGGCCGATGTGGCCCATGCCGACCACGCCGATGGTCTTGTTGGACAGGAGCATGCCCGCGACGGTCTCCTTGCGGATCGCCTCGCCGCTCTTCTGGCGCTCGACCATGTGCGGCACCTGCCGGGCGACGCTGAAGGCCAGGCAGGTTGCCATCTCGGCGACCGCTCCCGCGTTGAGCCCGGGAGTGTTGCAGACCCTGACGCCGCGGCGCCGGCAGGCCTCGAGGTCGATCTTGTCGAGCCCGACGCCCTGCTTGCCGATGACGCGGAGCTGCGGGGCGGCGGCGAGGTCGGCGTCGGTGATGTAGTAGTCCTTGATGAGGATGGCCTCGGCGTGGGCCCGCCAGCCACGGCCGCGCGGGTCCTCGAAGAGCACGCAGTCGAAGAGGCTCTGGGCGTGCTTGACGGCCTCTGGGTGGAAGTCGCTGAGGATCCAGAGCTGGGGCCTCGCGGGCGGGCGGCTGCTGCGCGTGTCGGCGTCGGGGACGTGTTCTCCCATCTTGTGGTCGGTTGCGGATGGGTTGTTGTTGGTGATAAGACTGATGGAATGAGGTCCTGGGTGGGGGGGGGGGGGGGGGGGGGGGGGAAAGCACGAGAT